>CM040741.1:2840000-3192500 GCA_022829145.1 Albula goreensis | reverse complement strand
AGCCAAGATCACCGCACATTCAGAACCGGCTGTCTGGACCGGGAGAGGAACGGCCAGGAGCCTCAAACCAAAGCAACACTGTCTCTTCAACACCAGAGCATTCACCAGTCAAACAGCTAATTGAACATTGTGGGTGTCAAAATCAACACCATATGAGTGTACTTACGGGAATCTCCAAAAAAAAGTGTCAAAATAACACCAAAATGTAACCCCTGATCCAGTGAAATTTTACCAAACACCATGGATCTACTTCCTGAAGCAAACACCAGAAAAGTAACACATACACTTTTCCCACAAACACCAACAACTTAATTAATTTGAATTTGCTGTGCATGTAAAAACATGTGTTACGTATGTTATGTATGTGTGCGTGACATGTGAAAGTTGGGTAACAATGTCTTTGGCCTGGTATGGGTTTTAGGCCGAAGAAGTGGTCGATGGTTCGGCCTGCAGGAGCAGCAGGAGCAGGAGGAGCAGCAGGAGCAGGGCGTAAAACGAGCAGCTCAGGAGAAGGTTTTGGTTAATATGTAATGCATCATTTACCCAGGCTTGTGTTTGCCAAATCACTCCAGTGTTTGAGTTACAGTGTTAACCCCCCACCCCCCACTCTCCCCCTCCCCACTCTCACACCCGCCTCAACGGAGGTAAATAAAACATTAATAAATCTGAATGTGACACAGGCACACAAAAGGCTTATCTCCACGGGCCCGGTCCCGGTAGATTAGCAGAGTTCATTCGCAGTTCCTTTCTCACCTCACACGGCACACAAACAGGGTGTGCCCTCGGGACCGAGCCAGCTTGGCCCTGAAGCCAAGGGCACCTGCCACACTGGGCGTTTAATGGGCACTACTGGGCATTATTTACACTGTCAGTCTGTCAGTCTGTACTGCGACCCGCCCTTCTACATCACGGATTAAAAAACCAACAACTCTGAAGGCCTATGTCATAACTTTATAGGGCTTACGTTAATTGCTACCCATAATCCTTTTATTTTTTTACAGTAGCAAATGTTTTATGGGTAATAATTTTATACAGGTGCACATCTACTGAAGACATTCAGCTCAAGTACTTTGGTGAAGATTGCACCATTTTCACCAATGAAGTTGCACCATTTTGGGATTTCACCTCATCACTCACTGGTGTTACAGGCTAAAACCTTACCCCTTTCACATACCCCATCACCCAGTCACAAAGCAAAGGCCTTCTAACTGCATATATTAACAATGAGGCTACAGCCTACATGAGCTGAGTGTGTTTTGTATGAGAAAGGAAATCCACCCTCTTCCGTGTTCTGGGGCAAAGAGCATTCCCGTGTTCTTTTTTCCTTAATACAGCAGGCTTATCTATCATTAAACCCAACTGCAGCTCCTGGCCACCCACATCTCTGTTCCCAAAATCCAAAGTGGAACCAGGATGAGACACAGCCACAAAGTCACAAAGATTAACCTGATATTTTCATTATGAATATCAATATCAACATCAAACTGACTTTTTTAAACAAGGAAACCTTTGTTTAAACAGGATATTTACTGTGGCCCTTTTTTATTGGTTATTTTTTTTGTTGCTATTTACTGAAGCAATTTCAACAACTTGGGGAAAAAAAGCCTCTCCAAAATGCATATTCTGGGATTCAAACCTGCAACCTTCAAGTGCAAAGTATTTTTTGTACATGAATGACCAAGATTCTACGAGTTACTAAGGATTATGGTATTAATTGGGGTCATCAAAATTCAGCAGAGAATGGATAATGAATAACTAATCGCGTTCTACATGACTCCCCCAAAACATGCCTATGAGTTAAAGCAGTTTCCCAGAGTGCACCCTGACATTACGACTCATCTTTCGTTGCATTTCGCAAAAACTATCCCCATACATTTGCGAATCCCCCCTGGCTTTTTCGAGGGCGATGAGACACCGGCAGCTGGCGAGGACCTTACCTTTCACAGCAGACACGAACAGGTATGAAACCACATCCACGGAAAAAAGCTACTGCCTGCGCTCTCTTCACCTGACAGGGACACACTGAGCTAGCTCTCAGCCTCTGCTCCGATCCTCAATAGCTGTAGCCACACCCAGGAGAGCAGGCTGTGTGCAGAGCTAGCAGAGCTAGCAGAGCTAGCAGATCTAGCGACGCGACGGGTCAGTCAATGATTACAGCTGCTGCCTCCCGCCCTCTCGCCACACGCGTTTCAGGCGAACGTCTCCGCCTGTGGTCAGGCGCAATTCCAGGATCCTGGAGGATCCCTTCCCTGGGAACAGGACTGGGCCGGCTCGGTAAATAAGCCTCTAGCGTTCTGCCCATGCTTTTGCGCCCCTCAAGGCCTCTTCCTCCCCCCAATCCCGCTCCACCCCACCCCAGGTGTTTTTTCCCCTTGGAGAGACAGTTAGCTGGACATCCTTCACAGCTGACACAAAGTACGGGCTTTTGCGGCACACCCTCTGACAGTAAAATATGTCAGCACGTGTGCGGCCCTGAGGATCTTTTAATAACTCCGCACCAAAAAGGCCGAACCACCGATATGCCCCCAACGGCCCTCCTTTACACGCGCTCAGTGCAGAGGAGGCCGCGCTCTGCGTCTTTAACGCCCCACTGCAGTGCCGACACAAGCGTAATAACAAACGAGAAAATTTAACCTAAATAAGAAGTGAACTGAAAGAGATTCCCTGAGCCGACAAGGCTGCTGAGAGAGAGAGAGAGAGAGAGAGAGAGAGAGAGAGAGATATTAGAAAAACATATTCAAAAATTGGAACAACTTTCCCTGAATTTAAAAATTATAACAACACAAAAAACTCCCCTATATATGATATATAATATATATATATAATGATATATAATGAGTGGCATTGGCCTCCTGTCATAAAATGAGGGACAATCAGAAAGGCACCATTTCCCCTTCTGTATTGGCAGCAGTCTCTTATTACTGTTCTTGTTAGTAGCTGTCCAAGTTCATTCTTTGTCATCCTTTTTTTCCGTTTTATATCATATTTATATTATTCAACTGCGTTAAGTTGAATAAGCAGAGAGAGCAGATCAAACTGTGCTGCTTCACATGCACACACACACACTCAGTTTGTAGGAGTGTACTTTGCACAGAGGCCTTTTAGCAGTTCACACTGCCCCAGACTCATTTCATGCTGTATCATGAGCTATTTTCTTCTCTGCCGACTGGAGACCGTTCCTGGGCGCAGCTCTCGGATGCGAGAGAAAAGAGATATGGAAACGCTCTTGCGCCCAGCAACGTGATCAGACTGGCCCAGAGGCCTGCACACCGAGCTCCAGGCTCGAGCAACGGATCTCACACAAAGAGCCGTGACATGACGGCTTTACTCCGGGAGAACGGCGAACGTGGGCAGGGAATCATTACGAAACGAGCCTCACCAAACCCCAAGGGGACGCACGTTTGGAAGCGCCTCGACATCAACCAGACGAGAGAAGCTGTAAAAATAACGCCGCTTCAACCGGGGTCCAGAACGCAGCCGGCTAAGTCTGACGGGGATGAAAAAACCCCACTTAATCCCTCAGAAGCAGCAGGGGACAGATGCCATGTCTCCAGAGGGAAGCCGTTGGGGGGATTCTGGGTGGGTGTTAAGCTGATGGGGTTTTCCAACTGTGACCATCTCTCCCAGGAGCCTCTCTGAACAACATCTGAACCTCGCCTCAGCTAACCGCCCAGCTGCGTTTGCAAGAGCCAAACTTTCAACGCCAAAAAAAACACCAACACCATGACCACATCACACCCAGTTTTATTAACAATCAATTATTCAATCAATAAACATATTGGTGTAATCGTGCATTTCTGAGTCTATAATACACTTGTGCAAAAAATGCTTAACTGCTTAACTTAAATATATATTGTCCAATCACTGAGCCAGATGTTTACTCAAGCTTCCAATAGGCCAATGCTCCAAGCCAGGCCACACCCCATATCCTGGTTTGTTTTCAGCCCTGACGACGGTAGTCAAGATAAACAGCAACCTGCACAGGGCGGGGGACGGCAGCTCTCCTCCCTGGAGTTCAATTAACGTACCTTCCCTGTCTGCATCTCTACGGGACAAATCTGCCATACTAGGGACCGCCGATAGCAAAAGGCCCCAATGTGTCTGTGGCCCCCAGGGGCCCCTTCAGAATATAGGGCTGTGTGCAGCACCACAGCCTGTACAAATGAAATCTCCTCAACAAACCCAACTACTTTACTTCCACAAATCGATTCACCAATTAATACGCGTGTGCTATTCACAATTAAATTAGCACAGAGCGTTCTGCTGCTTATTTCAACAGATGACAAGGTTTGGGTGAATTCAATTCCAGTTTACTCAGATCAGTCAATTAACTGAATGAGTCAGGCAATTAGAGAGCCTCACACTGTGCCTAATTCTAATTCAGAGTTCTCTTAATAATCATAATGCTCGTAAAATGTTATTACTGGATTTAAATGTCTCCAGTTATGGGAGCGCCAATAAAACAGTGTTTTCTCATAATTATCTTGGATTTTGATTGAATGATGTAGCTATAATCGTATAGTCTGCGTTGCAAGGAACAGAAAGTGAAACTTGACTTCTCCTCCAGGAACAAGCCCAATTTTCCATTCAAAAGCCAGAAGAGACTTGCACAAGCCAGCTTTTTCGCCTCTAATTGATTATGGCGACATAAGCCAGAAGAGCAGGGCAGGCTACCTGTTTACCTGTAACTGATAATGGATGTTCTCAGCCAGCAAGCTCCTCCCACTTCTCCAGGTGTGCTGTTACGGTTCTCTCTTTCTCACTGATACTCAGTCATTAACTCAGCACTGAATCTTATACACAAGAGTTTGCTGGACCTGCATATCTGCACATGTTCTTCATCTATGCTATATATTTTCTCATAAGGCAGTCATGGAAATACACCACTCTTTGCTTCCTCTTCGCTTCAAAATGTTTTGTAATGTATTGTACTTTCTGTCAGCAAATCACTGCTCCCCCACTCTGTAATTGGTAAAATAGTTTTTTCATACACAGTCTGGGGTGTTGGAACAGAACAGAGTGAATCTTGACGGTCTCGTTATTGTGAATGAATGCAAAGCTAGAATTATGAAATATCATGACTGAGAAGTGAAAAGGAAAACTCTTTTCATCTCTATATTTGGTGTATATAGTGTATCTTTTAAACTGTAACCTCTTACTGTTCTGTGTTTTTAATGCCTGTATGATTTTGTGTTTTTAATGCAAATGAGCTTGTGCCTACAACCTTTTCAGCATGTCTCTCTTATAAAATATTTTAATCTCAATGATATAACATGTGTACTTAAAATGATAAATAAAATTTAAACTAAAAACTGTCATTCAATCCACGAACTAAAGAAATCAATAATGTTCCATAAGGATTTTTTTTTCAGTCCATGAACTGAGATGATCCAGGGTAGGTCACATGGTAGATATCATCCAATCACACGGCCGGATGCCTAAAATTGAAATTCAGGTGGGGTATCATGCTCAAGAGAAGAGCAGCAGTGCCAAACCCGGCATATCCACCCGCAGTCTGTCAACATGCCCTCACCTTAATGCTACACAGCTGCTGTATATCATTAAAATGGCAGAAGGCCAGGATATTGACATTACTACCCTGATACACCCCCAGCCAATATCAGATGTACCCTCATTACCTGTAGTACAGAAACATAACACTACAATATATAGCACTGCTAACGGGCCTATGCTTCTCAAGGGGGTGGCAGTAAGGTGACAGGGTTAAGGTACCAGACATGAAACCTTATCATTATCTTCACCCTGTTACTTCTTCAACAGATTTCTGGCTGTGCAAATTTATTTTGTGCAGATATGACCTGTTATACTTAGGTCTCCTTGAGTATTTATTGTTTTTTTTTATTTAATTTTTAGCCTAACAAATAAATGCAGCTTAAGTATTGTTTTCTTGACAGGCATGCAAAGTTAATTGCACTCAACCTGCCAGACGGTGTTTGAGAAGAAAAGAAGCAACTAATAATTACATTTCCAAGTGTGAGTTAAGGACAAATGTTGACAGATCCAGGTATTTTAAGAGTATTACATTTTTTGGTTATTTTTTTTTCATTTTGTGGCTTTTCTACTTTATTAGCTTTTGTTTTTACTCGCCTTCAGCTCCGCTTAGCTACGTGTTATGCTATCTCCAGGGTATCTCCAGGGTGGCGTTAATGAGAGACTGCTCTCTGATCTGTACACCTGTCAGACAACACTGCTACCCCTGAGGCAAAGAACGTAAGTAGTTACGCGTTACTAACTTGGCTGACACCTAAGTGACTACCTTATATCGGCTCTGAAATCCAAATCTTTTTTAGTGTCCCAAAGCGAATGTGGCTTTGTATTGACCCTGTTTTCTTCCAGAACAATGAAAAAAAAAACTCCTGCTGGGTACAAAAGAGTAACAATATAATTACTGCACACGTTCTATTCCAGAGGATTGCAGGCTGGCATTTAGGACAGTAAATATAGCTAGAGAGGCATGCCGAAAATGTTTGTTGCCTGCCGGTGCATTTTCTCCAAGGGGTGCCTTTATTTCCATTGTAACACGGAGTTAGGGGCCGCTAAATCACGCGAGCAACAGGAAATAGAACGCGGGTCTCAGACTCGAGCGTCACCGTGACCGCCGGCTCAGGTTTGCGTTGGTTACGGCGCGTTGTGTGGCGACATGTAGCCGCGCAGATTAAAAGCCGTGCGGTATATTTTTCCCTCCAATTTACGTGGGGTAACATTATCCTCATGCTTCACCGCCCGAACTCTCTGCCCTTTCTGCTTCCTCCCCCCGGAATCCGTGCGGCGCAGCACGGAGGGCGCTGTAAGTGACTGTTTCATTAGACACTCCGCAGCTCTCTACTCACCGAATGCTTCCCAATTTATCTCCGCACACATAATTAGAAGAGTGTCTTAGCATTTAATTGTAGGGCGCTTTAGGAGATAAATTAGGCCTTTTAAAAGGCCAACCATAGCTCCCATTAAACTGTCGGGAGCTATGCTAACGCACCGTTTCACCCAAAATGCTCAGTAAGTATATTTATTCTTAGTAAGATCAATGATGCCTTAGCTTACTTTAAAATACGATTGGATTGTGTGCATTTCTTTATGAGCACGGGCTCTGTTTGAACTATCTAAATGTTGTTGACTCTTCCGATGGAACGCTCTAAGTGTGCCACCAAAAATAAAACCACTTGAAATGCGAGTTCACCAAGTCTTACATAACACTTTGACAGAGGTTCCAATTATTGAGACTTAAGTGACAGCAGTTCAGAGAACAGTGGAACAGAGCTCCAACTGATGCAGAAGTAGGTCAAGAAATAACTTTTTAATGCAGAGAGATAAAGCTGGGCGAGGAAGGGTGCCCCTTTATCAAAGGTCAAGAGATACTCTCTTAAGACACGGAACAGCAGCTGCAGACATGAACGAACAGTTTCACCTGTCGTCTCAGATATTCAGCATGTTAGGGAAACAAGGAAGGCTTTTAATCAAGTTTAAAAAGGTCATCTGTATTTCAATTTAACATTCAGCACTTATAAGATATGGCATTTTGTCAATGAAAAAAATCTAGGACTACAGTTTCCCCGCTACCATCATAATGTGCAAGTTATTCACCAGTGAGACACGAGTAGAGAGTTGGCAGCCACAATTACAAAATCCCACATCTGACTTAAACAATCACAGCTCAGAGTGTGACAGTAGCTGATTTCATCGGGCGGCGGGTTTGGTTTCCCAGCGTGCTGGTGTTCGGACGTCACCCCGATGGGCCAGGTGGAAACGGGCTGGTGCAACGGAGAGAGTGCCCGTCCGCGGCGTTTGGCGGCTGTGTGCCGTGGCACTGCCTGAGGAAAATCAGCTGACCCGCAGCCCAGCTCGAGCGCCACACCGCGCTGTGCTGTCCCACGTGCCGACGGCCTTTACTGTTTACTGACTCCAGCTCGACTCAGCCGAGCCGCGAGCTCGGGTTACACGCGTACGCTGTGGAAACTGCAGCTCTGCTGAAACCCGAGGTGGTCCCCCCAGAAACCCAGCAAATCAAAACCAGGTGTCATGGGTTTCTCCTTAAAGGTAATCCGAGACAGTGGAGCTCACTCTCTCTCTCTCTCTCTCTCTCTCTCACTCTCTCCATCAGGTGTCTCTCTCTTGCTTGCTCACACGTTCTCTAGCTCTCTCCAGTTTTTCCAGTGATTCCGGACCTCGCACGCCCGGATCACACTGCCACCACGACCACCTTGATCCAGCCCCTCACGTGGCAACGGAGGGGCTGGAATTATGGGCCTTGGCAACCGCAAATATGAGCCACCCCTCCCCCAAAACTCTGACAGCTTTCATCGGTGAGCCTGGGGCTCAGATCCAAACCTGAGACATTGGGACAAAGTGTACAACCAAACCGCACACTTCTACTGACGCTGCTCGCTCTGTTTCAAAGGCCAAAGGCAGCCCAAAGGCCCAAAGGCGGCCCAAAGACGCAGCGGCCCAAAGCCTAAAGGTGGCCGGAGGCAGCTGAATAATAACTGCACAGCATCAGGGTTATCCATCAATGCCATTATTACTTAACTCAAACGCCAAAAATGTTTTATTACGATTTTTCAAATGATCAGTACAATTTAAATCCATTTATATGCACTGACTGAAATGGAACCGAGTTTACTTAATCTCTGAAAATCATTGTAAATATTTTGGCATTAATAAATTACTTTTTTAAAAAAATAATTTGTTCATTTTCTTCAAAGGTTGCACCTCACAGCAGTTTTTAAAGCATTCGTAATGAACTCAGAGACACCCTGCCCAGGAGAGAGGTGCAGAACCGAAGCCCCCAGGTTCATTAGCCCCTGTGCTGCACTGCCAGGCTGGGTCAGATCAGGCAGTACCACAAGAGACACTTTATTACATCACCTTGACTTCTTTTCCCATGATGCTCCTCAAGGTTCATTTGAAAAAGTTTTTCCATAACGTCTATGCTTTCTCCTCCTCCATTACCGAACACCTCAGAGCTACACCGTGCCCTCATGGCCTAGTTTTTCCGCTCTTCTGTATGAGAAAAACTAACTGTTACACATTAATCTTTTTGGAGAAGAAAAGCTGATTAGTTAGTCCTATCTTAGCGCTCACAGACAAGGCCCTGCAGAAAAACACCGGTCTAGCAAAGTTCACGTTTGAGACACTTCCCTTTACTGGAAATGAGAGGCCAGACCCATCATGCCAGGCACAGTATGATTAATGTAATATCTCACAGCCGTGAAGAGCGATCCATCTCTCATAAAGTAAACAGGAGGAATGAAAACGGAGGCACCATGGGCGACGGTCCGGCCGCGCGAGGACACGTGATCAGCCCTGTATCAGCCGCGAGTTACAGCTCCCATCAACGCACAACGTGAACACGTGGACCCAGATAAAGTCAAACTCTGCCCCCCCCCCCCAGTCCATTAGTCTGCGGATTACACTGAAACATTTGGGCCGGTGCAGACAGGCCTGAATGACAACAGCACGGTCGCTTGCTAGCGATAGACTGGCTAGATTGCTAATGTAGAAAATGCTGCCTGTGTAACGGCAGTGGAAGAGTTCCAAACTGACTGTGTAGTCCATTTTCCATGAGTGATGGAAGGCTCTGATCTGAGATCAGTTTGGCCTTATAGCTCATAATGGACAATGCTATATCATGAACTGAAGAGACCTGACCCCAGATCAGGTACACTTTACGAGTAAAAATACAGCTTTTTCACTCACTTTCTCACTTCCAGTGTGAGAAGTTTGTGAGAAGTTGTGAGAAATGATGTACCAGAAAATTGAATGACAACAGAAATGGCATCACTTCCATGTCTCAGCACTGAAAAATTGAGGGTGGCTAACGTGACAAATTCTACAATGATCTACATGTATTCCCCAGCGCAGATATAGATCCTAATATACAGCAGACCAGTGTACTTAGCCTAGTTCTTCCGGTAAAGATATTTTAAAAAGTGCTTTTTGAGAATCTTTTCCTTCCTTCCTATTGTCCTGCAGCTTGAAAAACATGAAGTATGGATTTCATTATGCTTTTTTCCATTTTTTTATTTATCCATTATTTTACCAGAAAGCCCACTTCAGGGGGATCTCCGCTTGCAGAGACTGAGCGAGAACGTCTCGTTCGCCGCCGGAAAACACACTTCAGCAGCGTCGACTCTCTGCTCCCCTTGCAGCATGGCGGTTTGTGAGGACACGCCCGTGCAGCATGGCGATCTGTGATCTGTGAGGACACGCCCGTGCAGCATGGCGATCCGTGAGGACACGCCCGTGCAGCATGGCGATCTGAGGACACGCCCGTGCAGCATGGCGATCTGTGAGGACACGCCCGTGCAGCATGGCGATCTGTGAGGACACGCCCGTGCAGCATGGCGATCCGTGAGGACACGCCCATGCAGCATGGCGTCCGTGAGACACACCCGTGCAGCATGGCGATCCGTGAGGACACGCCCGTGCAGCACGGCGATCTGAGGACACGCCCGTGCAGCATGGCGATCCGTGAGGACACGCCCGTGCAGCATGGCGATCTGTGAGGACACGCCCGTGCAGCACGGCGATCTGTGAGGACACGCCCGTGCAGCACGGGCTGTGAGGACACGCCCGTGCAGCACGGCGATCTGTGAGGACACGCCCGTGCAGCATGGCGATCTGTGAGGACACGTCCGTGCAGCATGGCGATCTGTGAGGACACGCCCGTGCAGCATGGCGATCCGTGAGGACACGCCCGTGCAGCATGGCGATCTGTGAGGACACGCCCGTGCAGCATGGCGATCTGTGATCTGTGAGGACACGCCCGTGCAGCATGGCGATCTGTGAGGACACGCCCGTGCAGCATGGCGATCTGTGAGGACACGCCCGCGCAGCATGGCGATCTGTGAGGACACGCCCGTGCAGCATGCCCTTGCAGGTCAGATACAGTAATAGAATGGCAATTAGTCCCAGCGAATCACCATTTCAGGCTCCTGGGGAGCGAGCAGGGGTCGCAGTGAAGCCTTAAAATAGAAGAGTCTTTTGCTCTGAGGTGCACTTAGGTTTCTACCAAGCAACCTGAACGGGTTATCCCCTGCGAGACATCAAAGAGGGCTTAGCGTAACTACTGGCCCTCCTCCACTGTGCTCCAAGATGAGATAGGGTAAGATTTGCAACGCTTTGTCTCCGTCTGCGACAGAAATGCGCTTCACATCCAAATGGGACTCCCACATTTCTGTACGTGCACTTTTCCCAAACCACCCATGCTGTATGTTTTCAGGCACTAAGAGAGAGCAGACGCGCATCCCATAATCCTGATATTGGACATCTGTTCTTAAACACCTCATACATTATTGCCGAACAAACACAGTCCTTTGCAGCACATTTTGACTGAGTTGATTGTTTTCATCTCTCTGAGAGAAAGAGATTTCCGTTTTCTCAGCCACAAACATGTCCGCAAACCAAACCTAAGTCTCAGTCACAGGGGAGATGGTTTAATGTTATACCTGACTCATATGACTCAAAAGACTCAAATGATTCAGGACTATGAAAAGACTCAATTGATTCAAATGATTCATATGACTCATATGATTCACACTCACGACTCCCACACAGTAGGCTGTTAGACAGTGCTCAGAATAGGGGGGGATGCCGCAGACCTTGATTTCGGGCCCCAGAGGAGAGTTCCTTCCTGAGTCAATAAAGAGACTGTCACTCAGACGAGCGGCTCGATATGTGACTGCGTGTCTTATCTCTGTCCTTCCTGTGTTTGTTTTCCTGGTAGCACAGCTTCTGCCGGGAGACAATGGGGTCACCCAAACTGGTCAATGACTAGCTGATACGACGGTTTGGGACGCCCAGTAGCTGCTGTGAGGGGCGGTATCTCCAGGACAGGGGTGTGGGAGACAACAGGTGGGTTTTTTTTTTTTGGGGGTGGGGGAGTAATTCAGGATACACACAAAGCCTTTCTCTACAAAAGCAGATTTAAATACAGCCAGAACTGCATTTAGAAAGACAGGAGGGGTTCTATTTGCTTAATCTGAGGAAGACAAACCATCACTGTCCCACTGACAAAACGAGCCATTAAATTTTACAGCCCTATAATCCTTTAAACTGGGCCCGTCCTGCAGTGTTTATGCCAGGGAACGGAGCACCTGATTTCGGCTGTCTGTATTCAGGCACGGCCTTGTAGTGCCACCATGTCTCTCATAGCGAGGAGCTCGCATCCTTACCTCATGGCTACCGCTCTGTATGCGAACCATCCTATGGTATGGGCTCAGTTTGGCTCATCAACACAGCAATTGACATGTCATTACATTACATTACATTGCATTTTAAGCATTTACATTTAGATAGATAGATAGACATTTACAGATAGACAGATAGATAGATAGATAGATAGATAGATAGATAGATAGATAGATAGAACATCTTTCACCTTCAGAGGGAAGGGTTCGCATCATTGTTTGAAGTCCTACAGGCGGACTAGGCCATATTGCTCCCCCTGTGTCTAAAAGGGGAACTGCACTTAATACATCAGATTTTCAGCGAAGCACTGTGGTCTTCTGTTTTTGCAGACAGGCAGGATTCACACTGACCATAGCTCACCCTACACACGTGTGCCCACTAAATGCTCTAGTATTCCAGAAACCGATGCTGCTAAACCGTCTCGCCCTGCAACAAAAGGTGACCGCCGAGGAACATCCTGAACACTTTATGAAGACAAATATAGGCAGAGGAGTATATGCATTTTTAATGAACGGGGTTACTGAGGGATATTTTCAAGGAAAACAATGTGGCAAGGTATGCTTTTAAGTATACATCCTTTAGCCCAACATGGCCGACATCCCGTCCCGTCAGTCTCTTCCACTGGGGAGGATGTTTAAATCGATGCTGAAGTGCCATGCCGCGAGAAGCACTTGTGTTTGAAAAGGATGTTTAAGCTGGTTTTCTACAGCACTGAGGGGTTTTTCTGTCCGCAAAACAACAGGCTGTGTGGAAGGGCTCTATCCCGGTGGGGGGGGACTTCAGGGAGCTCACAGTGTCAGCATCGCTACGAGGCCTGGGAGAGCTCCAGCGTAAAGCAGCCCTGCTGAAATCCCGGGAAATGAGGACTCCCGCGCCGCGCAATACAATATGTCACAAAAACCAAAAAAGAAAGAAAACAGAGGAAAACCAGCACGTCCCTGAGAGCATGCTAAGCTACATGCTAAGCCACTCAACGACGGCCGTGAACGAGGGCCCGCCCGCTGTGCCAGGCTGTCAAGACTTTAAAACACAGGGCCTGATGCCACAGTCTTCCTACTGCCACACCTAAACCACACTACTCATACGCCTACCAATTTACCCCCTCAACGTTCTGCCCACACCCTGCCCCCCCCACCCTCCCCCGCTACCCCCGCTACAGCACTGCGCACGTGCAAATTCAAAAGCCAACTGACAGAGAAAGAGTTCTGCATGCTGGGTTACAACATTGAGTGTTTGGATACTGTATTTCTTATAGCTGATCCTCATTTGGCAACCGCCAAGGAACCACGCCCTTCCCTGGGAGGATGTGTCGTTTGCTCTGGGTTTGGTGCGTGTGGGGCGAGGGGGGGGGGGGCGGAGTTATTAACAGGACCGGTTTCTCCACCCGGCAACTTGGAAGAGTTTTTGCTAGATAGTGCCTAGGAGGTTTTAATGCGATTGGGCAGGTAGCCAAAGCGGGGGGGTCTCTTGTGCGTTCCCCCTCCAGCTCACTGAATTTGGACCTCGCCCCTCCCACAGTGAGACGTACCAAGGTACCCCCATTCCTAATCTCACTCTCAGTAGGAATGGGGAGGAGAAAAAAAGGCGCTAACGAACGTCTCAACGCCCCCCTGTCGCCTCAGTAATTAGCTCTCTGCCATAGACAAAAGATAACAAATTAATCTGCTTTAAATTGCTCGAACGGCGGGCAGACACAGCAACAGAGAGACAGTCGTCCCCGACTGCAGATGGGGCTAAATCAGAGACGTGGTAAAGGCAGAAATGGCCATTTCCTGCAGCTGGTTCATCACTTAACCACCGCCTGCGAGATTCAAAACACATTCCCAAAATCACTCAAGAAGTTGGTCTGGGTGACAGAAATCTGTATCATGGCAGTTGTTGGAAACTGATAAATATCACAATATATTGATTACGAATAACAAGTGTCCAGGCTGAATCTGAAATTCAGCCGTTTTCTTTAGTTAAGCTCTGCTAAATTTTTCTGAAATCATTTTAAGAGGCCAAATAAAAGTGCTCCTATGAGGGACATCCCTTGGATTACGGCTTTGTTAGAAAAAAAAGAAAAAAGAAATCCACTCACCAATTTATTGGAAAGTGTCCTTGCACCCTCCAAAAATGAGAGCACTTACAGTCCACCCTGTGAAATTTCAGAAAACAAAATATACTCCTACATAGCTAAGCACATTCATTTTTATAAAACATGCAAAGCAGTGGCTACACATTTGACATCTGCTGAATGACTACCCAGAGTATTTCTAATAGCTCTCTTTAAATACCTCTTGGATTTAGAGCAAACCTTTTACCCAAAGCTCATACACTGTACTTTATAATGTCTTTTGTGACACAGAGAGAGGCACTGATTCTGCGGTAATATGAGATCTCGGAGTGCTCTCACCTGCGGCTATATCTCCAAAAAAACGCCGAGTGTTTCTGAGCACTTTCAAAAAATGCTAAAAAATGAGGCACTCCTCTTCACCAGCATTCAGCACATGTGTTCAGCTCAAAGAGCCCAGAACGGGTCAATTAATGATGCTTAGTCCACTTTGAGAGAGAAACACTCACACACACACACTCACACACACACACTCTTTTACCCACTTGTGAGGACCTGTGAGCATCAGTTGGTGCTGACATTAATCAGTGTGGTCGATGGGGGTGAACAGCCAGGCCTGTTATCTCCCATGGTTACCAGCCTAAGCCCACACACTGCCCGCCACAGCGCGGTAACTCTTGACCTCTACTGCTAACTCATCGACACACCCACATTCAGAAACACTCGCTTTTCCACTTCCCCAACAAAATCAGGGATCAGCAATATCTGTAAATGAAAATGAACAAAGGTGTTCACCATGGATCTCCATCCCTGGCTTTGAAGCACAAGGGTTATCATGGTCATATTGATTTCCATAATTATTATTGAAATGAGTTTTTATGAACCCCATTAAGACAGAGCTACACTCACCTGTCAATCATTGTCTTGTTTCAACCAATCAAACATGTTCTTCTCTCCACAGCCAATAAGGTCAGTAGTCCAAATCACTGAGTCCCTGAAACAACATGGCAGACTACATTTTTGGCAAACTACATTTTTGGTTCAATTAAACCTCACTGCGCCATCAATAGTTTTCTGCTTAAACATCAGTGCCCATTGAAACCAGGTGAGATTAGGTGCAACTGCATCAGTTTACCCATTTAGTGCTGAGTAACTACAAAACTAGCAAACTCCAGGGTTGGGAACCCCTGCTACAAAGTGTACAGCTATATGCTGCTGTATTGCTTAGGACTGAGTGAGTTTTTATCTTCCATACAGACATAACAGGAAACCCCTGACTCTCTGTTCCCCAGGGGGATCCACATATTGAATTTGTCACTCCCGAGGACTTGACACTCTCCCCCACCTTACACTGCATTTTACAGGAGTATTTCTTCCTTTGCACTCCATAAACTGAATCGATCTTTTCTCTCTTCCCTTAAAATGGGGGGTTGTCATGGTGATGCGGCACATCTATCCAAAACGAGACATGTCGCTCAACATGCCAATCACAGGAAAACGGAGACTTGAACACGCGTGTGCATCTGACGACCTCGTTCATCACAATGGTCAAAGTCTCCGCTAATGCGGTCAAAAATGGGACTTAATGAAATCCCTGTGCGAACGGAAAATTAAGATATAATTGGCGGATTTGAAAACATACCACACCATGTATCGACTGAGGCACTTGGTTGATGTCCTCTTTGTCTTTGCTGTTGTCATTTTTGAGGACTGATATGAAAATCTGCAAACTCTGAACTGCGCTGTGCCAGTTTTCTTAAGATAAGCCCTTCACCTTAGCTAGAAAGCACACAGCAGTCTTTCTGTCTCTTGTTTAAGGATATGCAATTGGTTTGCAGTACCAGGCACTTGGCCACTTGGCTTAATTCATTCTAATGTATAGGCCATACAAGGAAATCAATCCCAGCAAGCAATTTCAGTCTCATTCAGGTTTAGCCCATTCCATTCCTCTGAATTTTAGACAGAGCAAAAGTGCTTGATCCATCCTGATAAACTAATGCTATTGTGAGACTAAATAAATTGGCAATCTAATCTAGGCCCCATCACAGAGAGGATTAACAGAAAAAAATGCTATCTATCTACCTCCATCATACTGACAGGGTAGATTTGCACTGACGGTTTATAATTTGCTGCTATTAGGCGGCCGCCAGCAAATTTTCTACTTTTATCCTCCCAATTAGCAAACCACACAAACAGAGGAGTTTCTCTCTGGCCCTCTGGGGCTTCTGTGAGAAGAGCTTTCATGTGATACCTCACCGCATAAAACTGTATGCGGCAAAAAGGGCATCTCGGTCCACAACACAGCCCAACTTACTGTAAATATAACCTACTTAATTTTTCATGCTTGCTTTTCGCAAGTGATTGATTTAGGGGCCTGTTTCCATCCATTTCAAGGCAAATCCGGTTTTAGCTGCATGGTTTTGCTGCATGGTTTGTCCTCTGTCACGCACCTTCCTGCAAGATAAAAATCACTCCCGAAGCAGCATCTAGGCCTGCATCTATCACCTGGTCAACCACCTTAGTGATCCCTTAGCGATGACTTCCCATCACTTCCTATTTAGTCAAAAATTAAAACTCCCCCCCAGCTATAACATTTGGAATGCATATGTGATTCCATACTTTTGGTGGAAATAACCTTTATACACCTTTCTTCCACTTCCCCCCCACTGCAAATTCGGAAGTGCTGAACTTCACTAAAACTTAACGAAAACGAAAAATAGCGTAATCAAAACAGCGGGTTGTCCTGTACACGCCATTGGTTAGAAAAAGCTACAGGCAATTACAAAGCAAAGACGAAAAGCTCTTACTGCCAGCCCCAGCGTGCGTCAGTCAACACCCACACTGCAGACTGGGGCGAAGAAAACGTGCATTTAAAAAATCTGCAAACAACTTCAAAAACAACTTTTCAAAGAAAAGAAAAAAAACTATGAGGTGTGAAACCGGCAGCCGGCGGGACAAAAAAAAAAGACACAAAAGCAAAATCCAGGAAACTCCCCACTGGTCTGCAAAACCCCATGGGCATTAGCTGGTCTGCATGAACGAAAGGAGCAAAGGCAACGAGAAAAATGACAGGGAGCAGCAGAGGAAGAGAGGCAGACGTATTGCTGAAAAGAACAACGGGTTCATTGTTCAGCCTTTCCGATTCCGTTTGCTAGTGTCCACTTCTGGCTCCCTAAGTGTCTCCAGACGTTACGCCTCCAGCCCAACAATTCCCCCTCCATGCTCTGAGTCTTTTTCTGTTTCCTTGCAACGTTAAGTTTTCGCGAGTGTCCTGCGTTACACGGTGCACGGTTCTTATTTCCTCACAGGAAAGTGGTGGCACCGTGCCACTGAGAACGCATGGGGATGGAGCTTACAGGCGCAGAGCCCCAGAGCTGTACCAGGCTACGCTCAGGACAGGCATGCTCTCATCGATGGGTGAGTCACCATGAAGAGGGGAGACATGGGCCAACACTACAGTGCGATCAGCGTTACCATAGAGACACACCGATCCTTTATCATGGGTTGTACCGGCACCGATTCTGACATGGATTAGATGGATCGGGTATCGGCACGATGTGACCGATCCAGTTCGATACTGTTTCTTTGTCAGAGTTGTTTGTATAAATTATGACTGTTACAGAAATAGTATCAAAGCAATATTGTTACAAAACCTTTGGAACATTTATTTTTAATGTATCTGTTCTCTCTCTTATATAGTCAATACATGATTACAGTTACAGCCTCATGCTACCTTTGTCACACATGATCCCAATCAGGTCCACACAGTGAGGTACGCAGTTTTAAACCGCAGAAGGAAAAAGAGCGCTGGAATCGGGAGATAAAGACCGTGATCAGTGCTTTACCTCACTCTACTTCACTGTACGTCACTGCATATATCCCAGCATGCAGCAGTGTATGGAGGGCACCCAAAGCCTAAAGAGGAATGCTCATCATAACCTCAATCAAAACGGGACATCATTTAACAATTAAATATAAAATAAAACATTTAAATAAGATAATAAAAAAGACGACTCAAAAGGTATCTATTAGGACCTTATCCTTCCCCCTCCCCCAATAAAAACATTACAAATGCAATGAAAGGAGGAAGACCTAATCATCTGAAAGTTGTTTTTTATTGTGTATTACTAATTTGAACACAGAAAAGAGGTCAAAATCAAGTTCGTCATTTCAGCACCGTGCCAGTGCCAAGTCTATCTGTTTCATTCCCCTCAGCACAGCTTCTGAACTGTGAGGGTAAAAAATGCTGACTTTCTCATACTGGAAAACTTAAGCATGCTTCTTTCTGTCCATTACTTAAAAAGTGTTTCATGACACAGCCAGTGACCTCCTACTACCTCACAAACAAAGGCAAAAACATTTTAAATGTGATGAGAGTGCTAGAAGCACTTTTAAACACAAACGGCTTGGAAAAAGTATGCTTGTGAAAAAGCTTTGCCCAGATTCAGGTCAGCAAAACAAACTGAAAATTCTCCACAGAGAAACAATAAAGTGCACGGTTACAAAAATACTGATATAGATTATCACTACATCACTACACTTGATTTAAAACTCCAAAATGAACATTTTAACCACTAAATTGTGATAGTAACATTTCAGCAAAATAAGAAAACCTTCATTAAATACAATTTCAAATACAAAAGTGCTACGGATCACCTAAATGCAAATAAAAGTGCTGGACTAACGACCCGAAATGCCGCCCCCCCCCCGGAGTATCACATCAATTATGACATCAATCCCAGCCCCTCCGTTCACATTTGTCAAACTCCTGTGGGTATTATTTGTTCGACATCAACAGCAGACAAACCCAGACAAAACACATTAGTCTAACTGCCATCGTCAAGCTTGGCAGGATGCCACTGGTACAGCCGATGCTGGCGCTCGGACAAAGATGGTTAAAATACTCTCGCCACGGCTGACAAACTGTTAGTACAATACTTCTCCTGGTTGGTGGCAACAACAGGGTCTGTGGAGAGATACGCTACTGTAGATTGGGCTGGGACAGAGGGAAGAAACCCACAATAATCACAACTAATAATAAACTAATAAACAACTTCCTCTGACTACTAATGATCTTGCATGGGACTCCAACTGAAGGTGAAGTTTCACGCCAAGACAGCCACGAACCGATAACATAATGATGACTAATTCTTGGTGGATCCTGAATCGGATTGCAGAAGAACTCCACCCTCCCCAATAAAAATGCATTTTTATCTACGTGCTGTATACTCGACACAGCCCTTCCCTCATGGACCCTCTTCACTCAGACTGAGTGCAGATATCTCCTCAAAGGTTGTTTCCAATTCTGGGAATGGAGCCTGCAACCTCCTCATCCTCAGCCTAGGTTCCCTAACCAAACACACCCCTCTGCCCCCTGCAGACACAGGCCTCATGCTATGCCTCGCCTGGGAATGGAACCTGCAACCTCCTAATCGTCAGCCCAGGTTTGCCACACTGTCACCTGTAGCAACCAAATGTCAAAAAAGTGACACCACTAACTGCCTTGGAATGGAACCCACCAGTCCATTGACCCAAGTTCCTTAACAAATACAACATTACAATTTTCCATCTGCAACTACGAGCAGACAATGTCTAAATGTTGTGACTGCGGTGTCAAACACACACACACAAACACACATACAGACACACACACACAGACACTCCAAAGGGAAGATCCAACAAGCTGTCGTAAACCCCACTCCCACAGGCTAACGCCCCAGCGTGTCGCTACGACACCACCGCGGTGTTAGCGCCGGCTTTATCCCGGCCTGTCACACCACCGCGCTGGATTTGCTGTCAGTGTCAGATCACCGCAAGCTGGCTGGAGCCGCTAATGAAGCGCTTGGCCGCTGGCTGACGGACGAAAAGGGATACACCGATAGGAACGCAAAGCAAAGCTCGGCGATAGGGGGGCTCCGGACCTGGGGCTTTTCTCCTGCTGCCTGTTGAGCAGCTGTGGAGTGTAAGAAACTTAAACATCCTGCTATACAGCAACAATATGAGACAATATTACATAAGATATGTATTCAACAAAATATACATGTTATAGATAAATATAAATAATAAATACATTATTACAGTAAATATATTATTATTATTATAGGTGGTTGTGTTTTAATAATAATAATAAATTGTATTCATATAGTATTATATACTACAATTTAATAGTATTAGTATTAATATCAATGTTATTAAAACAATCATAATAAGACAATTGGTAATTACACAGTGATCAAAATAATAATATTAATCAATATACATAATGTGATGTAGTTATCAGAAACCCTTTACCAGGAAGACTTCAAATTAAGGGCATAGGCAGCCTAAACACAGTGTACTAATAGAATGCAGACTACAGCCCACTGAATGCATTTGCCTAAAGGGAGAGCCATCTTGAAAAATGAAAACATAAATCTTTAAGTGGAAGTGTATATAATTTATTATTAATGATTAATCAATATTTTATTAATACGATTTTATGCTCACCGAAAATGTACAAACCACATAAAAGCCACCAGTTTAGGAGACCTACGTGGCGCAACGTGGGGTACACCCTCTGCAATGTAACAGAAACAATGAATTTTCCAGAAATCCTGACAGATTCAGCGATGACACGTTGTTCAACATGCTCTAAATTCTTAAATACGATTGCTTTACCATAAAGCAATTTCATATCTAAGGGTCGTGGCATCACAATATAACGAGCGGTACAAATGTCGTTGCGGATTATTAGTATCAACTAGATAAATCATAGATTACTGTAGGACCTGTAGCCTATTCTTCTCAGTTACGACACATCTGCCAGAAATGAAACGCACAGGTCCTATTATCAAGTCAAAAAGAACTGAGTAGCCAACTGATTTTAAACGAACAGACATCAAGTTAAGTAGCCATGAACCGTCCTTCTCCATGGCTCGCCCCCTTGGCTGCAGGATCGTAAACAGCGTGGCTGGCTAACTTGCATCTGGGTTAGCGAGCTCTGCGAAATCCGCTTTTGACTTTGTGATTTCATAACCTAAAACTGGTGTACGGAATAAAGGCAGTGTGCAACATCGTGTAAGGAAGGGCCACATTGTAAATGCACAATCGACTACGCGCGGATATAGAATGCATGCCTACGGAGGAACCACGCTATCTGAAATACCTCAAATACGATACACTAGCAGGATATTTGTTGCTATTCACACATATGCCAACCAAAGGCACCTTGATCAAATAACCACGGATATAGTTATCGAAAAAATGCATGAAAACCGCTTCAAGTACACTGCACAGTGATTTAAATAACATAAATGACCCACCTACAACACAGTTCTTGTCGTTTACGGTCAGCTATATCCAAATAACTTCATTGCATTTCTCCCAGTGGCATTAAGTGTTGCGAAAAGATCGAAAGATTTAGTCTGTCTCACGTTTGCCTGACACCACTGTTAGAAAAGAACATCCAAAATCACTCTTCGCTGACTAATGGGTTGCAAGTGCAGAGGCGGCACTAACCTCGTCCACAATCGCCGTTCTAACAACTTGCTAGGAGCGCACGGACAATCACTACAGTCTCATACGTGACGGGAGGCAGCGCCGTCCTCAGCCAAATGCTGATTTGTAATGCTCTGGCGGGCACTTTGTTGGAAAAATACAGTTAATATTCAGAAGTCAATAGCGAAAAATTTAAGCTGTAAATCAAAGTCAGCATCTCGGCGTAGGAGGGCAACTTCGTCTTGGCTTCGCTGTGGCTGGCAGCAGTGGCGGTATGAGACGCGAATCGGGGTAGTGAAAGTCATTAACATCTGAAAGCCACGGTTATACAGCTGTTGGAAGCAAAGGCAGGAAATACCAGAGGAGACGGGAGCGCGCAGAGAGCGGGAGGCAGGGAAACGCGGAGCGGAGCGGCGCTCAGGACTGGGCTAAACTGACGTAGCGATGAGCTGTTTGCTCCCTGAAAACAGGGTGTTGAAGCCGCGACAGATGTCACTCGTCGTAATTTTTTTTCGCTAAACACAATTTAGACGGATTTTGTGTTGGTTCCGCAGCCTGTACTGATTTTTCCTTTCTGATTCCTTCTTTATTTTTCTTACAAAATAAAAATGTTCATAGGTCAGCTAGACCAGGAACGCTGTTCCTTTTCTTAGTGAAAGTGGCAATCTATAATGAATAAAAGGTGGAAATGATTCAATAACTTACAGTTACAGACTTACAGTACTATGTCTGCATAGAGAGCAAGTGGCTAGTCAACTCACTCAGTTCTATAAGGTTATCGGCCTTACAGTCAACAGTGCAATACGCATTTCACATGTAATTTCAGGGGAATTTTGCTCACCACAGAATACAAAGTCAGCCAATTAATGAAATTAAAAATTTTCCACAGTCTGAAAGAGGACCTAAAAATATACTGCATGCAAAAAATGTGATTTTCCATTACAAGCAGCACCATGCAGGCAACGGAAAACCAGTTATCAATGAACATATATTTCTGCCTAGGGATTTTAATATGGAACTGAAAGACTGGAGAAGGGCTAAAGAAAGACCACTACTATGCAAGTAAAATGAGTAGGCCAAGCAATTATTATTTCATGTCCTGCTTAAGCACTCATAATTCCATTTTTGTGAAGAAGTAATGTTGAGATAGGATTCTAATAGAGGCAGAGGCGTCTCCTAGGTTTTCACCTCCATTTCCTTCACAGATCAAAAGCAATTCAGTCTCACCACTCCACCTTTTCATCCAATTTCCTTTCTTTTTACTCAAATAAGGCAATTACATTCACAGGGACAGGAAGGGCGCTTTGATTGTGGGTGGAGGAATGAAATCCATACATGCGGATGTCAGAGTTTTTACTGTCAGTCAGGAGTGGTACAGTCTCACTGACCTGGAAACTGCAGCAAGTGGAGCGCACCATTAGTCCATTGGAGTGTGTCCTCAGCGGAACTGAGAGAAAAGGGCTCTGGACCAGGGAAGGTCACTCTCAAACTCCTGACTTTTTATGTTTCAGTGAAGGGATTGAAAAGGCTAAATAAGGATGAGAAAAGACTCAGCTTTATGTATGTGTGTGTGTGTGTGTGTGTGTGTGTGTGTGTGTGTGTGTGTGTGTGTGTGTGTGTGTGTGTGTGTGTGTGTGTGTGTGTGTGTGTGTGTGTGTGTGTGTGTGTGTGTGTGTGTGTGTGTGTGTGTGTGTGTGTGTGTGTGTGTGTGTGTGTGTGTGTGTGTGTGCGAAAATAAAGAGGGAGCTATCTCAAAGATATTGTGAAGAAAGATATCCAATAATGTAATATTATATCTATGCTTGTGACAGAATAAAAATGATGGAGATAATATTGTCTGCTTAGAGTTTCTGATTCAGTTCTTAGCCCTGGAAATACCACAGTGTGGAAGATGTTTCCAAAAGCAGAAAAATAGTGTACCCATTATTTTATTCTACTGCACATCTAAACTCAGGGTGATTCAGCCCTGTGAAATTCCAGTGTATAGCACTTTCAGACATTTATTTAGGTGATGACATCAACAAATAGAAAATGTGGAAAACTGACCTTTTGAATAAAACTTTATGGATTGGGGAAAAGATTGAGTAATAAGTGAATCTGCTAAGCAAACAGAGATGACATGTGTTACAGTCAGTTGCCCTCTGCTACACTGTACTTTAGTCTCTGGACAAGAAGTCATTCCCTGAGTGAGCATTTGGCACAAACTAATGTGTGTTTCTGATTTCTCACAGGCCCAATCACCCTAGCCTCGGGCCTGGCTCCATTTCTGACAAATGTGCCAATCAAGTTGGAAAAAAGACATGACCAATCAATCAATCAAGAAGTCAATCAATGAATCAATCAATGGCAGACAAGCAGAATCAATAAGAAATGGATTCTAATTCATTCATCTGTTTGTCACATTTAGGCCTAATAAGCTGAACTAGTGGACGTATGATTTAGTGCCAAAAGTGTTCTCTATTTGGTCATTAGTCGAGACCTCAGAAAACTCTGCAGAAAAATATACCTTTTCAGAGCTCCCCTCAGGAAGTTTTCCGTTAAGATTGTGATGCTAATTTTGCCCCTCCATTCCTCAAGCCTATTCACTGTGCCCCAATTTCCCTTTAATGGTACTCTACGCAAGGTAACAACCTAGTTTTGTCACGGTAGAGGCAGAACGGTGGAATGTTTTTATCAATATTAGACCTCGCACTGTACTGGGTTGTGTCAGTCACACTGCCAGCCCTGGGAGCCACTCAGTCAGCACAAAGAGACGGAGCGCTGCGGAACTGCTCTAATGGCCAGGCCTGGGGCATTTCGAGGAACAACCAGGCCATAAATTCACTCCCTGTCACTCCTCATATCAGTCCTGATGCCGCTGTGCTGTGACCAGACCTGGGTCAAATACTGGTGTTTGAATAATTTACTTTTTTCAATGGCGGTGAAATAAAAGAAACAACACCCACTGTAGATCCATTATATACAGTAGAACATGCTGCTAACAAAAATGGACAATCGTATGACAAAAGGTAGGATATTGGTGGAAAAAACTGTAAATGAGATATAGGAATTTAAGTGCTATACTGAATGAGAGCATTTCAACTAAAGTTTTTTTTTAATGTTATTTGGCCCAGGTCTGGTATAGCTGCAAGAGTTCCAAGAGAGAAGTTGATCCCATTTAGAGGAAGTTGCTATCAAAAAAAAAGTGCTTTTTTTGCTTCTCAAAAAATACCATTGTTTACTGTTCATGCATTTGTTTCATTGTGGTGACATGCATCTTCCAGAAGTTCTCAGTGCCTGTTTGCATTTTTGGTAAAA
Source organism: Albula goreensis (assembly GCA_022829145.1). Lineage (NCBI taxonomy): Eukaryota > Metazoa > Chordata > Actinopteri > Albuliformes > Albulidae > Albula > Albula goreensis. The sequence continues at coordinate 3,167,470 of CM040741.1, read as the reverse complement.
ATGACAAATGAGTCAGCACCTTAGTGACAGTTGAAGTCAGCCCCACTAAAACTGTAGTGGAAGAGCCTTCAGCAAAAGATTTACAATTCCAACTCACAGTGCCCCCTGCTGGTGTTACTTTGTAATACACAACAATGACACAATTTTCCTTGTTGTGGATCTGGTTAAAATAAACCACTTTAGCCAAACAGCATATTTAGCAATGCAAAATTTTTTTGTTTGTTTTTTTTTTTTTTTCAACTTTCAACATAGTCATTTTAAAATGCACCACAAAGTATTTAATGTGTTTTTTTTTTCCTGAAGCGTTTTGCTGTGTGTGTGTGTGTGTGTGTGTGTGTGTGTGTCTACATAGATGTACACATATGAATGTGCATGCATCACACATTTGCGCATGCCCCCCTCCCACATACAAGGACATTCACACACCGAAAATGTGTAAAGTGCAACATCTTTAATCCTCTTTTGCTGACTCTGTTATACATTTTTACATGATTCATTCATATAAAACTCCTTCCATATTTTTTCCCTTAACAGTGTATGTGCCAGCATCACTCTGTACGCTGCAAGGAGCAAAATGTTACAGTAGTTCAACAAATCAGGCACGGAAGTAATTAACCTGCAGTTACACAAAAGTTACAGCATTTCAACAAATCAAGCACAGAAGTAATTACACCTTAGTAACACAAAAGAAGCGCTTTGGATCTTTAACAAAACAAAAATATTTATACTCAAATCAGGAGACAAAATATATAATAAAGGTAAAACCATAACTAAAATTGTGGTTTAAAATCTAATCAAAACACAGTGTAGGTTTCGGCACTTAAAGTTAACATGATTCTCAAATCTTTATGCAACCAGTCTCTTCACAACATGTCTGACGATCTCCACTTCCATCTCTTTGCAGCACACAAAAAATGGGAGGGAGGGTGGAGAGTGAGGCACACAGGTGTAGCTTTTCAATCGAGTTTTCAATTTTTATACAATATATATTAAATACATCCATGTTTATCAATATATTATTTATTCAGAAAGAATAAGCAGGATTGCTCTATATCCTAATTTGGATGGAAAATATTGTTTATTAATGATTTAAAAAGAAAAAACAGACTGAGGCAGTTTCTAAATGGCAGTAGTAGGCTGCATACTCCTATGAATATAATATTTCCTCTTATTGTACTGACCTTCGGTGAGGTGGCTTCGGTTGATAAACCATATATAATATATATACAATCATGTTACAAGCTTAAGCAGTGGTGCACTATTGCACAGGAAAAACCCCTACATTTCAATGGAATAAAGCAACAATAATTTCATTTACACTGAATCATTCTGCTTCTACTTTATAAAAAAAAACACTCTTATGACTGTCATATAGTAATTTTCAAAAATTCTAAAAGAAGAAAATACATATGCAACCAGTGCATTCGACAAAACAGCGCTTAAAATGCATTGATCATCCAAAATAAAATGAATTAAAAAAAAAAACAAATTAATCTCATACCATATTGGTCGTACTGCATATTCAAAAACACATCACTTTGCTACACAGAAAATTCCAGCATAGATTTATATTATTCACTCAGTCTCAAAAGTTATCATGAAAGCCCAGTATACAGTGTTACAGAAAAATAACAACCTTCCATAATGTCACAAAACTCTCTGAAACCAGTTTCATTGACCCCACAGTTTCACAACAATAACAAATCTGATCCAAAAAAAAAAAAAAAATCTATCCACAGTGCTCTGCTACCCTACACTGCCCTCTAGAGGACAAAGACAAAATGACTCCCAGTAAAAAAAAAAATCCCAGAGTAAGGCTTCTGTTTTGACAGTCTACAAAAAGCCTGCGTAATGTAGAATAAATGGTGCATTATTTGTTGGAAAACTCAGATTTATGTGATGTCACTGTCAGAGAAAAGTCAATGTTATGCCACTTTGGTATGTAACCGTCTTTGCCACATAATTGTGGTAAACTACAGGTGTGAAAAACGATGACACACTATGCTGATATACACAGCAATTAATCACGGCAACACGCTCTGTTTTGTTCACTGCACCATGAATTCTGACCATTATAACAGAGCTCACAGGCTACACAGTACCAGAGAAAGGAATGGAGTTGGGAAAGCAAGCAAAGTACTGTCATCACGTAGGAATGAAATGGTACACTGCTGAAGCTGATCTCAAGGAATTATAAACCTGAGGACAGGTTTACATGTGTAAGTGCATAAATAAATACTTTAACATCTACATTCAATGCTAGAGGCGAGTGCTTAGAAGTGTCCTCTGCAGTCCTCATTTCTAAACAGATGTGATGCATTTACTGTGAGTTTACAAAGGAAGACTGTGCCCTGAGTGCAATATTTTATCATAGATAAAGATACAAAATTTGGCTATATATGTATATATGTTTCATTCAGCATAATAAAATATTTACAGAATATGTATTGCACACATTACAAAAATAACCATATATTTATCCTGATCAGTGGTATAAAAATAAATTGGAATGCATCTTAATTGTATGTACTCAAAAGCACAGAAGTATAAGTTAAGAAAATATCCACTATAAACTATCAATTCATTCTTAATTTCTTCTTTAGATGTAAAGTGTAAACCCTTGTGCATACAGTATTTTGCACTATATTTCTACTCTTAAAGAGATAATTTAGAAAAATACAATTTCCTTCATAAGACACAAAATTGTTCCTTGAATTTTCAATTTCTGATTGCAGTACATGGAATAACAAAGTCTGTGGAATGAAAGGTTCCCTTTTCAGAAATGTAAGTTGGGAAATTCGAGGGAGGTGGTGACGGACGGACGGACAGACGCTCGCTATGGGCTTGGTTTGCCATCACTGGCCTTTTTGGGATCAAAATTCTCATAAATATTGATTGCAGCCGTGTTCTGATAGATCAGATCCACGTTGGTCCCTGTCCTCGATTTGATAATGTCCATGGCACACTGGTGCAGGAACACGTACTGGTCCTGCAGAGAGATGAGTAGCGATGTAAAAAGAGTGATAAAAAACAAGAGAGAGAGCAAGAGAGTAAAAAACACGGAGAAACATTTTGGTTCAACACATTAAGCCTTGTGCCAATCATCCAAAAAAGATCAGACCCATCCACTGTGTGCGAAGAACGTCAGGACTAACCCTGTCTGTTTGAATTTGTATTCAATTTTACATTCATTTCAACATCTTTTTGAAACAGCTTTTGTGGTTTGTACTTGGGGTTCAGGTGTGTGTTCTGAAGGCAGGTACTCGAGTCCCAGGTAACAGCCATTTCAGGCTATGACAGGAGATCCACAATGACGATGCAGAAACTCCAAGGACAGAAGAGTTGGGTTTAAATATAGGGGTCGATGGGGTGGTTTATCATTCTATACCAGGCTGTCCTGGATAGCCAAGTATCTGTGGATATGTGAGAAGGCCCTGTTTCCCATGCCTACACTAAGGGAATTATGGGACAGGTGTGACATCAGCAGGGTGAGTATCGGAGGAGTGACAGGTGTGACCACTTACTCCGGAATCTCTGAGAAAAGCCCAATGTCTGAGGTAGAGAGTGTAGTTCACTTTGGGTTTGGAAAATGGAGGATACTTTGAAAAAGACATAATGATAAAAAAGAATAATGTGTTTCCTCTCACCTCGGTCTGTACCATCAGGCCACGGTGCATGCGCAGGTCGTGGACGATGCCGAATACATCCACCACGCTCTCCCTCTCAATCTGGAAGATCAGCCTGTCGATGGCAATCAGCGTCCCCGTCCGCCCGACGCCCGCGCTGGAGAGAGGGAGCAAAAACCACAAACCGGCCCCAGCTCACTTATTGGAAATGACATAATAAACCCTTCACTTATGCACATTTCACATGATAAACCCTTCAATTATGCACATTTAACACGCTTTTCCATGAAATTGCGATGATCCATGGCGACTGACTGTCAAAATATGCAATAATACAACGCTTTTGACACAACATTCACAAACAAATTCTGAAAGATGAAGTGGACCAGTGTGGGACTGAGTTGCGAACTGCAAAAGAGAAAAGTACCAGACAGAGCCACTAGCTGGTGGGAGAGAGTTTTCTTGCGCTGCAGATAACTGGCTGTGACCTTCAATGAGGTGATAAAAACACTGCTTATTTATGAGAAAATGGCCCTGGAAATGAAGCCATCTGGTACCGCTGGTGATTCAGGACATGCCAGGGGACAAGTGAGGGGATTGCATCTCTAATATAGTGCTGCATACGGCGCAAACGGCAGCTAAATAATGACCAAAGATGGCCTTAAAGACTTCTTCTGTTCATTATACTTTTTACAGTTTTACTTCTGCACTACGTTTATTATTGTAACAGGTGCTCTTGGTCTTGGTTGACTAAACTGGAATGGTGCTGAAACCCAGCTTGTGGGCCAGCACTATAGAGTGATCCCTCAGTGGGCTGCGTGACGGGGCAGAAGGGAGCGGGCCGGCCCACCTGCAGTGCACCACGGTGGGGGAGTTTCGGGAGTACTGGTCCATGTGCTCCCTGACCAGGTGGCGGAAGTTAATGAGCAGCTCGGTGGTCTCAGGAACGCCGTGGTCCGGCCAGGCCGTGAAGTGGAAGTGGCGCAGAGAGCGAGTCTCCGCCGTTTTCACCTGAGAGAGTACAGGTGCATGAAAGTACAGGTTTTTAAATGACGTTTGCACAATAGAATAGAATAGAATAGAATAGCTTTATTTTTCCTAAAAGGGGGCAGAAGATGGTTCATAATGCTTATAATGGTTTGCATTGGTATTTCCAGAAAGCCCAGTAGGTTTGTAACTTATGGGGTTCCCAGTTCAGGTCAGTTTGAGGGCGGGAAACTGCTGCTGGACCTTTGAGCCCAATAAGCACCCTGGATCACCCCCGTGACTATCCAGCGGCAAGAATGGGCTGTATATATACAGCGGTAAGCTACATAGATTTGCTCTGGGTAAGAGTACCCACTAAATACCAAAATGCATAGTAAAATTCACACCCCAGTGGTTTTGAATGGCTCTGAAGTGTAGAGGCAACCTGATTACACCATGGTGCAAAGTGTACAGTGTATGTGTACCTTAAACCCCCTTCATGGAAACATGGCGCTAGTTTAACCCTCCCGTTAACTCACATTCTTGACGTCAAAGTCTCTGATAGTCCAGTCCTCCAGCGTGATTTCAGAGGTGGTGGTCACTGTTATGTTGTTGAAGTGTTTGGTATCAGATGGCCAGTATTGTTCACATTTCACCTGAGAGATTACAGGGTTTTTTTTTTATTATTATCGATTATTTATGGGATTATTTGAATTATTATTATGACCACTGCAGAGCAGTAGGTTAATAAGTGCATTCATCGCTTTTGGCGCTGATAGCTTGGTATCGTCTCTGCTTGGTGTGCTAATACTCTGTCCTTTTTTTTTAACTTACTGCAGTTTTGAAAGCTGCATTGGAAAAGAGCATCTGCTAAATGCCCAATATGCTACTTCTAATACTTCTATAACTTCTATTGCTTCTAATACTGCTAATGCTGCTAATGCCACTAATACTTATAAGGCTACTAATATTACTTTGCTATATTAGCATTATATTAATTATGCTACTAATTAGACTATATGTACTGCTGTTTGCATTGGTGTTCATATTATGTTTGGCAAAGCTGTAAAGGATACATTGTTAATTGTGTGTTACAGGTTTGGGTAAATCATTTCTGTTTTTAAAACTTCAACAATGTAGGTGAATGCTGATTAAAAGTGCTGTTTTCAGTGAGTGGAAGCCTGCAGTGGACAGATTCATGCAGCATGGTGAGGAAGGACCAGGGCTGCCGGGGCAAACGCCGCAGTAAACCCTAATTATAGCCCTATGGTGAAGTGTATTACTGGGATTATGTTCGTATACACTCACCCGTCCCTGCTCGTTGCATCTGGTCAGCATCACCAGGGTCAGGACGTTCTTCTCCCAGATCATTCGCCAAAACTCGTTCAGCGTTGAGGGCAAAGGGCCCTGCGCGGCGATGAACTCCTTTTGGAGTTGTAGCCCTGTGGAGACAAAGACAGAGACAAACCGACATGGCGGTGACTCACCAAGTAATAATTAAAAAAAAAACTCTCAATATAAACCACGCGCTCTGTGATCAGTACGGTGACTTATGAGGACGGCGATTTTTACCGGGATGTAGTTGGCGTTGATGTAGTCATCATGGGGACTTCCTTGGGTTGACAGTTTGACTCTTGATGAATCATCTGGTGAGCAGAAACACAAGCTACATCAGGACAGTTAAAATAAACAGCACAACATACTGGAGTTCAGCAGTGCCTGGTAGTGCAAATTTAATGAGGGAACACATCACTTTTGGTTTTTTGATTTATCAGACCCTAAATGTCTAGACCAGATGCAGTGCACCACGGTATGTCATAAGCACACACAGTTAAGAGTTTTTGCATTCTTAGATAACTGATAACAGGAGAAAAATGATCAAAAGCAAAGTCATATAATAGTCTCTACTATAAACAGTTATAGTATTAAAACCCCGATCTCAAAAATGTCCTCATTAATCAAAAAAAAAAAAACAAGAAAAATTACAGTCCTCTTAATGTGGGACATCTGGGAAAATAGTATTTAAAACCTGAGACGGATTAGCAGAGTGGGGTTTTGGTTACTCACACGGAAGCACGTTGCTGTAGCGGTTTTTCCCCTTGTTCTCAAACGCCTCTGCAATAAGTTTGGACTGAGCCACGCCCACAGTCTTCAGATCCTGCTCAGAAACAGGACCACATAGTGTCACAACCACAGGCATAACGTAAACTGAGGTGATAAGCATATATCGTATTGATGGTAATAAGTTGTAATTAATGGTGAGGAGGTGGGCATACTGTAACTCCAAAGCCCATATGTATTAATGGTAATAAGGCTAATAGGTGGGTATACTGTCTGAGAAGGTGGGCATACTGTAACTCCAAAGCCCATATGTATTAATGGTAATAAGGCTAATAGGTGGGTATACTGTACATTCCTAAAATGTTCTGGGGGGAATACTCCCTATACTCGTGTATACCCTCACCTACACCACTGGTCACATAATAATTAAAGAGATAGTATACCCATACCAATGATATATTTCTGTAGTACCTCACACACCTTTGCAAGTGATCTATATTACTCCAGTAGTGGAAGTGTCCACAGTAAGCCTGTTTCCAGTATACTACAGCCTTATATGATAACAATGTTAACCATGTAATGGGTGTCTATGTAGATAAAGTTCACACGTTGATTATAAATAAGTGCACTGGTATGCAATCCAGTTTTGACATCCACATGCGCCAGAGTGGATGTATTAGCTTGGTTGAAATCCGCAGTAAGGTTATATCAGTCTTGAAACAAACTATAGTAAGATTATAGCAGTGAGTCTTTTTCCCTTTGAGACATTTTCTCTTTACCTCATACTCCTCGGCAAACCCACAGTTGGAATCCGCTCGCTGCTTCTTGTAGTACTCTTCATACTCCTCAACTTGAATCGGTATACTACTGTAAATATGCAAATATATGGAGATGAATGTCAGCTTAATGCTGCAAACTGTACAGCAGGAGTGCCCTCATTCACTCAGACTCATCCCTGCAAACACACACACACTCTCACAGGAATGCACATTCACACAAATATATGCACACACACACACACACACACACACACACACACACACACACACATTCTCTCACACACACACACACACACACACACTCACAGGAATGCACATTCACACAAATATATGCACACACACACACACACACACACACACACACACACACACACACACACACTCACATGCATGCACATTCACACAAATATATGCACACACACACACACATGCACACACACACACACACACACACACACACACACACACACTCTCACATGCATGCACATTCACACAAATATATGCACACACACACACATGCACACACACACACACACACACACACTCACATGCATGCACATTCACACAAATATATGCACACACACACACATGCACACACACACACACACACACACACACACACTCTCACATGCATGCACATTCACACAAATATATGCACACACACACACACATGCACACACACACACATGAAACCAAATATGTACACACACACACACACACACACACAGGAAAAATGAGCAGACTTTTACTTACCATTTGCCTCTGCAAAAAGAAGAAAAAAAAGAATCATTATATTAAAAAACAATAATACAAAAATGTTTAAAATATGTGCTATAGTAAATAATATATAACAGAACAATTTTTGTTTTTAAGCAATGTATTACTGTAATAATGTGGGAGATACATTTACACACAAATCAACAAATTGAAAAGACTAAGTACCACCTCATGGACTGGATGGGAATGTCCGCCGAATCTTTCTTGGCAGTCCTGGAAGACACACACAATCTCAGCCATGGTGTGTTAATTCCCATTTCACAGTTCTGATCATGTGCCAAAATGATCAATGCAGACTCACCTTCTCCAGTAGATCGCGAGGATAATAGTCACAGTCATTAAAACACATAACGCGGCCATCACTCCACCCACAGCTCCACCAATCACAGCTGAGAGAGAGACAGCGAGAGATTGTTTGTGCAGACATCAAAATTATCAGTATATTTAGGTAATGCAAAAGAACTGCCTATAGTTTATAATCTTTAGTAATCAATTTTATGAATTATTATATACGCATGCATTTGTGAACATCAGAAAAATGAGACTTTCTGTGGCTTGAGGCAAGTTTGATCAGTGTGACCTTCCCAGGTGCACTATGCCCTGGCTTAGTTCAAAGGACAGCGGGCAGTAGTGGCTACCAAGAACAGCCTGCGTCCACCCACAGACAATGTAATTTACACAAACATTTACAAATAAATAACTAATGCTAAAAACACTCATTAATGTGCGTATAAATTGTCGTTCCTTGCATTACCCATACAAATGTGTTACCAAAATGTACAATAAGAGAGACAGACAACGTTTAGAATGTATTGAACAAAGAGTAAGCAGTCAATGGTTATTAGGCCTTTCTTACTCACAAACACAGAGAGAGCATATTCTGTTTTCTAATTAAATGTGTATTTGTATTCCTTTCTCTGAGTTAGCCAAGCTCACGTTTCAGCTTTCCAGGACAGAAATGCAACTTCTTTGTTATTCAAATGCTCAAACGAGCCATTGCAGTTTACCTGGACTTTGAGGAAGGTCGACAGTGCTTGCGTGGTAAACTGATATTGAGAAGAGGGACTCTGAAACGTCAACCAAACCATTCTGCACTTTAAGCTGGGTAAACATCACCAAGGCAAATCTGCAAAGGAACCAGAGAAACACAATTATTGCCAGTTACACATTGCCCATCACACTTCTATTTTAATTCTACTGTCATTCCCTTGGGCAGGGGTGCCAAACTCCAGTCCTGGAGGGCCGCAGTGTCTGCGGGTTTTTGTTCTTTCCTTTCTATTGGCAGCCATTTTAGGCCTTGGAAACCAGGTGTGTTGACTCTTTAGCCAACCAGTGATTTTAATTAATCAATTAAGTGCTAAAACACACCAAAAACCAGCTACCACTGTGGCCCTCCAGGACTGCAGTTTGACACCCCTGCCCTTGGGGATTGAGATGTTGGATCTTCCTGCTAAAGCGTTATTTCGGTGCTTCATGTGTATGGATCCCGAAATCTGCTACCGAACCTAGAACCTGCCAGTGACAACTGTGACAACCAGCCCCCAGAGAGGGGCATAACCAGCCAATGCATTCTCCAGGGAGGGAGAGATTTCAGTTAGTGGGTGACATATATTATGACTCACCAGCGCCCCCTTCTTGTCAACCATCGCAGTCCATATGTAAAGTGTCCACTTACATCTCAATGTCTGTAACATCTTAACTGGAACACTGAGGGGTGGGGGGTATTAGCAGCTTAAAGTCATGTCTTTCATTGGAGCGTTTAATCTATTTCTGATGACAGGTCATTTCCATTTGATTACAAAATCACTGAATTAAACCATTGGTAGTATAATTTCAATTAGAAAAAAATAATACAGGATAAATTCCCCGAACGTTCAAAAAGACAGATTAATGAAAGATTAAAATAAAAAATAGAGTGTGTGGGTCCACAGTATCCTGTCATTATTGGTTTAACTTGAATACACTCTAGTGAAGGTAGGATGAAGGGTCATGACTCTAAAATGGATGGAGCTTCCACATGGTACCAGATCAACCAACCATCATGCAGTGTTGGAAAGACAAAAAATTTTTGATTGGATGAAATGAGTCAGTAATTAAGCTAATTGTGACTCCACTCATTTTTGGCATGGTACCTCTATCACCTACCACTAATACTGCACTTACCTGTATTTTGTTTTAGGCCTCAGTGGCCCGTTGTAGTATCCTTCCCATTCACCGCCTGAGCCTACGTCCACATACTTCTCAGACTTGTAATTTCGGCTTGGATATGCAATATTGTGCATCACAGCCAAATAAGGGATATTTTCATTCTTCTTCCAGTGTTCGTAAGTGTTTCTGAGGTCACTCTCTGAAATCTCTGGAGCAATGGAATGTGGAAAAACAAGGCAAGTTTAATAAGAAAACCCTACTACATCTCATGTCAAAATTACGCCAGCCCAAAATGAAAAATTCTCACCTTTTGAACTGGATGTCACCAATATAGCATACGCCACAACTGGTCCCCTGGATCCATCCAGGAGACTTGCGTTGAATTTTAATCTAAACATGTTGTGCGTCTGTGTAACGATGGTCACCTGGTGCTTTGTTATGGTTACGGTGGGTGGATCTTGAAAAAGGACAGTGACACAAATCTCAGAGTTACAGACATACACCTTGTGTTTGTGAATGGAATTGTGAAACAGGAAGTGCCACATGCACCTGTGCCTCACCAATTTCTTTATGATATGATTTGTCAAAGATGCAAAAAGCTGAGCTTTGAATGGAAATGAGACACTACAAACACAATGACCTTTGTTAAGGACCTCAAGGATGGGATTGTCAGTGGTGAAACGGAGTTTTCAGTGATCCCAATACGTGAATGCTTTTCAGATGACAGGTACACATACTTGTAATGCCAGTTCGACAGATTAATTCATAGGCGATGCTTGGATCTCCACATCCAAGGGTCCAGAATTCCACATGGTAGTTTGTGTAGTATGAGAGCTCATTGATGGTGTAGCTGCAGGGGTCTTTGCAGGTGGACGTTGTTATGTTCTCTGTGGCACTCCACTTTATTCTGAATCCTTCATTTGAGCCGTGTGGATTGTCCCAGGTAAGGCTGAGCTTTGCTTCAGTGCGGTTCGGTCCCTCACAGATGACATCACTCACAGGAAACGCCTCTACAGTACAGAAATTAAAAGAAGGAAAAAGATACAGGAATTTGGCCATTCAGTGACATGTCACAACAATGCAGAAGACCTTACAAAGAAGTGTTCCTGATTTTTTTTGACTCCATAATTTTTCTTTGTTGATGATGATCCCGATCTTGTCCAATCCCTGCTTTACCCAATTTTATGGGCAGGTGAGTGCAGTCTAACAGGCATATACTTTCTTTCACTCTGCATACATGAAATACAATGAAATGCATACGTGTGGCATACGTGGCATGCCAGCTGCCAGTCCCTTTGTATGCGGACACTACATCCCACATAGCAGTTGCAGTTATCCCTTTGACCAGAGGAGTCACTGTTGCAGCATGCACAGAACAAGTAAATGAGGTACAACTATCCCTTGTCTCGCACATTTCTTCAGACAGGTAGGGTAGCTAATATCAACTGGTTAATTCATTCCTTACCAAATACATGGTAGTCCTCAGATAACTGTACTTGGCAAGATTCAAACTAGCAATCAATTTTTATTATTCGTGCACACAGTGTTCGAATTTCCGCGATGCAACACTTTACAATGGACCTTTTACAGAAGACATTTTAAAAAGAGCTGAGCTGTTGTGCTGTGAGATATTCCTTGATTCAAGATGAAGTTATATTGTATTGTGCATTTTTTTAAATAAACTGACAAAGTTTAATGTGCTGAGCACCAGAACTCACTTGTACAGGTGGAAAAGTCCACAGGTGATCCTGTAGTTCCGTCAGACGTCTGGGTGGTCACGCTGAAATTGTAACGGGTTCCAGGAACCAGTTTTGTCAATTGATAAGTTAATTCTTGGGTAGTTTTATTTCCAAGTACAAATTCTGAACTGTTCCATGCCACCACATTGTAAGAGTAACCCTGTTTGTGGCCAACAGGCTTATTCCATTTAATATTAATGTTATCAACAGTTGTTGAGGCTTTTCGTAGATTTTGAACACTCTCTGGTCCTGAAAAACAAAACAAACAAAATAAAATGAAGAGGATATATGCTAAATTATATGAAAATTATTTGAAGATTACTTGAAGATGGCATGTAAACGGATGTGTTTAGTGATCGTGGAATGTCATGGCATTTCAATGAATAGTAGTCAAGTATTTTGCTTAAAAATATCATGCTAGAATAGCATGAAGGTAACATCTTAAATTCTGACTTGCTACAGATTGATTGCCGCACTGGTGTACGGCTAAATGCAAGTGTTGATGACTGATATTGAGGGTGATGGAGTTGTATCAGACTGAGCTCCTTTGTATGGTACTCACTGGTGTAGATCTGTGCAGTCACTGCAGTGCTCCTGTAGCCCATTGGTCCTTCAGTCACCACGGAGATGTTGTATGGAGTCCCAGAGATCAGATTCTCTAAAATGTAGCTTTTTTCTGAGGTCCGATTTTCACCAGTGAGGTGGGGTTGAGCGGATATGATGAAAGAGTAAATGGCCGTTTCCATGTTGGGGGGCCTGTCCCAGCTAATTGAAATGGAGCCAGTGGTCTTGCTGACTGTCTGAAGAGCTCCAGGTGGATTGGGATCTGAAATAATGGCAATCAGAAGAGAAGAATTCATGTGACAACAAGGTTAAGATAGACCAATAGCATGGAAGGATCTGAAAGGAAACATGACCAGAACTGGATAAGAATATTTACAGGTGTATTGGTATTATTTTCTAATCAATAATTAATCAGGGGATATTAATGATCTGGAACCTCTTTCTAGAAGGTTCCACGGGTGTGGTTTAACTGGGATTATAAACATGTGATCCTACAGTTAGAAGCAAGGTAGGATTTCCTATCCTCTGCACCACACTGCCACACCGGACAGAGCTGATTCTCCTGAAACTGAAGGTCATACTCACAGGTGGCATTGGAAACAGGCTTTGAGTCTTCAGCAAAGGGGCCGCTGACCGTGGTTACAACAGCCGTGTAAATTTCCCCAGGTTTCAGACCAATGAATGAGTATGACCGGGCACTTGAGTTAAATTTCTTTGGTGGAATGTCTCCATCTTCGCTGGTTAAGTTGACTTTGTAGGATTCTACATTGCCTGGTGGAGCTTTCCATGTGACAGTAATGGTGTCATTGGTGCCCTCATTTGAAACTGCAGGACTCACTGTTGCAGGCTCTGTTTGTGTGAGAGAGAGAGAGAGAGAGAGAGAGAGAGAAAGAGAGGGATAACTTATGAGATCAGATGTAATTTATAGTCAGTCATTTCTGATGCACCCCCTGCTGATGTAACCACGCAATGACCTAACTTTTAAACTGTCCAGAGCAGGTGGTTAAAAGTCTCAATTTTGTCCTTCTATCCAAAATCTGTACATGGCAAAAAATCAAGTAACACAATTTTGAAAATGAGAAAGACTCTTTTCAAAACACAATTAACAGGAAGAGTGCACAGTTCTTCTTTCTTTAACGGTGTCCTAATTGTCGCAGAAGCAGTTGAAAGGACCGATGTGAGAATTCAGGTACTTTCAGAACATTCACTGCAGTTTTTCAACAGGGCAGCGCGCCACAGCATCAGCGCGCAAGTGATCTGTAATGCAAGGCTGAAAATGACACACTGGGTTACCTGTTGGCCAGGCTCAAAAAGGTTCCACAGGATTATCATAAATTCATTGATTCATGAGGAATTCCAGCATGCACCACTTTACAATGTCCAATGTGAATGAAAAAAGATGAAGCAAAACAGTAGTCGGGCTATGACTTACTTGTGTACTGATAGACTGAGCGAGGCTCTCCCTCGATGCCGTTCTCAGCCCGGGGGTAAACAGTGAAGGAGCACCTGGTTCCAGGGTTCAGCCCAGTGATGGTGGCGTCGTGTGCTGTCTCTGTCTGGTTCCGTACAGCAGGCGTACAGTTAGAGATCTGCACCCTGTAGGAGTATCCCATCTGGTACTGCAGTGGTCTGTCCCACCGCAGAAAGACCACCGTCGTGTTGATTGTGGTGGCGTTTAAGCTACTGATGGGATACGGCCCTGTAAAAGCATTGTTTGATGACAGTGTCACGCTGAAGAATGGAAAATGGTATGATTCAGTGCAGTCCTTTCTGTTTTAAAGCACTGGTAATTTTTAAAATACACTAGCGGCTAGTGATTTTCTTCAAAGCGTAATTCGGTTTTATAGTTACCTGTTTCAAGATGCAATATATATATATACACACATACACATTATTTAATACACAAACACACACACACATATATATATATATATATATATATATACATATATATGTTTTTCATTTGTTTGATAGACACGCTTATTCAGAATGGCTGACACAATGTATCTGTCTACATACTGTCTATTTATTTGAAGATGGTATGTAAGTGAGTGAACTGTAGTATGCAAATTGCCATTCTGGATAAGTATTTTAGGTCAAGGGTAGAATGGCAGTACATCACTGAGGATTTGAACCAGAAACCTTTGAGTTACAAGCACAATTACAACCATTCAACTCCATGATATCACATTAAACATTAAATGAACATATAGGGATCACATAGTGCAATATAGGTGTTAGTTTATGACGCTGCTTCAACTGAGCCACACAGAATGGTGTAAAACCCAAGGTATTAATGTTGTAGAAAAGGTGTTACGTTAAAGAGTGGAAGATTTGGTTTGGCTGAGCTTACTTGTGAACAGAGTGATGGACACTCCAGCGCTGACTGTGCCGTCGGGAACCTCAGTGCTGACTGTAAATGTGTGGTTGCTCCCAGATGTAAGACCTCCAAGTACAGCACTAGTTTTGACTGTTTTCAGTGGAGGCCCTTGGGTACCATTTGGGTGTGTCACAGTGACAACGTACATGTACCAGTCCTTTGGATCCGGCTGATCCCAGGTCAGTGAGACATTAGTAGTTCCAATGGTTTGAACTTGAAGATTGGTGACAGATAATGGCTCTAAGAAGGAAAGACAATGACATTTTACCTCTCATGCATGAAATATTAATGCAATATCTTGTAGTAATCCATACTACTCTTTACAATATGTATGCTAACATAAAGCACAACATTCCAGGCAGGATTAGAGAAAGATTTATAGCTAATGGTACTGTTTGATATTTTCAAATGGGAAGCATTAAGTGATCTTGGAATGTCACAGAGTTTCAGTGAATAGTAGTCAAGTATGTTGCTTAAAAATGTCAACCTAGAATATGCAAAATGTTTCTAAGGGCCAAGGTACTGAGTAAGATTAAGATTGAAAGTAACATCTTAAGTTCTGACTTGCTACAGATTGATTGCCACACTGGTGTACGGTTAAATGCAAGTGTTTTGATGACTGATATTGAGGGTGATGGAGGGAAGGGATATCTTCAAGTTAGTGGTATGTTGAGTAATGAACGACAGTATACAAGGTATATTTCCTGTATTAGTAAAATAGTGTTTATGTATTTTCTTATACTACGGCTTGGTTAAATACTCGTTTCTGGTGGCTGGAGGGTGTGCATTATTTCCCAGTAAATGCACGGCAGTAATGCACGGCTGTGAAGTAGTTCCAGTGAAAGTGGCCTTATCATCGTTCGAAATTAAAACGCAAGCTAAATTCAGTTTCACTGAAGATTCCATTTACAACTGAACATAACGGCAAAACACCCACCGAACATACACACCATGGCCAGATCAGAATTTCAAGCGTCAGGTCTCCCAGGTACATTTGATCTACCATTTTCATATTCAAATATTACATGGAAACGTTCAATTAAATTTCAATAAATGAGAACGATGTAGCTTATTGATATAGCCAGCGACACAGTGTCTGCTTAGCTGCTGAAGTGGATAACCTTACGTTCTTGTCCACTGTTTGCACATAGGTACGTTTAAGATGGCAGACACGAATGTAACGTTATCCACTTCACCAACGAGTACAGCTACACACTGTAGCTGTCAATATCATACATTTAGTGGGCTAAGTTACCATAGTTTCAGTAACCGAAGCCTGAATGTGTAATGTATTGTATTTTTAATGTAGGCTAATATAGTAGGGTCCATTTTAAAATAATTACATTTTAAAGTTTGGATGTGTCAGGCTATACTATATGAATGGACTATATTTTGCGGATGTACGCATATTATTTTGTTCAAAAATAATAAAAAAGCCTAATTTAATATGAGTGCCGAATTAGTTCTTTGGGGTGGTTGACTTTTGCTTCTCTTGTTAAATTAATACCTGTTTTCTCAGAACTTAGATTTACATTAGTTAGCTCATACAGCGCAGCAAGCAGGTGGTGGCTTACACCTGCGTGGTGCACTACGTTTGGTTATAATGTGTACTTGGCCATGCAGACAGTGAATTTTTGTATACCTTTTGATATTAAAGTTAAACTCTATTTTATGTGTCTGTGTGTCTCTTGACAAAAAGCTCTTCTTAATGTCTTCAAACACCAAAAAAATAAATCAAGTTAGAAAACAGACAACAGGTGGAGGGTTTCTTTTCCAAAACTGGGATGCATCAGTGGCAAAGCAGATTTAAAAAAAAAAAAATGAAAATTCTAATGAAACCCTGAGTACAGCTGGTTTGAGTAAGTTTTATATCTTAAAAAGTAAAGTAGTCTGTTTGAAATTAAAATGACAGTAATGTAGCTACTGGAGATTAATTTAAATAGAATTACAATAATTTAAAGTTGACATTAAGTGACATTCAGTGTCACACCCATCAAATTTCTGCATGTCCTCCAGTTCTGATGCAATCATATCTTAGAACTTCGACTAATTGAGACAAAAAAGACAAAACTGAGGTCGGGCTATGACTTACTTGTGTACTGATAGACTGAGCGAGGCTCTCCCTCGATGCCGTTCTCAGCCTGGGGGTAAACAGTGAAGGAGCACCTGGTTCCAGGGATCAGCCCAGTGATGGTGGCGTCGTGTGCTGTCTCTGTCTGGTTCCGTACAGCAGGCGTACAGTTAGAGATCTGCACCCTGTAGGAGTATCCCATCTGGTACTGCAGTGGTCTGTCCCACCGCAGAAAGACCACCGTCGTGTTGATTGTGGTGGCGTTTAAGCTACTGATGGGATACGGCCCTGTAAAAGCATTGTTTGATGACAGTGTCACGTTGATGAATGGAGAACAGTATGATTCAGTGCAGTCCTTTGTGTTTTAAAGCACAGGTAATCTTTTGATAAGACAACAGTGGCTGGTGATTTTGTTCAAAGTTGAATTCTGTTTTATAGTTGCCTGTTTCATATGTTGTAGACAAGGTTTTACGTTAAAGAGTGGAAGATTCGGTTTGGCTGAGCTTACTTGTGAACAGAGTGATGGACACTCCAGCGCTGGCGGTGCCGTCAGTAACCACGGTGATGACTGTAAATGTGTGGCTGCTCCCAGATGTAAGATCTTCAAGTACAGCACTAGTGTTGCTTGTTTTCAGTGGAGGCCCTTGGGTACCATTTGGGTGTGTCACAGTGACAACGTACATGTACCAGTCCTTTGGATCCGGCTGATCCCAGGTCAGTGAGACATTAGTAGTTCCAATGGTTTGAACTTGAAGATTGGTGACAGATAATGGCTCTAAGAAGGAAAGACAATGACATTTTACCTCTCATGCATGAAATATTAATGCAATTACTTGTAATAATCCATATTACTCTTTACAATATGTATCCTAACATAAAGCACAACATTCCAGACAGGAATAGAGAAAGATTTACAGCTAATGGTACTGTTTGATATTTTCAAATGGGAAGCATTAAGTGGTCTTGGAATGTTATAGAGTTTCAATGAATAGTAGTCAGATATGTTGCTTAAAAATGTCAAGCTAGAAAATGCAAAAGGGCCAGGCTAAGATTAAGATTGATAGTAATATCTTAAGCACTAGTATATTAAAGGTGATGGAGTTGTATCAGACTGAGCTCCTTTGTATGGTACTCACTAGTGTAGATCTGTGCAGTCACTGCAGTGCTCCTGTAGCTCATTGGTCCCTCAGTCTCCACGGAGATGTTGTATGGAGTCCCAGAAATCAGATTCTCCAAAATGTAGCTGTTATTTGAGGTCCGATTTTCACCAGTGAGGTGGGGTTGAGCGGATATGATGAAAGAGTAATTGGCCGTTTCCATGTTGGGGGGCCTGTCCCAGCTAATTGAAATGGAGCCAGTGGTCTGACTGACTGTCTGAACAGCTCCAGGTGGATTGGGATCTGAAATAATGGCAATCAGGAGAGAAGAATTCATGTGACAACAAGGATAAGTCAGACCACTAGGCTGGAAGGATCTGAAAGGAAACATGACCAGAACTGGATAAGAATATTTACAGGTGTATTGTGCTGATATTCAAAAAAATTCCACAGGAATTCCCAGCTTTTAGACATGTCTGAATCACCTCAATATTTTTCTAGGGATATGATTCGTGAGGAATAATAAAATCTTTCCAGAAGATCATTTGAGAATCACTCTTGTCATGAATTTATCTTAGAAATAAGCAGTGATCGAAATGGACTCAATGATTTGGGAATGTTCTGTGCTGGCTGGGAAGTCACTGTAGCTACAGGCCCTCTTTCTAGAAGGTTCCACGGGTGTGGCTTAACTGGGATTATAAACATGTGATCCTACAGTTAGAAGCAAGGTAGGATTTCCTATCCTCTGCACCACACTGCCACACCGGACAGAGCTGATTCTCCTGAAACTGAAGGTCATACTCACAGGTGGCATTGAAAACAGGCTCTGAGTCTTCTTTAAAGGGGCCGCTGACCGTGGTTACAACAGCCGTGTAAATTTTCCCAGGTTTCAGATCACTGAATGAGCATGACCGGGAACTTGAGTTTAATTCTTGTTGTTGACTGTATCCATCTTCGCTGGTTAAGTTGACTTTGTAGGATTCTACTTTGCCTGGTGGAGCTTTCCATATGACAGTAATGGTGTCATTGGTGCCTTCAATTGATATTGCAGGACTCACTCTTTCAGGCTCTGTGTGTGAAAGAGAGAGAAAAAACAATACATTAACTGCTGAGACTCAGATTAGTCATGGAGGTTCTGTGAATATAGGATATTCATACAGTTTTTTAGTCAGTCATGAGGTATATGCCTCATCAGCAATTATGATCCTGCACTTGCTCTCATGCAGACTGTTAGGGCGGGTGCTGCGGTGAGATCAACAAGTTCGGTTGAACGTTCGGGTTGGGGGGAAAAGGGGAAAAATCGGGGATAAAAAAAAAATCTCTCCTGCGCCGCTCATTGATGGTCAGTTGATGGCAAACTTACTTGTGTATTGTTCCACTTGGTCTGCATCTCCTTCAGTTACACTGTCTGCGGCCACAGCAGTAACTTTAAACGTATACTGAGTTCCAGGAATCAGGCCAGTAACGCTGAAATATGTTTCAGTTGTAGTATTCTCTCCATACCCCCACTTTACTCTATAGTATGACCTTTCTCCCTGTGGTTTATCCCACTTCAGAGACATAGATGATGTTGTGACTTCAGTGACTGCGAGGTTCCTGATAGCATCAGGTACTGTGTGTGTAATAGAGGGGTTTAAAGAAGTTAAAAGAAACAGAATCTACAGTAAAATTGTCTTCATGTGTGCAGTTACCCCATCTGCTGACGACCGAGCAGCACAAGACAGTTTGCTAACTTTCACATCATAAAATCTTTCAACAAGTTAAGATCATCCATTTTAGCTGCATTTAAATGAAGTGAAAGAATTGTATTAAATGATCTGCTTATCACCCTGTATCTATAGCAACAATATTGGCACTTGAGACTTTTACCCTTCGCTAGCACTTTAACACCCTTATCCCAAAAGAAATGCACTTTGTGCTGTAAGTTGTCTGGATAAGAGTGTCTGCTAAATGCCTATAATGTAATGTAATGTAATGTAATGTAACAACAATCTTCAAACATCCACCAAAAATGGAAAAAGTTTTTCTCTGTTTAATATGATGTATTTCTGCCTGTAATGTGCTATATCAGCTGTTGTGAATAAGAATTCATAATTGAATATGCTAAATCTGTTACCTCTACAACAGTTTGCATACTCCTGGGAGGGGGTCCTGCAAGTAGGCTTCTTGAGTGTATCTAATGTGATTCACTAAACCCAAATGAAATTTTGGGTCAGGTAGTAGCAGTTTACTGCGTATACAAAATAGCTTTGAACATACAAGTAATCAGTAAAATGACAGCTGACACAGGAACTTTCCACAAAAGAACACAATGTAGAGAACGGATGTTTTCCACTCATTTAAATCTGCTCTGAATACCACACGCAAAAATGATAGCAAAAAAAGCACAAAGGCATTTCAAGAGTCTACTGATTTCCCTGACGAACATTATTTTGTTTGCTTCATCCTTTGAGTTAACTTACTTGTATATATTTGGTTTTGTCTTTCTTCTCCTTCAGTTTCATTGTCTGCGGCCACAGCGGTAACATTGAACATATACTGAGTTCCAGAAATCAGGCTAGTAACGTTGAAGGATGTTTCAGTCGTAGTTTTCTCTGCATCTCCCCACTTTACTCTATAGTATGAGCTTTTCCCATGGGGTTTATCCCACTTCAGAAACACAGATGATGTTGTGACTTCAGTGACTGTGAGGTTCCTGATAGCATCAGGTCCTGTGCGTGCAAGAGAGGGGGTTTGGGGAGCAAGTTAAATGAAACAGAATCTACAATAAAATTTTCTTCATGTGTGCAGTTACCCCATCTGCTTAAGACCGAGCAGCACAAGACAGTTTGCTAACTTTCACGTCATAAAATCCTTCAAAAGTTAAAATCATCCTGATTAGCTGCATTTAAATGAAGTGAAAGACTTGTATGAAATGCTCTGTTTATTAGCCTATATCTATAGCAACGACAATCTTCAAAGATCCACCAAAAATGGAAAAAGTTTTTCTCTATGTAATATCATAGATTTAAGCCTGTGATGTGCTGTATCAGCCATTGTGAATAAGAATTCATTTTAAAGCCAGGACTTACATTCCAGTACATTCAAGATGTGTATCAAAACACTACTATTGAAAGACTTTATGTTTCTATGACAACATACACATTTTACATGACTCCTAAATATTTCTTCAGATATTACAAAACAAGAGTGGAAAACATCAAATCCAAGTCTGTGCCAAGACTGCACCGAAACATTCCAACATAATGCAAAAAGATTTCACCTGCCCAGAATGTTCTGGATCTTGCATATCGAGTCATACAAAAACAAAGATTTTCATCACTGTACTACTGCAAATGTTTCAGTAACCGATGCTGACTTAGCGCGTAAATTTTAGCTGTTATTTATTTAGAATTTAGAGAGAGATGATTAATGAAAATCTGATTTTTATCTTCATGTCATCATTCACAAACTCAGAATGACCGTTAGTCTCTACCGAATGGCGTCGCCAGGATTTCAACTGTCGAGCGGCTCAGTCACCAACTTCTTACATGTAGCGAGTTAGCCAGATGACATACCTATGGCTAGCTAAATATCTGTAATAACAAAAACTATAGTAACTACTTGGATTTTTAATCGGAGTTATAAGGTGAATCCATTACCAGTAAATATGATTCTGCACTTGGAAGTCAATTTACTAAAGGTTTGCAGGTGTGTAAAACTGGTCTGTGGTGTTCATTTTACAAGGCTTAAACAGAACGGAATGTGTTAAAGCTGAAATGTACACAGATTGTTAATTTATGTAGATTACCTTGAGTGAATATGCTAAATTTGTTAACCCTACAACAGTTTGCATACTCCTGGGAGGGGGTCCTGCAAGTAGGCTACTTGAGTGTATCTAATGTGATTCACTAAACCCAAAAGAAATTTTGGGTCAGGTAGTAGCAGTTTACTGCGTATGCAAAGTAGCTTTGAACATACAAGTAATCAGTAAAATGACAGCTGACACAGGAACTTTCCACAAAAGAACACAATGTAGAGAATGGATGTTTTCCACTCATTTAAATCTGCTCTGAATATCACACGCAAAAATGATAGCAAAAAAAGCACAAAAGTGTTTCAAGAGTCTACTGATTTCCCTGACGAACATTATTTTGTTTGCTTCATCCTTTGAGTTAACTTACTTGTATATATTTCATTTAGTCTTTCTTCTCCTTCAGTTTCATTGTCTGCGGCCACAGCGGTAACATTGAACATATACTGAGTTCCAGGAATCAGGCTAGTAACGTTGAAGGATGTTTCAGTCGTAGTATTCTCTCCATTTCCCCACTTTACTCTATAGTATGAGTTTATCCCATGGGGTTTCTCCCACTTCAGAAACACAGAAGATGTTGTGACTTCAGTGACTTTGAGGTTCCTGATAGCATCAGGTCCTGTGTGTGCAAGAGAGGGGGTTTGGGGAGCAAGTTAAATGAAACAGAATCTACAGTAAAATTTTCTTCATGTGTGCAGTTACCCCATCTGCTTAAGACCGAGCAGCACAAGACAGTTTGCTAACTTTCACGTCATAAAATCCTTCAAAAAGTTAAAATCATCCTGATTAGCTGCATTTAAATGAAGTGAAAGACTTGTATGAAACGCTCTGTTTATTAGCCTATATCTATAGCAACGACAATCTTCAAAGATCCACCAAAAATGGAAAAAGTTTTTCTCTATGTAATATCATAGATTTAAGCCTGTGATGTGCTGTATCAGCCATTGGGAATAAGAATTCATTTTAAAGCCAGGACTTACATTCCAGTACATTCAAGATGTGTATCCAAACACTATTATTGAAAGACATTATGTTTCTATGACAACATACACATTTTACATGACTCCTAAATATTTCTTCAGATATTACAAAACAAGAGTGGAAAACATCAAATCCAAGTCTGTGCCAAGACTGCACCGAAACATTCCAACATAATGCAAAAAGATTTCACCTGCCCAGAATGTTCTGGATCTTGCATGTCGAGTCATACAAAAATGAAGATTTTCATCACAGTACCACTGCAAATGTTTCTGTAACCGATGCTGACTTAGCGCGTAAATTTGAGCTGTTATTTATTTAGAATTAGAGAGAGATGATTAATGAAAATCTGATTTTTATCTTCAAGTCATCATTCACAAACTCAGAATGACCGTTAGTCTCTACCCAATGGTGTTGCCAGGATTTCAACTGTCGAGCGGCTCAGTCACCAACTTCTTACATGTAGCAAGTTAGCCAGGTGACATACCTATGGCTAGCTAAATATCTGTAATAACAAAAACTATAGTAACGACTTGGATTTGTTAATCAGAGTCATGAGGTGAATCCATTACCAGTAAATATGATTCTGCACTTGGAAGTCAATTTACTAAAGGTTTGCAGGTGTGTAAAACTGGTCTGTGGTGTTCATTTTACAAGGCTTAAACAGAACGGAATGTGTTAAAGCTGAAATGTACACGGATTGTTAATTTATGTAGATTACCTTGAGTGAATATGCTAAATTTGTTAACCCTACAACAGTTTGAATACTCCTGGGAGGGGGTCCTGCAAGTAGGCTACTTGAGTGTATCTAATGTGATTCACTAAACCCAAATGAAATTTTGGGTCAGGTAGTAGCAGTTTACTGCGTATGCAAAGTAGCTTTGAACATACAAGTAATCAGTAAAATGACAGCTGACACAGGAACTTTCCACAAAAGAACACAATGTAGAGAACGGATGTTTTCCACTCATTTAAATCTGCTCTGAATATCACACGCAAAAATGATAGCAAAAAAAGCACAAAAGTGTTTCAAGAGTCTACTGATTTCCCTGACGAACATTATTTTGTTTGCTTCATCCTTTGAGTTAACTTACTTGTATATATTTGATTTAGTCTTTCTTCTCCTTCAGTTTCATTGTCTGCGGCCACAGCGGTAACATTGAACATATACTGAGTTCCAGGAATCAGGCTAGTAACGTTGAAGGATGTTTCAGTCGTAGTATTCTCTCCATTTCCCCACTTTACTCTATAGTATGAGCTTTTCCCATGGGGTTTATCCCACTTCAGAAACACAGATGATGTTGTGACTTCAGTGACTGTGAGGTTCCTGATAGCATCAGGTCCTGTGTGTGCAAGAGAGGGGGTTTGGGGAGCAAGTTAAATGAAACAGAATCTACAGTAAAATTTTCTTCATGTGTGCAGTTACCCCATCTGCTTAAGACCGAGCAGCACAAGACAGTTTGCTAACTTTCACGTCATAAAATCCTTCAAAAAGTTAAAATCATCCTGATTAGCTGCATTTAAATGAAGTGAAAGACTTGTATGAAATGCTCTGTTTATTAGCCTATATCTATAGCAACGACAATCTTCAAAGATCCACCAAAAATGGAAAAAGTTTTTCTCTATGTAATATCATAGATTTAAGCCTGTGATGTGCTGTATCAGCCATTGGGAATAAGAATTCATTTTAAAGCCAGGACTTACATTCCAGTACATTCAAGATGTGTATCCAAACACTATTATTGAAAGACATTATGTTTCTATGACAACATACACATTTTACATGACTCCTAAATATTTCTTCAGATATTACAAAACAAGAGTGGAAAACATCAAATTCAAGTCTGTGCCAAGACTGCACCAAACATTCCAACATAATGCAGAAGATTTCACCTGCCCAGAATGTTCTGGATCTTGCATGTCGAGTCATACAAAAATGAAGATTTTCATCACAGTACTACTGCAAATGTTTCTGTAACCGATGCTGACTTAGCACGTAAATTTGAAAACTGTAATTTATTTAAAATTATTTATTTAGAATTAGAGAGAGATGATTAATGAAAATCTGATTTTTATCTTCAAGTCATCATTCACAAACTCAGAATGACCGTTAGTCTCTACCCAATGGGAAGAGCTGTTCGCCAGGATTTCAACTGTGACGTTAGCGGCTCAGTCACCAACTTCTTACATGTAGCGAGTTAGCCAGATGACATACCTATGGCTAGCTAAATATCTGTAATAACAAAAACTATAGTAACTACTTGGATTTGTTAATCAGAGTCATGAGGTGAATCCATTACCAGTAAATATGATTCTGCACTTGGAAGTCAATTTACTAAAGGTTTGCAGGTGTGTAAAACCGGTCTGTGGTGTTCATTTTACAAGGCTTAAACAGAACGGAATGTGTTAAAGCTGAAATGTACACGGATTGTTAATTTATGTAGATTACCTTGAATGAATATGCTAAATTTGTTACCTCTACAACAGTTTGCATACTCCTGGGAGGGGGTCCTGCAAGTAGGCTACTTGAGTGTATCTAATGTGATTCACTAAACCCAAATGAAATTTTGGGTCAGGTAGTAGCAGTTTACTGCGTATGCAAAGTAGCTTTGAACATACAAGTAATCAGTAAAATGACAGCTGACACAGGAACTTTCCACAAAAGAACACAATGTAGAGAACGGATGTTTTCCACTCATTTAAATCTGCTCTGAATATCACACGCAAAAATGATAGCAAAAAAAGCACAAAGGCATTTCAAGAGTCTACTGATTTCCCTGACGAACATTATTTTGTTTGCTTCATCCTTTGAGTTAACTTACTTGTATATATTTGATTTTGTCTTTCTTCTCCTTCAGTTTCATTGTCTGCGGCCACAGCGGTAACATTGAACATATACTGAGTTCCAGAAATCAGGCTAGTAACGTTGAAGGATGTTTCAGTCGTAGTATTCTCTCCATCTCCCCACTTTACTCTATAGTATGAGCTTTTCCCATGGGGTTTATCCCACTTCAGAAACACAGAAGATGTTGTGACTTCAGTGACTGTGAGGTTCCTGATAGCATCAGGTCCTGTGCGTGCAAGAGAGGGGGTTTGGGGAGCAAGTTAAATGAAACAGAATCTACAGTAAAATTTCTTCATGTGTGCAGTTACCCCATCTGCTTAAGACCGAGCAGCACAAGACAGTTTGCTAACTTTCACGTCATAAAATCCTTCAAACAAGTTAAAATCATCCATTTTAGCTGCATTTAAATGAAGTGAAAGAATTATATTAAATGCTCTGTTTATTAGCTTATATCTACAGCAACGACAATCTTCAAAGATCCACCAAAAATGGAAAAGTTTTCCTCGATGTCATATCATAGATTTAAGCTTGAAGTGTGCCGTGTCAGGCATAATGAATAAGAATTCATTTTAAAGCCAGGGCTTACATTCCAATACATTCAAGACATGTGTCCAAGCACTACTATTGAAACAAATTATGTTGCTGTGACAACATACACATTTAACATCCACACCTGATCAATAAATATTTCTTCAGATATTACAAAACAAGAGTGGAAAACATCAAATCCAAGTCTGTGCCAAGACTGCACCGAAACATTCCAACATCATGCAAAAAGATTTCACCTGCCCAGAATGTTCTGGATCTTGCATGTTGAGTCATACAAAAATGAAGATTTTCATCACAGTACCACTGCAAATGTTTCAGTAACCGATCCTGACTTATCATGTAAAGTAGAGCTGTTTTCAATTTTAGGACAGAATTTAGAGATTGATTACTAATGAAAACCCGATTTTTATCTGTATGTCATCATTAACAAACTCAGAATGACCGTTAGTCTCTACCCAATGGCGTCGCCAGGATTTCAACTGTCGAGCGGCTCAGTCACCAACTTCTTACATGTTGCGAGTTAGCCAGATGACATACCTATGGCTAGCTAAATATCTGTCATAACAAAAACTATAGTAACTACTTGGATTTGTTAATCAGAGTCATAAGGTGAATCCTTTACCAGTAAATGTGATTCTGCACTTGGAGGTCGATTTACTAATGGTTTGCACATGTGTAAAACTGGTCTGTGTTGGTCAACTTATGTTTCAAGAGTCTACTGATTTCCCTCACTAGTATTATTTTGTTTGCTTCATCCTTTGAGTTAACTTACTTGTATATATTTGATTTTGTCTTTCTTCTCCTTTAGTTTCATTGTCTGCGGCCACAGCGGTAACATTGAACATATACTGAGTTCCAGGAATCAGGCTAGTAACGTTGAAAGTTGTTTCAGTCGTAGTATTC
This sequence comes from Albula goreensis, assembly GCA_022829145.1. Taxonomy (NCBI): domain Eukaryota; kingdom Metazoa; phylum Chordata; class Actinopteri; order Albuliformes; family Albulidae; genus Albula; species Albula goreensis. Next base: position 3,140,194 of record CM040741.1, on the reverse strand, counting down.
TCTCCATCTCCCCACTTTACTCTATAGTATGAGCTTTTCCCATGGGGTTTATCCCACTTCAGAAACACAGATGATGTTGTGACTTCAGTGACTGAGAGGTTCCTGACAGCATCAGGTCCTGTGCATGCAAGAGAGGGGGATCGGGCAGGAATGATAACATACGTCTGATTTTTTTAGTCAAGGTTATGATGTGGATCTCATCCATAAATGTGATTCTGCTCTTATTTTCACAAATTTTGAGAACACCTTCAAAATATCTTTAAAAAACCCCCAGGAAATAGTCTTAAATTTGATACCACCTTCAGTCTGTGAAAATGTTGTTTTCAATGACATGAGGAGAAATGTAGGATATGCATACATTTTTTTTACTCAACGTCTCATGCAGACGTATGAATTTGCATTAAACATAATTGCTCTACACTTGATGGTAAACTTACGTGTGTACTGATGTTTCTCAACTACCTGTCCTTCAGTTTTCGTGTCGGCAGCCAAAGAAGTAACTCGAAATGTATACTGAGTCCCAGGAGTCAGGTGACTTATTTGAATGGCTGTCTCAGTTATATTATCTTTTGTAGTATTCCAGTCTGCTTCAACTTTAGCTGTTTCATTTTGTCTAGTGGCCCACTGTACTCTATAGTAAAGCCCTTCTTTCTGAGGTTCAGTCCAGTTCAGAAACACAGAAGATGTTGTGACTTTACTGACTGTGAGGTTCCTGACAGCATCAGGTCCTGTGCGTGCAAGAGAGGGGGATCGGGGAGGAAATGACAAATCTGAGTTCTGCACTATCACAGTGTGAGAGATGGCACTCATGGAAACCCAACAGACATCCAAATATCATTTTCAACAATTTATATGTACTGCTGTTGACACAGGAGGGTGATGGAGCTGTATCAGACTGAGCTCCTTTGTATGGTACTCACTGGTGTAGATCTGTACAGTCACTGCAGTGCTCCTGTAGCCCATTGGTCCTTCAGTCACCACGGAGATGTTGTATGGAGTGCCAGAGATCAGATTCTCTAAAATGTAGCTGTTATTTGAGGTCCGGTTTTCACCAGTGAGGTGGGGTTGAGCGGATATGATGAAAGAGTAATTGGCCGTTTCCATGTTGGGGGGCCTGTCCCAGCTAATTGAAATAGAGCCAGTGGTCTGACTGACTGTCTGAACAGCTCCAGGTGGATTGGGATCTGAAATAATGGCAATCAGGAGAGAAGAATTCATGTGACAACAAGGATAAGTCAGACCACTAGGTTGGGAGGATCTGAAAGGAAACATGACCAGAACTGGCTATAAATATTCACAAATGTATTGTGCTGATATTCAAAAAAATTCCACAGAAATTCCCAGCATTTAGACATGTCTGAATCACTGGGTTTCCCTTAAAAAGTTATATCCCTCAATATTTTTCTAGGGATAGGATTCGTGAGGAATAATAAAATCTTTCCAAAAGACCATTTCAGAATCACTCTTGTCATGAATTTATCTTAGAAATAAGCAGTGATCGAAATGGACTCAATGATTTGGGAATGTTCTGTGCTGGCTTAGGAAGTCACTGTAGCTACAGGCCCTCTTTCTAGAAGGTTCCACGGGTGTGGCTTAACTGGGATTATAAACATGTGATCCTACAGTTAGAATCAAGTTAGGATTTCCTTTCCTCTGCACCACACTGCCACACTGGACAGAGCTGATTCTCCTGAAACTGAAGGTCATACTCACAGGTGGCATTGAAAACAGGCTCTGAGTCTTCAGCAAAGGGGCCGCTGACCGTGGTTACAACAGCCTTGTAAATTTTCCCAGGTTTCAGATCACTGAATGACCATGACCAGGCACTTGAGTTAAATTTCTTTGGTGGACTGTCTCCATCTTCGCTGGTTAAGTTGACTCTGTAGGATTCTACATTGCCTGGTGGAGCTTCCCATGTGACAGTAATGGTGTTATTGGTGCCTTCATTTGATATTGCAGGACTCACTCTTTCAGGCTCTGTGTGTCAAAGAGAGAGAAAAAACAATACAATAACTGCTGAGACTCAGATTAGTCATGGAGGTTCTGTGAATATAGGATATTCATACAGTTTTTTAATCAAAGTCATGAGGTATATACCTCATCAGCAATTATGATCCTGCACTTGCTCTCATGTAGACTTATGAATTTGCATTAAACATAATTTCCCTGCATTTGATGGTAAACTTACTTGTATACTGACGTTCCTCAACTACCTGTCCTTCAGTTTCCTTGTCTGCAGCTACAGAAATAACTCTGAATGCATAAAGAGTACCCGGAGTCAGGTCATTGATTTGATGGGCTGGATCGTTTAAAAAATTGTTGGTAGTATTCCAGTCTACTTCAGCTTCAGCTGTTTCATTTTGTCTACTGGTCCACTGTACTCTATAAAAGTAAACCCCTTCTTTCTGAGGTTCTGTCCAGTTCAGAAACACAGAAGATGTTGTGACTTCAGTGACTGTGAGGTTCCTGACAGCATCAGGTCCTGTGCGTGCGAGAGAGGGGGTTTGGGGAGGAAATGACAAATCTGAGTTCCGCACTGAGAGCGGTTTTGGGGAAGAAAAAGAAATGGAAATCTACACTACAGACTTCTATATATGTGTACTTGTGAGAAGTGAACAAACAGAAATGTACGAAACAATTTTCGAAATGGATATAATTGCCCTACATTTCATGGTAAACTTACGTGTGTACTGATGTTTCTCAACTACCTGTCCTTCAGTTTTCGTGTCGGCAGCCAGAGAAGTAACTTGAAATGTATACTGAGTCCCAGGAGTCAGGTGACTTATTTGAATGGCTGTCTCAGTTATATTATCTTTTGTACTATTCCAGTCTGCTTCAACTTTAGCTGTTTCATTTTGTCTAGTGGCCCACTGTACTCTATAATAGTAAAGCCCTTCTTTCTGAGGGTCAGTCCAGTTCAGAAACACAGAAGATGTTGTGACTTTACTGACTGTGAGGTTCCTGACAGCATCAGGTCCTGTGCGTGCAAGAGAGGGGGATCGGGGAGGAAATGACAAATCTGAGTTCTGCACTGTCACAGTGTGAGAGATGGCACTCATGGAAACCCAACAGACATCAAAATATCATTTCCCACTTTTTATATGTACTGCTGCTGTTGACACAGGATTATACCATGAAAATGAATAACCCTGAAACCTCAAGAAGTAGAGTCCTTCAAAATGAAATTAAAACAATGGATCATATACCTTAAATCTGGCTACATCAAATCATACATGCACTACTTTCTGGAGCAGCAACATGAGAATTCGCAAAAGATTTCAAACACATACTAAATCAACAGCCTTGTCATGAAAACAATATAAACCAAATTGAACTAGCCAACAGTTGCAGAAATCTTATAACTGTAAATGTTGCGAACCATTGTGAATAAGAATTCATTCTAAAGCCAGTACTTTTCTGCTGAAGTTAATCTATTCTGAATCTCAGAAAAAAATTTATTGCAAAACAAGCACAAATGACAACAACAGCAGTCAAAGTGGAGCGACATTTGAACATTCATGATCATGCGGTGATTGTTTTTATCTTTGTAGATTTCCTTCTTAAAATGAACTGAAATTTTAGTATCTGCTTAATTGTATACGCAAATGCAGGAAGTAAATTTCTCATTTGTAAATGGAATTCTGCAATCGCTCTAACAGTATTGGATATGTTTAAGTTTGCATGAAACATAAATGATTGTCATTTGATGGCAAACTTACTTGTATATTGTTTCTTTTGAACTGGTTCTCCTTCAGTTTCATTGTCTGCGGCCACAGCGGTAACATTGAACGTATACTGAGTTCCAGGAATCAGGCTAGTAACGTTGAAAGTTGTTTCAGTCGTAGTATTCTCTCCATCTCCCCACTGTACTCTATAGTATGAGCTTTTCCCATGGGGTTTATCCCACTTCAGAGACACAGATGATGTTGTGACCTCATTGACTGTGAGGTTCCTGATAGCATCAGGTCCTGTGCGTGCAAGAGAGGGGGATCGGGCAGGAACGACAACATATGTCTGATTTTTTTAGTCAAGGTTATGATGTGAATCTCATCCGTAAATGTGATTCTGCTCTTATTTTCACAAATTTTGAGAACACCTTCAAAATATATTTAAAAAAACCCCAGGAAATAGGCTTAAATTTGACACCACCTTCGTTCTATTAAAAACAATTTTCAATAACATGAGCAGAAATATAGGATATGCATACATTTTTTTTTACTCAACGTTTCATGCAGACGTATGAATTCGCATTAAACATAATTGCTCTACACTTGATGGTAAACTTACTTGTGTACTGATGTTTCTCAACTACCTGTCCTTCAGTTTTCGTGTCGGCAGCCAAAGAAGTAACTTGAAATGTATACTGAGTCCCAGGAGTCAGCTGACTTATTTCAATGTCTGTCTCAGTTATATTATCTTTTGTAGTATTCCAGTCTGCTTCAAATTTAGCTGTTTCATTTTGTCTAGTGGCCCACTGTACTCTATAGTAAAGACCTTCTTTCTGAGGTTTAGTCCAGTTCAGAAACACAGAAGATGTTGTGACTTTACTGACTGTGAGGTTGCTGATAGCATCAGGTCCTGTGCGTGCAAGAGAGGGGGATCGGGGAGGAAATGACAAATCTGAGTTCTGCACTGTCACAGTGTGTGAGATGGCACTCATGGAAACCCAACAGACATCCAAATATCATTTCCCACAATTTATATGTGCTGCTGTTGACACAGGATTATACCATGAAAATGAATAACCCTGAAACCTCAACAAGGAGAGTCCTTCAAAATGAAATTAAAACAATGGATCCTATACCTTAAATCTGGCTACATCAAATCATACATGCACTACTTGCTGAAGCAGCAACATGAGAATTCGCAAAAGATTTCAAACACATACTAAATCAACAGCCTTGTCATGAAAACAATACAAACCCAATTAAACCAGCCAACAGTTGTAGAAATCTTATAACTGTAAATGTTGCGAACCATTGTGAATAAGAATTCATTCTAAAGCCAGTACTTTTATGCTTAAGTTCATCTATTCTGAATCTCAGAAAAAAAAAATACTTCAAAACAAGCACAAATGACAACAACAGCAGTCAAAGTGGAGCGACATTTGAACATTCATGATCATGCAGCGATTGTATTTATCTTTGTAGATTTCTTTCTTAAAATGAACTGAAATTTTAGTATCTGCTTAATTGTATACTCAAATGCAGGAAGTAAATTTCTCATTTGTAAATGGAATTCTGCAATTGCTCTAACAGAATTGGAGATGTTTAAGTTTGCATGAAACATAAATGATTGTCATTTGATGGCAAACTTACTTGTATATTCTTTCATTTGAACTGGTTCTCCTTCAGTTTCATTGTCTGCGGCCACAGCGGTAACATTGAACGTATACTGAGTTCCAGGAATCAGGCTAGTAACGTTGAAGGATGTTTCAGTCGTAGTATTCTCTGCATCTCCCCATTTTACTCTATAGTATGAGCTTTTCCCATGGGGTTCATCCCACTTCAGAAACACAGATGATGTTGTGACCTCATTGACTGTGAGGTTCCTGACAGCATCAGGTCCTGTGCGTGCAAGAGAGGGGGATTGGGCAGGAACGATAACATACGTCTGATTTTTTTAGTCAAGGTTATGATGTGAATCTCATCTTTAAATGTGATTCTGCTCTTATTTTCACAAATTTTGAAAACACCTTCAAAATATATTTAAAAAAACCCCAGGAAATAGTCTTAAATTTGACACCACCTTCGTTCTATTAAAAACAATTTTCAATAACATGAGCAGAAATATAGGATATGCATACATTTTTTTTACTCAACGTCTCATGCAGACGTATGAATTCGCATTAAACATAATTGCTCTACACTTGATGGTAAACTTACTTGTGTACTGATGTTTCTCAACTACCTGTCCTTCAGTTTTCGTGTCGGCAGCCAAAGAAGTAACTCGAAATGTATACTGAGTCCCAGGAGTCAGGTGACTTATTTGAATGGCTGGCTCAGTTATATTATCTTTTGTAGTATTCCAGTCTGCTTCAAATTTAGCTGTTTCATTTTGTCTAGTGGCCCACTGTACTCTATAGTAAAGACCTTCTTTCTGAGGTTCAGTCCAGTTCAGAAACACAGAAGATGTTGTGACTTTACTGACTGTGAGGTTCCTGACAGCATCAGGTCCTGTGCGTGCAAGAGAGGGGGATCGGGGAGGAAATGACAAATCTGAGTTCTGCACTGTCACAGTGTGTGAGATGGCACTCATGGAAACCCAACAAACATCCAAATATCATTTCCCACAATTTATATGTGCTGCTGTTGACACAGGATTATACCATGAAAATGAATAACCCTGAAACCTCAACAAGGAGAGTCCTTCAAAATGAAATTAAAACAATGGATCCTATACCTTAAATCTGGCTACATCAAATCATACATGCACTACTTGCTGGAGCAGCAACAGGAGAATTCGCAAAAGATTTCAAACACATACTAAATCAACAGCCTTCTCATGAAAACAATACAAACCCAATTGAACTAGCTAACAGTTGTAAATATCTTATAACTGTAAATGTTGCGAACCATTGGGAATAAGAATTCATTCTAAAGCCAGTACTTTTCTGCTGAAGTTAATCTATTCTTAATCTCAGAAAAAAATGTATTGCAAAACAAGCACAAATGACAACAACAGCAGTCAAAGTGGAGCGACATTTGAACATTCATGATCATGCGGTGATTGTTTTTATCTTTGTAGATTTCCTTCTTAAAATGAACTGAAATTTTAGTATCTGCTTAATTGTATACGCAAATGCAGGAAGTAAATTTCTCATTTGTAAATGGAATTCTGCAATTGCTCTAACAGAATTGGAGATGTTTAAGTTTGCATGAAACATAAATGATTGTCATTTGATGGCAAACTTACTTGTATATTGTTTCATTTGAACTGGTTCTCCTTCAGTTTCATTGTCTGCAGCCACAGCGGTAACATTGAACGTATACTGAGTTCCAGGAATCAGACTAGTAACGTTGAAGGATGTTTCAGTCGTAGTATTCTCTCCATCTCCCCACTTTACTCTATAGTATGAGCTTTTCCCATGGGGTTTATCCCACTTCAGAAACACAGATGATGTTGTGACTTCAGTGACTGCGAGGTTCCTGACAGCATCAGGTCCTGTGTGTACAAGAGAGGGGGTTTGGGGAGCAAGTTAAATGAAACAGAATCTACAATAAAATTTTCTTCATGTGTGCAGTTACCCCATCTGCTTAAGACTGAGCAGCACAAGACAGTTTGCTAACTTTCACGTCATAAAATCCTTCAAAAAGTTAAAATCATCCTGATTAGCTGCATTTAAATGAAGTGAAAGACTTGTATGAAACGCTCTGTTTATTAGCCTATATCTATAGCAACGACAATCTTCAAAGATCCACCAAAAATGGAAAAAGTTTTTCTGTATGTAATATCATAGATTTAAGCCTGTGATGTGCTGTATCAGCCATTGTGAATAAGAATTCATTTTAAAGCCAGGACTTACATTCCAGTACATTCAAGACGTGTATCCAAACACTATTCTTGAAAGACATTATGTTTCTATGACAACATACACATTTTACATGACTCCTAAATATTTCTTCAGATATTACAAAACAAGAGTGGAAAACATCAAATCGAAGTCTGTGCCAAGACTGCACCGAAACATTCCAACATAATGCAGACAGATTTCACCTGCCCAGAATGTTCTGGATCTTGCATATCGAGTCATACAAAAATGAAGATTTTCGTCGCAGTACTACTGCAAATGTTTCAGTAACCGATGCTGACTTAGCATGTAAATTAGAGCTGTTATTTATTTAGAATTTAGAGAGAGATGATTAATGAAATCCTCATTTTTATCTTCATGTCATCATTAACAAACTCAGAGTGACCGTTAGTCTCTACCCAATGGCGTCGCCAGGATTTCAACTGTCGAGCGGCTCAGTCATCAACTTCTTACATGTAGCGAGTTAGCCAGATGACATACCTATGGCTAGCTAAATATCTGTCATAACAAAAACTATAGTAACTACTTGGATTTGTTAATCGGAGTTATAAGGTGAATCCTTTACCAGTAAATGTGATTCTGCACTTGAAGGTTGATTTACTAAAGGTTTGCAGGTGTGTAAAACTGGTCTGTGGGGGTCAACTTACACGGCTTAAACAGAACAGAGTGTGTTAAAGCTGAAATATATAGGGGGTCCTGCAAGTAGGCAACTTGAGTGAATCTAATGTGGTTCACTAAACCCAAAAGAAATTTTGGGTCATGTAATAGCAGTTTACTGCGTATGGAAAGTAGGTACAAACAGAATGAAATTTAATTAAATAAACAGAAATTATAACATCTACTCTCTCTGCACTTGGTCTTAAAAAATTAGAGACGTTCGAGTTTGCATGAAACGTGATTGATGGTCAGTTGATGGCAGACTTACTTGTGGATCGTTCCACTTGGTCTGCTTCTCCTTCAGTTTTATTGTCTGTAGTCCCAGTCCACTGCTGAGACACAGATGATGTTGTGACTTCAGTGACTGCATCAGGTACTGTGTGTGTAAGAGAGAGGGTTAAAGAAGTTAAAAGAAACAGAATCTACAGTAAAATTGTCTTCATGTGTGCAGTTACCCCATCTGCTTAAGGTCTTGCAGCACAAGAAAATTAGCTCATTTTCACATCATAAAATCCTTCAACAAGTTAAATCATCCATTTTAGCTGCATTTAAATGAAGTGAAACATTTGTATTAAATTGTGTGTGTATCAGTCTTTAGCTATAGTAAGAGCAATCATCAAAGATCCACCAAACATTACCAATGAGAACCATTTAAAAAGGTTTTTCTCTGTTTAATATCATATATTTAAGCCTGTAGGGTACCATATCTGCCATTGTGAATTGAAGAATGAATTCTAAAGCCTTACTTACATTCCAGTCCATTCAAGCCACATATCAAAATGCTACTATTGAAACAAAATATGTTGAAATGACAAAAATCTCGGCGAGTGAAATCTTATGCAATATGTTGTCATGTCTTATATATATTTAATCTAGAAAATTAGCTAAAGATATGCTCCACAAAAAGCAAAAATGAAATAATGAGCTTTAAAGTCGAAAATGAATATGAGGGTTTCCCATGACTTTCAAAAGAGAGCTAACGTCTTATAGCACTTACAGGTAGACTGACCACATGGAACCTGAAGAAAAAAAGAAAGAAATTAAGTGCACTGTGAATAACAGAAGACAAACACAGACTTATTTCTTATACGATGTAAATGCTTGGATATTAAATTTTTCCCTTTTATTCTACCATTTCAGGTCATATTCAGGCAATAACTAAATGTTGAATTAAAACATTCAAGGCTTAAATTGATTTGATCACTTATCCTTTATTTTACCAGGAAGCCCAAAATTGAATATATTTATAAAATTTTAAAAAATGTCAAGGGGGGGCTTCACATATACACATAGAAACAAACACGATGACAAGAGAAGTTAATGAACACAAAACAAGTCACAGTATATACAAGTAAAAGACTTAAAACCAGGAGTAGTTTTCAGTAAAATTATGAAAATGGTATTAATGTGTCTATTTCAAGTTCACTCTGAACACAATTCCAGGTTTTAAGTGCAAAAGGCAGTTTTCCAAAGCTCCGTAGCGGGTTGAAGGACTTAAAGAAGTAACAGCTTGCTGGAGGGACACTGATAATTAGAGACACTTAAACAGTCCAAACCTGAAGCAGACCAATTAAAAATACTTAATCATATTAATAATTAGTGAATTATTTTAATTGGGGCATTTATTTGACAATCCATATGTTTATCATAATATCTGTGTCAGACTGAATGTTTTAAAGATGACCATGTTACATTTGGATTTCATTTGTGTGTAATCAATGCTACATAGATCTGAAATATACTGCACATACATCATTTAAAATAAAAAAAAAAAACCTCTGTTCGTAAGATTGGTCTTTTTCTCAAATGAAATTATTAAAACAACCAGCAGGTGTCGCCAAAGAACTGTCATAAGGGCAACAAACATCCAAATAGGCTTGTCATTCAAATGTGATTCACATTTTCTTCATGTAAGATGTTTGGTCCAGAGTCACTCTTATGTTAGTTCCTTTTTGGAGAATAATGTATAAGTAGATGGGTAGCTCTGTAAAGCCAGGAGTTTAAACTAACATTATTTTATGAGCTGTTGGGATCGCAGCACTGCTTTGCCTGTGGTGTTTGACTCAGCACCCATTTTAATCTCAAACTCACTAACCCTCTTCTTTGTTTTTTACAAATGAGAGGAGTCTATTGCAATGTTACAAAACCATTGCATTGGGTTTTTTTATATTCGCTTTTAGAATAGATGCAAGTAAGATCGTAAGAGTATTCATGTAGGAACAGGTTTCCCGAATTCTTTACCGAATCATGACCTTATCCACTGTGAGCTAAAATGAAAACCTGATTTCACATCAGCACACTTACTCTAAGACACGTAGAAATATGGGTTCAAATTTAATGCGGTCAGTTCAGGGCCTGAACTGAAATCCAGTTAATTAACTGAAAAAAAAAATCCTCATTGATCATTTCTCACTTAATTAATCACATTTTTTTTTTTTGGGGGGGTGACTGTGTGGTGACACAACCTAAACATAACTCTGCACACATTCATTTTAACTCTCTATCTTCAAAGCAGCAAATATGCAAATGAGCTTATATGCCATGATGTTAAGCCCCTCCCTCCATGCACATGATCAAAGAAACCACTTCCTTCCCCTTTCGTAGATACAGTGAGTTCTCTTGGAAAATTATGGCAGTCATTTCACATTTTGAACATGCTCTTTGGAATGGTTTCTTGGACAGGAAAATTTCAATGGCAGTATCCACTGAAAAATTCTTTAGTCCAGTAGTAGGCTTAATCCATGTCCTGGTCTTATGTGTTTGATGATTATTAGACAACAGTGAGAGGTTTGTTTGCATGTTGTGTGGTTTGTGTTCTGGCCTCAGAAGAAGGTGGTTGTCCTGTGGATGACCACCGTGACACCTCCTCTCCCCACAGGCCACAGTCCGGCTCTCCTTCTGGGCTTTCACTTTCCTGCCATGACTGACGTAGAGTGTCCTGAGCTAGCCTAACACAACAGTGCAGTTCAGAGCGATAGTGCCAGGTTTATACCTCTCTGCTGTAAGCCTGGTGAAAGCAGTACAGTTTAGAGTGATAGTGCCAGGTTTATACCTCTCTGCTGTAAGCCTGGTGAAAGCAGTTCAGAGCCATAATCTTTTTGGGGCATAACAAGCAAGTTCTAAACAGCCACACCAACTGAGATGAGGTGAGTGCAGGTAGCAAATCAAAAATGAGCTACAAAACAGAATTACTATTGGGCTGAAAGGAGGTATGTCACGACGCCCTCCTGGGTCACCCCCAAACCCCTCACAGGGGTTCCCTCCAAACACCTTGGCTTGTCTTTGACACACGTCTCTCACATTCGGCCTTCTGCCCAATGACAATGGTGGTTGAGGCTTATCACACACAGATTACGCCCCACGTACCGCCAAGCCCAATTACCCACAACCACCGACCATTCAGGCCAGTGTTCCTCTCAGGCCTAAAAAGAGAAGTCATTTCAGGTCTAAGTTCTCTTTATGGGCAGAACAGTTAACATAATGCAGTCATGTGCATTCAGTTGTACGAGCTGTGGAACTGCCTTCAGCTGACCTGAGCAAAGCAGAACATACAGTGCAGTACAGCTACAACTCACCAGCACCTACACCTTTAATAATGATACACCTTTAATGATAACCCGAAAAATGAAACACTTTTTCTGTGTTTGCTTGGTCTGTTTGAGCTGCAGAGCTGGGGCATTGGCATGTGTTTTAAAACAGTGAAAGAGTTTTAAAAATGCATTTTAAATCATGTTTTAAGACTTTAAGGGCCAGTTTCCTGGGCACAGATAAAGGCCTAAACTAAAAAGGTTCTTCGTTGAGATTTTCCTTTAGTGTAGGAGTAAGCTAATTCCATGTTCCCAAAACTGGCCCTTCTTGTGCTTTCTGCACCTGCTAGAAAAACAGTGAACACATGTAGTCATTTGCTGTTGTTTACCTGGTTTTAAGGTGTGTGTTTTTGTACCATGTGTGCCTTTGCCTGGCTTTTTGGCCAATTTAAGTGAGTCCCCTCAACGAGGGAGAGATGAAAACACCGTCATCTCCCAGATTCACACCTGTTGCCAACCAGTCTCCCATCGAGTTGAACCCAAGAGCGAATGAACACTCTGATAACATTTTTCTTGACCCAAAAGGGAACCAACATGTGCAATCTAAACTGGGCATGTGCCTAAAAAAAGGAATTAAAGAGAGCCACGTTATTGTTCCAGACAACAAAAGCCTGGTCCACATGATACAAGAACTCACACTGTTGGGAGAAGTGCTTAGATTACACACAATGGCCTGGTACAGATTCCATGTTTGTGTTCATTCACGCGATACCGTCTAAAGAATCAGACTGAACTAATATTACTTTGGCCTTCCGTGTGTGAGGGTGGGAAACTATTGGTGTCTCATTAGTTGGAACAGGATAATCAGATAATTTCACACAATATCATGTTGCAAAATGTACAATATGTGGGAAATTTTACAGACATTCCCAGCTCTTCCAAACTTTGCCACAATTCTTCCACAGTAGTTTTTGTTGTTTTCCATCCTCCATGGGCTGATCTATGTTGTCCACCAGCACAAAGGGAGAGGCATGCTTCCAGGTAATAAGCCATGACTCCTGACCATTACCTTGCAGGTCCAAACACAGGAAAAGCAGCATAAGGCTTATCAGGATAGTAGCATTATGCATATATAAAGTGCTTTTAATCACGCTGTATACCTGTTTATAAATACAGTATTATACGATTATATTCTTGCTCCAGTGAAGTGCTTTGCATTGTTTTTCTATTTTTTCCTTAAGAGTGAGGTCTCACCTCAGCAGCAGGGTAAAGGTACCGTCACATTTTTTGTGTCCAACAAAGTAAAATCAAGCATGTACTGTACATGCCGGTAATCAATGCCCCGAGTTTTTAATACAACCAGCCCTAAGATGGACGCACAAATCAGTCTGAACACAAGGAACCAAAACCCAGAAAAACAAACGAGGGGAAGAATTGTCTTCCTCCTATTGTCAGCTATTATTATATGCACACACACAAAAAAGCCTAGAACAGTCTCACACGAATTTGCGTTTTGGTTTGATAATATCAGACTGACGTGAACAAAATTCAGCAGAAAATTCCCCCGGTCTTTAATCATTAGTGAAGAAGCTGGCAAAGATTCCTCTCCCACACACTCTGGGCTCTGTTGTCGCTTCGCCCCAAATATTCCCCAACCCTCACCGCAGTTACTGTTTCACCACACTGGTAAATATTTAAACCATAATCATTACAATGTCCTTCTGTATTGGTCACAACTTAATCATTAATGAATTTATGTTCATTCAGTGCAATGGTGGAAACAAACTCAGTCTGTGTTTTTTTTTTTTTTTTAGTTTAGTTTAGTTTAGTCAAAATAGTATGAATCTGCATCACCATGTTTCCTGTGAAAGACCATGTTTAATAATAATCAGCACCATGGCCATCTGGGTCTCTTATTTCCGAACTTAATTTATTGATCAGAAAAAGGCATTTGCATTTATGTTGGGACAGTCCAGCTGAGTAAACCAAGTAATCATAGGAATTTGGATACTTCAGGATCATTAGGAAGGCTGTTATCCTAATCTGTCCTATCAGATGAGATATAAAACCCAGGCTCTGAGTCACGCCCACATTACAGATCCCAAAGCTCTTCTCCAGAGACTTGGGGTGCGATCACCAACGTCTGTGTCAACATCATACAAACTCTGTCTCTCTACCCGCTGTCCTCCTACATTTGAGTGGCCACACAATCCTTTGAATTCCCCAAACACACAGATTCCACTGTAAATAATAAGTCAGTTCTTGGGCGACTTATGTGGTTAAATGGTTAAAAAACGCAGAGGAATATACAGTATAATGGTCTTATACGGCGTTGGTCTGTGGGGCTCGGCTGGCCTTGTAGCTGCTGGTAGAGAGTGTTATCAGACAGCAGCAGCAAGTTCAGTCCCCAGCCTTGGCATTCTGGGACAGGAAGTGAGGCTCAGCCGCCACCCCCCACACACACACATACACACACACACCACACCCCCACACACACACAGCCCTACTGCCCTTCTCCAGGGACTGAAATCCCTTCTTGCCCTTTTCCGTCGCTTTTCATAACAACCTCACATTCTCCCCAGGCTTCCATTCTTTCTGCGGGCTGGTGGCCTTGAGCCATACACAGCTCTGCCCCCCCTGAAACCTCACAGGGCTCTGTTCTCTCTCTCTCTCTCTCTCTCTCTCTGGGGTCCTTCCCCTGGCTCATGAGTCACAGTAGCAGTCATAGAGAAGCCCAAATGTCAAAGCCCCCCACTCTCCACTCCTTCCCTCACTGCTTGCATCATCTGTTATATATTCTCAATGCTTTGTGGCTCTTTCGTGACTAGTAAAGTTTTTCATTTATTCAACAATTTGCGTTACCAAAAACTGTCAACTCTTAACAAAATGGGAAGTTGTCTTTTGTGGACTTTTTGTGGATGGGAGTTTTTTTTTTTTTTGTCATGACCCTGCTGATATGGTGGCTATGTGAAGTCAGAGCCATTAATTCCCAGAGCCTTCTCAGGATTGGATGGAATACAGATATCTCAGCCAATGTGTGCGAGGGGAGCAATAAGGCTGGTGGTGGCTGTTTCAAAGTGCTGACACATGGGTTAGCGGGTGGCGGGACACGGTCACACGTTCATGGCAATTGAACTGCCCTTCTTGCCTGTACATGCTGAAGTTGCTCTAAAGCAAAAGCCAGCGCGCAAGTCGTGAACATTGAGGAGGACCCATCTGAGGTCAAGCTGCAGAAAGTGAGCTCGAGACCCGTAGGGCTGTTAGTAATGAGAAGACACGCCTCAGACTGCAGAAGCCGTAGCATCTGTGACTTAAGGTCTATGGGACATATTTTTGTGGCAGCAGTTACACAGCTTAATTAAAAAAAAACCATACGAGTCTAGGTGTTCATCACTGCGATTTGAAAGACAATACTGGCACTAACATACAGTACATAGCACTTCCATGTGGCTCCTATTTTTACTTCCAATTGCATGGCAGTATTACTCATGACCATATATCCAAGTGACATGGATATTCACATCACTGTGATGAAAGTGTGAGTATTAGGGTATTAAGTCAGCGGTAAAACCCCTTGCAAAGCAATTCATATGATCCTACATGACATATGACAAAACATGCATGCTCTTGGAGACAATTGTGGGGCTTCAGTCAGTGTCTGCCCTTAACTGTGACTAATGGGTATAGTTCACCATTCATTGTCTTAACAAGTTAAGTTGGGTGAATTCGGTCATCACCAGCGTCAGCTGCGCAGTGACCGTATGAGGAACGAAAGCACTTAATGAGAATCGTTGTATGTGTCCCAGCTGATGGGTAAAGAATGTAGGATACATAGATCACCCCCCAAACACTGTTGGTTGCAGAATGCTAGCTGACCTGCCAAACATCTCAGCCCATCGTTCCTTAACTGGAGAATGTGATACTTTGAAAACACAAGTAAAATATATGACCAGGTTAGTTGCTTTCTTTCATGAATGACTGGCGAAATGTGGAGTGAACTAAAAAGCTAAGTGGAGATTACATCCGACAAGCCCTTGCACTGCAAGTCCAAAGCTGTTCTGTGACACCCACACACACACACACACACAAAAAAAAAGTTAATCAAATTACCAAAAGTTGGACCCTAGCTCCTAGCTCTGCATTCTGGGTTCACTCTCTCTGTCTGGTCACTTGGACATATCACAAGCAGTCCACATCTTTCCTCATGACCACGGAGGCAGGAAGCACCAGTAAGAAAAAAAGAAAGGGGAAAAGCAGGGGTACACTCTGGCCTGAGTCAACTGGCTTTGTCTGGTCGTTATGGCAACCTGATGCATGGAATAAATACCGACAAGCGAGCGCAGGGTCACTGCGGCAGCTCTGTTCTCACAGTATGAACGCTGATATATACAAGGACTCTCAGACTGGGTTATTAATATATTATTATTATTATCTGTCATTTTAAATAAAACTCTGGTCTATCACTAATCTTCCAGACTGTTATGTATTCCTACTGTGTGCCTGGTCTATGATTTTATTTGGTACTTGGTGGTTTTTTGTTATTTTTTTTTTGTGTGTGTGTGTGTGTGTTGTGTCCAGAATGAGTGCTCTGAGCTTTCCCCTGTATCTCCACAGGAAAACCAGGGTAAACAATATCCACATAAGATATCAAACAAAGATACAGCAGTCCCCTTCCCAAAGTTTACCTCATGGACCACTCTGCCAAGCAATGAAGCGTAAACAAGTCCGCCACTGCAAAAAGCAGCATCGACCATTTATTTTAGAAAGGGAACGGAAAGACTAAAGTGATAGAAACTGCATTGACACTGGGTACATCTTTGCAAGTATAGTACAACCTAATATAATTGTGACACAGAGCCTGTCACATGAGTTACAGAAATAACATTCAAAAATGTGAACTTGAGCTTGAACACACCCAAGGGAAGGTGGTAAATAAAGGCAAAAGCTTGAGAGTCAAGCATAAAAAACCCCAAAATGAGGTGAAAGCCAATGAAGTCAAGTGGTTCAGTGGATTCAATAATCTTTAATAATACATGTTAGGGTAAGAGTCTGTATGACCGCATATCAGTCATCCATAGTCATATTGTGTCTTAGAGAAGTAGTGCAGATCTCAGATCAGTTTTGCTATTTAGCTGTTATAGATATGTCTCAGAACTAGCAAGAGAAAGGCTATTTTCCAAACGCGTAATAACGCTGTGATGACGTTTCAGTCCCCATGCAGTCACAGTTTTAATAATAAAAGCGGTCAAATGAAAATCAGGATCTTCATTGCTCCTGGAAGCTGGAAAAGCAGATTGATCCCATTAGGAAACCCAGGAATTGTCTGTTTCTTTTTCCCGAGTCTTGAGCATAGATTGTAAGCCCTAAACATGTCTGCCCTGGTCACCATTTCAAGACACCACCCTCTATGTCACACTCTGTTATATTTGTGATATTACACTAAATTGTGTGATGGCAGTTATGCCCAAACTGCCAAAGGACCTACTCCCTGCTAGGTTTCCAACTAGCACATTCTCCCTGCTGCTGCGGAGCTGCGCAGTCACTGCATCAGAGTGACATGCATCACTCGCAGCCGGAGCAGCTGGAGCAGGTGGAGCAGGTGGAGCATTGGCCATGGGCTACACCCCAGATCATAGGGCATAGGGTGCACTTGAGATTTTAAGAATTTTTACCAAAACAACTTCATCATTACTAAATGGGTCACTTATAAATGAGGAACTTCAGTGCTACTGTCGAAGTTTGGGTTCACAGTCATGCTGGACGGGTGGGGTAACACATCTAGTCTATGTGAGTTAACGGTTTTACTTCCCTTTCGATAAGCACTGTAAACTGGAGACACATTCAACAATGTGAGAAATTCCAGGCACTTATGATCTGTGTGTAGGGCTGCGCGATATTAGGAAAATGTGCAATGTCAAAGACATCGCATGAGTATTGCAAATAAATAGAAACTGAAGTTAACACAATTCTGTTTTATGCTGCTAAAATAAACCCAGAAAACGAACAGCCTGCTAAATTGAAACAAATTAATTCCAACATCCTTTCATTTAATAGATTTAACATAAAGTATTCATTTAATAAAGAAGAAACTACAATGACATTTCATAATGCTGTTTTCCAAAGAATGAATTGTTAAAAATTTCTCACAGCCACCTAAATTTCTGTTATTACATTTATACAAATCACCTCACATGTTCTTAGCCAAGAAAACCATCATGTTAACTTTGCGTGGTTTTAACATGAACGTTGACATGTTACCACATTCCCTGGCGTGCTGAAAGCCTCTGATTGGGGAGCTAGTGGCTCTGTGCATGTGTTGTTATATAGCTATAGGCCTATATAAAGTCATGACGATATGACGATAAATGGTATATTGCGCAGTAAGTATGAGTAGATATGAAACAAAGGTATGTATAAACTAGGATTTGGTTAGCCATACCTTATTTAACAGGCAGAAACTCTGATCATAGTTTATAACGTGTGAAGTTCGACTAAGCTGTAATACATGTATGTAGTACATCATCTGTGACACCCCTTCCTTCCTGTCATGGTAAACCCAGAACAAGTTCAGCATGTCATACATAAACAACCGGGCATTCATTCAATGATGGAGCTAATCTTCCATAGTGGTTTAGACAACAAATACTCCTGCATACTGCCGCTAACCAAACCACTGCATATCACCTCAGATTAAAAATAAACTTACACGCGCACTGAATACTCAGAAATATTTGCATAAGTATTTGCATCTGGTATTTTTTTTGGGGTAAGCTTTTAGTTCCTGGATCCTTCGCCCAGTTGTACGCTCTGTAAACACTGTGAACTCACGGTGTGAAGGTCACGGTTGCTTGACTGTCTGTTTTTAGGCACACATCTCTTTTGAGGTTTCACTGTCACATTATGACCACCACACCAGCCTCACTGTGGCAAGAACCAGCACTGCTGTGGACATGAGTTTCTTTTCTTGAATCTTTTTTTTTTAAATGAAGTGCCACCTTCTGCTGTCAAATTCTTAGCTGAATCTACATTTTTCATTATTAATGAGTGCATAAAATAAGAAAATGGACTCTGGGTCTGCAAAAAGGGCATTTAAAAAAAAAAAAAAACAAACAAACCGTGAGGCAGTGTCCATAGCAGAATAGCATTTATTCTGTTCCCTGTCTCACAAAATATATTCAGCAGTCATAACTCTCACATTAGCATGTATTCATTTATGTAATTTTCCAGAGAAATGGGAAGAGAAATTTCATTTGAATAACCACAAATCCTGATTCAGGTACAGCTAGCTGTAAAACAGAGCTTACTGCAGCCCACCAAAGGACACAGGCCCATATACATGAACAGCCATAGCTGGAATGCAATCCTGATGGACCAGCACAGCTATGTCACATTTGGCTGTGGTTTAGAAATGTATTATGTAACCTCTACGTTACTGTCACTTCAGCTGCAGTGTCTCTACGGTCATTCCAGTGATCTGCCACACACACACACACATACACACACACACACACACACACACTCAGAATGTCCTTCAGTGCTATGCCACCTTCCTCCACTGTCACTCATTTTGAGCTGTACTAGCGGTCTCTATCGATCCAAACGCCAGCCCACCCCCCTCCTCCACCCCCCCTCCCTGGCAAGACTTTGAGTAGAAGCAGCAGATCCATATCAGCTGAAACAGTATAACATCCACCCCCCCCTCGCTCCCCCCATCCCACCACATTTCCTGCACCCACATAATCCTACGCCTTGTCACTACAGACCTCATGCAAAACTCCCATAGCACAGACACACACACCATTTGCATGCCGTCCTGTCGTCTTCCCACACATTCTCCCTCAAAACTGGCCAGCTTCACAAGCATCAGCATAACTGATAAAATAAATCAATACGTAGATAAACAGCTGCCACTATTTTTCGCTCAGGTAAAAATAACATGGTCTGGTTGTGACTTTTTAAGAATTACTGAGTCATGCCTCAATGCATGTCTCTCTGCATATATTACAAACGCACATACTGTAGGCCCCCTAGGGAACAGAGATGCTGCAGGTTGGATTCCCTCACAGGACACATTGCCAAACGTACCTTTGAGTGCCGAACTTCCCTGAATGTCTTTAAACACTCAGCCGTATAGTAATTGATTCAAAGTGAAATGATTCATGAGAAACTGAACTTGGTCCACAAGTAAGCCATGAAGAGCAGCCTTGCGTTGAACTGCTGAAATGGTTATTCAAGGCAAAAGGACTCCATTGAAACCTTGTTTTTCAGCCTGTAAGTGTAATATTTGATGTAATGTAAGGCTATTACTGTAATGGGCCAAACTTGCACAAATGTCAAAAATCAAGTTTATTGCCCTGTAATTGCTTCTGCCATAAAACAATGTTTCATCAATTTTATACACATGGAGGACACTTCTGTGGATTTTGCCCTGTCACAGTTATCACACACATCTGGGTTTACAGAGAACTGATTTTACAGATATTTAATATCACATGATACATTCTTTTTAGTGTCATATATATATATGAAAAATACATTTCAAAGCAGTTTATTTTAAAAATGTAGTACGGTATCTGAAAACAACAATTATTTGCGTAGTTGTAGTGAAGTGCTGCAGTGTAGCGGTAAAATAGTTTAACTGAAGTTGTACATTTAATTTCTAAAACAGTCTTCAGAAGCATCAACCCCAATAGCAACACAGGGCAGCTCAAAGAGGGCAGACGGCATCATACGGGGCCTTATAACGGTTTCCATTGCGATCCAGGCTTATCTTATTAGAGGACCAAATGCTCCACCTCTACACTGCTTCTAAGGCCCAACATTTTTTTTCTCCTTTTGATGCCTGCAGCTACAGCACACATGACACTGCCAATCACGAATGAGTGAACCCGTAAAGAAGCTAACGCCCTCCCCCGAAATTACACTGATCTACCCTTCAGACCACATCCGCTGGCAAATGCCACATTGGTATCCAGTCTCCCTGCTCTGCCTGGCTCTCCTGAAGAACGCTTAGTCATGTTTCGGACAATAACCCCATTTAATTCTGGGAGAAAAGAGACATTTACATGAGACGTGAAACTGTGACCCTTTGTGAGAGAACCTCATAAATTCATTTTGCAGGCAGTACGGTTAGGCCATGTATCTTTTGAATTTGAATTTTTTATCTTTTAATACTTTTTAGTGAAGGGAACAAAAGTGCACTTGATGACCCTCAAAGTGAGAAGCCATTTCAGATCATGCATTACCCGAGAAAACAACTTCCTTTTAGGAAAGTTAATATTCGACCAAGACGGGTGTAATTAGAATTAATACCAGCATTTCACATTGAATTCTTCAACAAACCAACAGCTGTAACGTGCCCGTCACTATTTCTAGAACATCTGAAGTACAGAAAACATCCGGACAGAGAAACACTACATTGGAAGTTTTGAAGACAACAGATGTCTACATGGGAATGTAACACTTAGTTCCCAAACCGTCTGTCCTTGGATAATCCTGTAGGTTTAACCTCCCTCCAGTGCAACAACATCTCACATCTTTCAGTAGTTTCTAGTACTGATGAGCTAACGATTCTGTGCATTACCAATTAAAAATCACCTTTGAGCTACTTAACTGGGAACTAAAAATTGGACCTACAGTGAGAACATCCTTTTCATATGGACACTGATACACATTTAAATTTTATCATTAGAACCTTGGCACTTGCATAAATAGGCTGATTAATTAAATTTCCTATCTGTGTGCAAATAGCATAGAGGCCTAAGGCATCTCTGAAATAATGAAAAAATAATAGTGACAAAAATGAATGCATCCGGTCAGAGCCAAAATGCCGCGGGGTTCACTCTTTCCACTGACAGCTGAGGTATGCTGAGTACCTTTGCTGCCATTGAAGCCGGTGCTTTTTAAGAACACATATTTGGTTTCTAGTTTGGTGTAAATTTAAACCCTTATGTTGATTATAAAACAGACTTGTGATTTGCAGAACTGAGAGTTGGTTATTGAGGCGTGTGGTTCTTGCCACTTACAAAATGTATAAAGCCACAGTTAAGAATACATTCTTGAGGCTTGCCCCGGCAGCTCATCTGGTAGAGTACAAGCCACATTAGGCAAGGCCTTACAGCAGTGGCCTGGGTTTGAATCCAGCCCAATCTTACATAAAACAATGTAAGATCTTCTGCTAAATACAAAATAAAAACATACAACTCCTAAATAAATTTAAAAAATAATGGTGATCAAAATTGCAATAATTGGAAACCTCAGTTCCACATACAGGAAATAGGGAAACAAACAGAAGAAAGTTCACAATTTTGGTCATAATTCTGTGAGGACTTGATGGAGGTCATCACCGTATAAGAAACTCAGTCTCACTTTCTGCTGGACAAATGTACGCGTGTTCAGACGTCTGATAGAGCTACTCTGCGGCACCTTCAGAGGCCCTGCTCACCTCATTAGTTCTGCATTGTGCGCCGGCACTTTGCGTCCCCAGCAAAACTTCCTGTCCTCTTCTGACACATTCCTTGCAGAGGATGTTATTGCTAGATTGGCGTGGCAAATCGCCTTAGCAGACACAGCAGGCGAGAAGCAAGGACAACCCATGCAACGGGGAGGCAGCCGCGAGCGAGACATGAATAACAGGAAAGAGATGATGTAAACTTCTCAAAGGTGTTCCCCGCTGACCCCCGAACGTCTGGGCCGCAGAACAGGGCCGGGTTCACTCTTATCAATCTTTACAATCAACAGTCCTTCTGTGACTTTGCCAGATACTGTACTGCCCACAATCTGTGTATCACAAATGTGAGTCCCCAGCTAGGCCCCATTGTAATGAGAAGAGAAGATTACAGTGACACATTTCAATATGTCAGAGGGGACCAGAACAAACGGATTTTTTCTTTAATTTCTAAATGAGGTACGCCGGGATATGTTCCTCCCAAAGCTGTAGCTAAGTCGTGAATTTAAACATTTAGGTTTTCCTTCATTCTTTCCCTTTAAGGCCCGAATGAAGAAGAGAAGCACAACAACCTTTAACAGAGCGTTTCCTGGAACGTCACAATAAAAGTGATGGAGTGGAGTCACGCCTCTAAGAGAGGAACGGCATCAGTTTGTTCGTTTTTGATGCTGAAGTTGTGTCTGGATCCTGCTCTCTGTGTTGGACTGACTGAATCCAGCCCCCACCCCCGGTGCCGGAACAATGCTGAGGGCAAACGGCGAGTGCCATATGAGGGTGTCCCTTCCGTGTAGCTTCATAACCCTCATATACACCACAGCCAGCCCCGGTAGCTGCTCTGAGCTTTTACAGGACTGCAAACATTCCCTCAATATATTTGCATAAATACAGAGAGATTCTGGCCCTAGATGAATTCATCCCAAAGAAAACAAAAATCTCATCTAGCGACACACGTCTTTATAATGTCCGCTACCACAGGTGGGATGGTCTAGAAAGTGTTATTTTATTATGTTCACATATATAAATGTAATACAGTACATTATTTTTTTTTACCGCTCGACAAGGGGTGACTTTAATTGTTCCAAAAAGCAACGGATCTGAAATACCTGCTGCATTAACATCAGAATGCTTTACTTTGGACCTGGGACCGTCACTTTCCATAGAAACTTGAAAGTGCATAAGTGTATTTGAAAGCATGAGAAACCTGTTGCAAAACTAGCTGTTTAATAACCTGCTACTTATTGTCAAGTTCACTCTTCCACACTCTGTCGACTACGCCTGATTCATCTGTTATTTAATCTTCAGGCTACAGCAGGTGAGGAAGTCGGTTTTGCTTTATATTTTACCTGTATGATGGTAACCCACCTCACAGCCAAACCAGTGTTTCCCATTTTAAGTTGTCATAAGACGTTGTAATTTACAATAAAGCGTCTGTTGGATTTCACTCGTTCAGTTCACTTCTCTGACAGAGAGTTTTGTGAAAATTCCGCTTTGTTTCAACGTTACATCATCATGTCGTAATGTAAGAAATCATATACATTTTCCCGTATAATCAGCATCTTAACCTTCCCGCAAGGTTAGCTTAGTTGACGAGGTATCTTTTAAAGACACCAGTTGTAAATGTCATACCATCGGGAATATTTTATCTGGATGTCGTTTTTCACTCATTACTCTAAACAGCCTGGTGAGGAATGCTACGGTGAGGAATGCCGATCAACTTAGCCTAAAGTCCGTGTGGTTCACATCGGGCGGGTGCCCCCAATAGCACTGAAGTTTGCACTTGACTTCAGTAGCTGTATCTTCTGACCCAATGGAGCTTGTAAGCGCAGATCAGTTCCACCTCATTAATTGACTCCCGTTATAAATCTGACTGTAATATCAACCACGTTCAGCAGGACCGAACTACGAACAAAAACATGCATTTCGAAAATGACGATAAACGGGTAGCTGACTGCGGCGAAGTTCTGAGAGATTTACTTTCTAAGTAATCCACCTAACAGAACACTCACTGTGTAGGTCACGGGCAGATATATGAAATAACCACTTACCTCGAAAAGTACACACAGGACGAGAAGTGACTTCAGCAAGACACCTTCGGAGGATAACTGCCCCATGGTGAGGCTTTGGTACTGACAGCTGCGCGATTTACTTGTTGATCCCTCCTTGCATGTCTACCTAATGCGCTCCCGTTTTTCTGTGTCTTCCTTCCTCTCTCCTTGCCCTCCTCAATTGTATGGAAACAGACACTAAACTCAAAAACTAATAGGCTACTAAAGTCGACTAGCTCGAAATACTCGTACTCTAGTCTTCGCGATTCCGCGGCAGTGGTGAGAAATGGTCATTAGAGGAAGAGAGTTTTCTCAGTTTGCGCTTTTTGGGTGGAGCGGTAACTAAGTAGCCACACAGATGACCCGCCTGCTTCGTTTCAACCCCTAAATTTCTCCTTTCTTCCCTTCATTATCTGCTCTGAAATCTAATCTGTACGTCCTCTGTAAAGTGATCAAAATTAAAGGATAACTTTCCCCCCAACCCCCAGCAATTTCCTCAGCGTACTGTAAAATTTCGTAAATACTTTTAAAGACATCTCACATTCTTGTAATAACTTCACTTGGAATGATCGTGGAATGTGCGATAATGTCAAAACAGCTTCAATTGCGATTGGCTTTAAAAATGTGCATGTCACACAGTGCCGTAACTGGGGTCAGTAGAAATCTCGACAATATACCACACGTGTTTATTTAGCCATACCAAACATGACCGGGGAAAAATATGTTCCCTCGTTGTTTATCTCCCTAAACAAAGTTAAACATGGATCACAGACAGCCCTGACGTTCTTAGCATTTAAGCACCGCCGTGAACAGTTGCATGGAAGTGAACCAGGGGTGCATTAAACTGCCATGGGTACTTAAACTACGCCTGTGAATTCGAACTCGCCTCCGCCTATACATTTGAGCTAACAGTCACTCATCACGTAATTCTGGTTATCCACGTCTTGGTGTTGATGGTTGGTTTAAAGCTGCAAGAGAGCTCCGTAGAAGACTAAATAGAGCAACTGGGAAATTGGGAATGTTACAGGGAAAACTGGGAATATTACCAGGGAAACTGGGAATGTTACTGATTATCTTCTTTTTCAGATCATATTTCTTTCATTGCCTTCACAAACATGGACAATATATGTGTGTATACTATTCATTGCGATTGTTAGTAAAACGTTTTACAATTACAATTAGAATTTTTGTTGTTGCTGTTCATGTCAACTATTCATATTATTTCCCATTATAGTATTGTCGCTGCTTTTCACAAAAATGGTATGAGTGTGGGAAACAGGGGGAAATATTGGTGTGAGCAAACAAAAGGCGCTCGATGACAGACTATGTTTTTGTATCTTAGAAAGATGCATGTATGACGAGTATGACCAAGTATGACCAAACTTTTGCACTGTCTTCAAATGTAAGAATTAAAAATCCCCGGCGCTCTGGGAACAGGAGGTGACATATGAGGTCAGCCAGGCGACTTGCTGCACCGAAGAGATTTTGCAGAGATAAGGGTTCACATTACTCAGATAGTAGGATGTGTTCATTAGCCTTCGCTTCGGACTGTAAGGCCAAGCATGGTCAAAGAGTATACCGTAGATGTTAAGAATCAGGGGATTCTGCTTGTGCGTTTTGCAAGAAGATTGTGTAAGTTTATCAAACAAGAGTGAAAACAGCTGTGTAATTTTAACATTGATATACCCAAAAACAATATAAAGTGACAGTTTTTTCCTCATGATATATACATATAGTTAAAAGACAATTAATATAGAATGTGATTGCTACGGTCAGTGAACATGGATAAAAATGTATTCCCTAGCATTACCATCTGACCAATACAATCACAAGGTCAATGTTTGATCAATGGACCAGATAATCTACAAATTTTTAGGTGTGGACTGTGGCCGTAAGCCTGGCCGGGAGTACTTCAGGACAGAGACCAAACTGCGTGAGTCTTACATTTACGGACAGTCAATACAAAACAGTCCTTCCTACAAAATTCGTCACTGAATGTCCGTGAAGGTGTAAAAATTGTATATAAAATGGTCAGTTTTAAAACGAGAGCGTAAAAAAAGGATTCAAAGTTGACTTCTCCGCGAGGGAGTTTCAGTCACCAGGGAAACGCGCATCCCATTGGTCTTAAGTCTTGCCGACTGTCGTCAGCAGTTCCCTAAGTGCATGCAACTTCCCGCGTAGTTCGGGAAGTTCAATGTACCTCTGTGACTGGCATTTAGTCAGCAGTGCTTAATGTTTCTCACTTCACAATACTGCCTCCTCTGGTCAATCGGCTGCACTGCGGTTTGCCTGCTCCCGGGTTAGTTGTATGGAAATCACAGCTCCTGAAACTCAGCCTCTGATACAGCGAATATGCATCTTCATTACCTTGCTTCCCGTCTGATTTTATGCCAGAGGAATCCAGGTGCTTGATTTGGTTGGCTGAAACACACTCACTCTGCTGCGCATTGGTTTATTAACAAGGAAGAGTTCTGGAAGCTGGACAGAGCTGACACTGGAATGAGAAGTTAGTCAGACTCATGGTTATTTATTTATTTTTTATTTAATATTTATTTGATTGGGACATCTATATGAAAAAAATTGTTAGCGTAAATCTGGTGATGTAAGTTTACATTACAGGAAAGAGAGGACAAAATTATGTAAATTTACATGTAAATACAGCTGTGACCTGGTTGTTTCTGTTGGAAGTGGAAAAAACATGGTCTATCTAAAGAACAAGTGGGGTTTTCCAAAGAAGAGAGGTTGTCCTGCACCCCACTGAGCTAAACCAAATTCTGCAGA
This sequence comes from Albula goreensis, assembly GCA_022829145.1. NCBI lineage: Eukaryota > Metazoa > Chordata > Actinopteri > Albuliformes > Albulidae > Albula > Albula goreensis. The sequence continues at coordinate 3,113,206 of CM040741.1, read as the reverse complement.
GTTATCATAGTTTAACAAAGGGACAAGGGAGACAGCCTGTTACCATAGTTATGAGCCTGGTAAGACAGGCCGGTTGTAATCTGCAGTAGTCTAGGACAGATGGATTGCAGAGTGACCACACAACTCAGTTGTGGGACAGCAGAGTGACTGCATAGCTCAGGTAGACCACCGGAGGGTGACTGCGCAGCTTAGCTGGATGGATGCAGTGTGATTGCTCAGTTTAGCTGAGGGACTGCAGACTGAAAATGAAGAACTGGTGGAACACAGTACTGAGCAAATGGGTTGTAATGTACCCCCTCATAAAATGACTTGGAACTCTGTAACAATGGGATTGGCCTACAGTTAGCATTTCAGATTCAGGAAGATAAGGTTGCCTATAAAAATATAGAAGTTGCAGACAGAACAATGGATGACCTTTCATTAGTAAATTCCTCAAATGAGTTACACTGGGTATTTTTCAAATGAATTCACATTGAATTCTTAAAAATATCATGCAAAATCCCTGGTGCAGTCCAATGGTCACGTCGAGTTCAAAGTCCTCTGGGTCAGTTAACATAGAGGCAGTTTTGGGAGGGAAAAAAGTCAGCAGCAGACCTCTCACTCACTGACATTTCTAGAAGTCAGACCATGCTGTGTATTTATAGTCACAAACTTTCAGTAAGTTTTTTTTCATTGCACCCGTCACACCCCTGCCCCCCCCCCCCCCACCCCATCTCGCTGCAATATCTCACACCTGTGCCCCTCCCCAACAAAATGCACCAACAGAGACTGCTGTCAGTTTGCTGAATGTTTGGGGCTGCTAGTTCTTATGTCTCTCATAGCATGGTTTCCAGTTGTCCATTAATTCCTCCTCTCTAAATACCGTTGTAGTTACCTAAATCGCGTGCACCATGGCCATTCATTCTTCCTCCCCTGGTTATTTCCCCTATTGCTATTGTGCTTGCATTTGTGTGTTATTGTTTTTTTCTACCCCTTATTGGAGTTTAAATTTGAATATAATCACATTTCTCACTGATGGGTTATGGTAGGATTTTAAGATGTGAGATAAGTGTTTAAAAATGCTTTGTATACAATACATTTCAATGTATTTGTTTTCTGGAGCGCAGTATTTTGTATAGAACGGTGGTCTGACCAGATGGGAAGACCACACTCCAGCCGTGTGATTGGACAGCATAAGTCCCAGCGCTTCTAGAACTCATTGACATCATAATGGTAAATTCTGCTCTGACATGAAGAGCAAGTGTGAGAGCAATGGGGAACCAGGAACAGTTACACAGTGCAAATGGAAATAATCCGCTGCTTCTCTCTTTCGAGTGTTTTACAACGGCGATAATATTAACAGTGGGAAGCCAAGTTAGATTTCAGATTCTTTGTGGCAGCTTTTATTACAGACGGACATGCAAATCGCTTCACGTCACGATCAGAGAACGGGTCCCATTCCGGACCATGAAATGCAAACGATGTGGCACTCAGCACCAGACGTGTCTGCCGAAAAAATTTCCCCTGACCTGGAGAGCGCTGTCGGAACAGCTCTGTTGTTAGACTCAGCTGTATGAAAATAAAGTCCTTGTTTGCATGGGTTCCAGGGAACATGCTTCCAAACCTCATTTGATAACCAGCTGTATCTGAGACTGGAGCCTCGCCACGCCCTATCGCTGTACCATGTGTTTTCTCACACTCTGCGGGCTCCTGCCTCGCTGTGGTGCCACCCTTGGCTGGCCTTGCTTGTTTCCTCCTCTGCACACTAGTTTTGCCCCACCATTAACATGTATGTTAAGGCTCAGATGAAACTATAGCCGAATGTTTTGGGTGAAATTCATTTTAAAGTGTATCCGTAGTGAAAGCTGATTAAAACTGTTAAATTAGTCAAGAAGCTTTTTTGGCTAAAAAAAAAAAAGTATCATGCAAGCCATGTAAAAATGCAACTTTGATTAAAAGTTTTTTGTTTTTCTTATTTTTAATTTGCAATATAATAGTGAATGGATACCCAAGGCCCACACCCTTGCCTGTAGTTAAGAATTATGTAAGTAAATACTCCAAAAAGTCCTCTTCATCCCACAGAACATTGAGTCAACTGTTTTACTTCCACGTCTTGTTCCAGAACAAACATTTAAGACAATGGAATTTCCTAATCAGACTGAGACCTTATACAGTGTATGTTGGCAATATGCCACAAAGACAAAGCCGTAAATGTAGCAGAGCACTTGGTACGTGCAAGCCAACAAGGAAAAGTGGCAATTAGGAAACCTGTGAAAGGTGGCTTTAGACCCAAACGCATGAAATTAGGTTTATCAGCACCTGATCTTCATTGGAAGGTATGTAAATAAAAGCACTACATCTAATTTAGGATATTTTGATAACCCCTTCTGAGTCATCCTAAACTCCAGTTTCATCCTAATAGGGCCCTCTTTGTCTTTCCCCCCCCAGACTGGGTATCTGGCTGACCATTCAGTCACCATGTTATTTAATCTAATGCTACCACAGTTCACCGAAACATTTCATGAAGCAATCTTGCCGAGTTTCTGGATAACCAGGTTTATCGTGTTGTGAATATCCCTCCCTGCTCCATGGCATGGCAGGGGTTAATAGCCTTGGCGTGTTTCTGGTGCAGTTGATTCATCCAGATGTTTTTTAGTCATTCATTACACCCTGTTACTGGTAAATGGGGGTGTACAATCATCCATGTCTGAAAATTAGACTTCTCAAATGGTTTTATAATGTGCGCTGAGTTAAGTCTCCAGCAAACAGATAAAATTGTATAGTCATGAAGATTCTGTCTGTATTACATCGGCTCTACTAGGACCACTTCGGAACATCAAATGAGCTTCTGCAATGTCTTTTAGTTTTAGCACCATCTAGAAAAGACATACAAAAAACTTTCCTTCTGGATCCCAATAGGTTGTCTTCTGGATGTCGGACATCACGTCTTTTAGATGTTATTCAGACAACATTTTGCTCACTGGGTCATAGGAAATATCACAGATGTGTGATGTAGTTGGCCGGTAATGTTAATGAGCATTGTTTTCCATTTAGCTCTAATCAGTATTCTCTACCCTGTAAGTTCGGCCACTAACCCAGGACGGTAAAAATCGTCTTGCTCAAAAAAACATGTTTACGGACGGTTATCGCGCTGACCTCCACGGCTGACCCCTTCCAGAGGAGCTTATCTGGAGCCTGGTCCCCAGACACAGGGCTCTGTCACTGGATGGGGTCTTTGGAGAGTGGGTGGGGCAGCGAAGGGGATCATTATTCACACTCCATTAAATACCGATCCAGCTTCCACTTCACAGACGGAGCGACAGATAAACTCAAGGGGTGCAGAAAAGCGGCACAAATTATGGGCACCATATAAAAATTGCTCATAAATCAGAGCTTACAGGTTCGATCCCCTCCATTTAATTGGTGAGCAAGATCTTTTTATTTTAGTGCATCTATTCGAATGGATTGAATATTTTAAAAACATATAAGCTGTGTAACATGTAACTTGTGCCACCTGTGTCCCGGGGTATGTTTTTGTTTGGCCCTCTTCCTTGGCTGTGATTTAAGATGTTGCGTGCCCTTTCATGTCTTTTAATTTTGCTGCCACTAGGGGGAGGTAGAGACGATGTCAAACACCAAGTACCCGACTATCAGCCCGATCCTCATCTGGAATGAGGAATGAAAGGGAGCAATTTAGATTTAAAATACAGTGTATGGCATGGCCTGATCTCAATATATAATATTAAGAATATCTAAAGACTTTCTGTCAGCAACATAAAACAATTTCTGTCAGAACCCTTAATCATAATTCAGTTGAAACAAATGGAAACACATGTTTTCCAGTTTACCATTTTAGTGGTGGTCTCTAAATGAGCACTGTTCACAATCCAAACATGAATACCTTGGAAAAGATTATTTACTCTGAGTTCTCTTCCAAGAATGAACTTTTAGGTACTAAAAACAAAGCTAAGTACCATAATAGTATATTAAAGATGTTCATCTTAAAGCTCACCTTTTAACACTTCTCAGTAAAAGACCAAAGATTAATATAATCTATAACAACTGACAAATTGTTAGGAAGAGCAAGAAAAAAAATATTCCCTCCAGCTTACATTCAAAAATGTATTATCACTTACTTTTATTAATTATTTATTGGTATACACAACACTGACAATTCCTTACAATTTTCACATTACAAAATAAGGAAAATATTATAAAATATATATGCATAATGTGTTTAATTGAAGACTAATGCTGACAGGGTAAACTCACATGAAAATACCAAAGCATGCATGTATATTTGCCATCCATGAAAGTCAATGAAAAATAGAAAACTCAGACTTAATCTAACAATTTATTTCCAACAGCTGCAGCAAGCGCTAGACTGAAAGCTGAAGAAGTAAAAAATCCTGAGATATGTTTGTGTGGAAACACCTGGATTTTTTCATAGGAATTCCTGCAATTTACTTTACGCGTCTGTCTCTGCCATTGCACCTGCTACAGTAAATAGAAATGATGAATGTATAATGAAATATTTTGAGTGCTCGGCATGGTTTGTGGCGAAACACTTTGACACACAGAATAAAATAACCTCAGTTCTTTGGGCTCTCCGCTCAGCCTCTAATCTCCTCCGTCATTGATGGTGGTCGTTCTCAGTTCTTGGGGAAACAATGGAAAAAGGATTGTCATATACATACCAAAGTACATACATTTCACATGTAGTTCACATGTACATATTGAAAATTGAAAAGTAAAAACACCAGCTCTCTGTAAAATATCGATATTTTTAAAAACATTTCTGTGTCTTAGTAAATCATGTGTTTTTCTGTACATGCATCTGTTGTCTTCACATGTGCTCTTTACTTACTGTGGTAAGTCCAGGTCTTGAAGGATGCCAGCACAGTGCATGTCAGGAAGACTACAGCAAGGAGCGTTTTTAGCAGAAACTTCACAAATCTTTCTCCCAGTTTATCTGCAAGTTTTACAGAGTCATATTTAAGACTTTTTAAAATACCTTTTTAATGCCACCTGGACTGGAATTTTGGACCAAATTTGCAGTAAAAAAACTTGGGTAATTTATAACACTTCATTAGAAACAAAGCAATAGAATACATGGGAAAAAAGTTCTCAAGTTAGTTGCTTATTTGTAAAGTAAAGAAAGTAAAAAAAAATAAATTTAAGTAAAAAAAAAAAATAAATTAAGGGGAAATGTGGTTCTACTGTAGTCATCTATATTCATTTCCTAAATGTATTTTCTCTTATAAATTACTTAATTTCTCTTATATCACAGCAGTAATTATTCAAATGAGCTAATGCTTCTTACCTGGATTTTCTCGAAGGTAGGCACTGTCGTCATGGAAAACTGATACTGAGAAGAGGGACTCTGAAATATCAACCAATCCATTCTGTAATGTAAGTTGGGTAAACATCACCAGGGCAAATCTGCAAAGATGCCAGAGAAACAAAATAATTGTCAATTATTTGGCACGTCATACTTCCATTGTGGATGAACATGACTAGCATTAATTTATGAATTTATGAGGGCTCATGTATGTCACTACAGTGTAACTGCAGTGAAGGTACTGTAAGGCATGAAATACTTTTGAAAATTGAAACAGAAGACAAATACCCCCAAAGTACAAGTAGGATTATAATTCACTATTCTGAGGTAGATAATGACAAATTAAATGAAAAAAAAGATAAATTAAATGTTACTAGATCAACCAATCATCGTGTTTTGTTTGAAAGAGAAAAATCTTTAGATTTGTTTTAAATGAGTCTGAGAATGAGATAAAAGTAGTGCCACCCATTTTTGGTGTTGTGAAAAAGCATTCGCCGATTTGCTAGTACTGTCCCCACCTGTAACTTGTGTTGGCCTTCAGTGGCCCGTTGTAGTATCCTTCCCAGGTGCTGCCTGAACCTATGTCCACATGGATCTCAGAATGGTCATTTCTTTCTGGACTTTCAGAGTATTGTCCGAAGGCCAGGTAAGGGATACTCATGTTGTTTTTCCAGTTCTCATAAGTTTGATTGAGGTAATCTTTTAAACCCAAAATCCCTGGTGTAAACAAACAGAAAGTTGAGAGAAACATGGAAAATGAACATGATGTAGTAAGTAAACTTAAAATTAAAACAAAAGATATGCCAACCCTAAATTTCTCACCGGTGGAATGAGATGTCACTAACACAGCGTATGCCAAAACCGGTCCATTAGTTCCATTCAGGAGGCTTGAGCAGAATTTTAAAGTAAACATATTGACCTCCTCTTTAACGATGGCTATATGTTTATTTATGCTTGCTTTGGGTGGGCCTTGAAAAAACATAGTGATACAGATATCAAGGTTATGGGCTTATTACAGTTATAAAGCTGTGAAAGATGAGGTACCACTCACGTTTGTATTCCAAGTTTCTTATGATCAAAGGTGCAAAAAGCTTTAAATGGAAGTGAGACATTCTTTACACAAATTACAAAAAAATAAAATATTAACACTAAACAAAGGGACCTTTGGCAAAGATCCAAAGCTTTGATATTAAGAATGACACCACGATCAAAAGCTTTAGTAAAAGCAAAAGGCAGCAGCTCTGCGTAAAGAAAAAGCAATGAAAAGGGGTACTGTGTTCTATGATCCCAATACGTGAATGCTTTTCAGATGACAGGTACACATACTTGTAATGCCAGTTCGACAGCTGAATACATGGAATCTGCTTCTCTCTCCACATCCAAGGGTCCAGAATTTCACATGGTAGTTTGTGTAGTATGAGAGCTCATTGATGGTGTAGTTGCAGGGGTCTTTGCAGGTGGACATTGTTATGTTCCCTGTGGCACTCCACTCGATTATGAATCCTTCATTTGAGCCGTGTGGATTGTCCCAGGTAAGGCTGAGCTTTGCTTCAGTGCGGTTCGGTCCCTCACAGATGACATCACTCACAGGAAACGCATCTATAGTGCAGAAATTAAAGGAAGGAAAAAGATACAGGAATTTTGTCAGTTTTTCCTGTCTGGTAAGTGCAGTCTAACATACCTAATCCAAAAAACCCTCACCGAACATTCAGTTTCCATGCAGAAATTCATTTAGCCTTTGTTTAAGTAACCAGGATGTTAAAGACATTAAAGAAAAGAACAACTAAAAGAGGACATTTAAGGAAGAAAAACTGAGCTACTGTGGGAAGAATATTCCTTTGCTCCCTCAAGCTGAACGTAGTTGTCATTTTTTAAAAATAAACTGACAAAATCAAGTTTTTGATGAGTTGAGCATTAGAACTCACCTGTGCAGGTGGAAAAGTCCACAGGTGATCCTGTTGTTCCATCAGACGTCTGGGTGGTCACGCTGAAATTGTAACGGGTTCCAGGAACCAGTTTTGTCAATCGATAAGTTAATTTTTGGGTAGTTTTATTTTCAAATTCAAATTCTGAACTGTTCCATGCCACCACATTGTAAGAGTAACCCTGTTTGTGGCCAACAGGCTTATTCCATTTAATATTAATGTTATCAACAGTTGTTGAGGCTTCTTGTAGATTTTGAACACTCTCTGGTCCTGAAAAACAAAACAAAAAAAAGAATGAAGAGGATATATGCTAATTTATAAGAAAATTATTTGAAAATTATTTGAAGATGGTATACATGGGATGCATTTAGTGATCGTGGAATGTCATGGCATTTCAATGAATAGTAGTCCAGTATTTTGGCATTTGTTTCAATGGTACTGAGTAAGATTAAGATTGAAAGTAACATCTTAAGTATTTTGATTGATTGCTTAAAAAATATCTGATATTGAGGGTGATGGAGTTGTATCAGACTGAGCTCCTTTGTATGGTATATCTGTGCAGTCACTGCAATGTTTGGTCCTTCAGTCACCACGGGATGTTGTATGGAGTCCCAGAGGTCAGATTCTCTAAAATGTAGCTGTTCTCTGAGGTCCGATTTTCACCAGTAAGATATGATGAAAGATTGATGTTGGGGGCCTGTCCCAGCTAATTGAAATGGAGCCAGTGGTCTGACTGACTGTCTGAACAGCTCCAGGTGGATTGGGATCTGAAATAATGGCAAACAGGAGAGAAGAATTCATGTGACAACAAGGATAAGTCAGACCACTAGGTTGGGAGGATCTGAAAGGAAACATGACCAGAACTGGATAAGAATATTTACAGGTGTATTGGGATTATTTTCTAATCAATAATTAATCAGGGGATATTAATGATCTGGAACCTCTTTCTGGAAGGTTCCATAGGTGTGGCTTAACTGGGATTATAAACATGTGATCCTACAGTTAGAAGCAAGGTAGGATTTCCTATCCTCTGCACCACACTGCCACACCGGACAGAGCTGATTCTCCTGAAACTGAAGGTCATACTCACAGGTGGCATTGAAAACAGGCTCTGAGTCTTCAGCAAAGGGGCCGCTGACCGTGGTTACAACAGCCATGTAAATTTTCACAGGTCTCAGACCACTGAATGAGTATGACTGGGAACTTGAGTTTAATTCTTGTTGTTGACTGTCTCCATCTATGCCGGTCAAGTTGACTTTGTAGGATTCTACATTGCCTGGTGGAGCTTCCCATGTGACAGTAATGGTGTCATTGGTGCCTTCAATTGATATTGCAGAACTCACTCTTTCAGGCTCTGTGTGTCAAAGAGAGAGAAAAAACAATACATTAACTGCTGAGACTCAGATTAGTCATGGAGGTTCTGTGAATATAGGATATTCATACAGTTTTTTAATCAAAATCATGAGGTATATGCCTCATCAGCAATTATGATCCTGCACTTGCTCTCATGCAGACTTATGGATTTGCATTAATCATAATTGCCCTGCGTTTGATGGTAAACTTACTTGTATACTGAAGTTCCTCAACTACCTGTCCTTCAGTTTCCTTGTCTGCAGCTACAGAAATAACTCTGAATGCATAAAGAGTACCCGGAGTCAGGTCATTGATTTGAAAGGCTGGATCAGTTAAAAAATTGTTGGTAGTATTCCACTCTTCTTCAACTTCAGCTGTTTCATTTTGTCTCGTAGCCCACTGTACTCTATAGTAGAGACCTTCCTTCTGAGGTTCAGCCCAGTTCAGAGACACAGAAGATGTTGTGACTTCAGTGACTGTGAGGTTCCTGACAGCATCAGGTCCTGTGCGTGCGAGAGAGGGGGATCGGGGAGGAAATGACAAATCTGAGTTCTGCACTGTCACAGTGTGAGAGATGGCACTCATGGAAATCCAACAGACATCCAAATATCATTTCCCACTATTTATATGTACTACTGTTGACACAGGAGGGTGATGGAGCTGTATCACACTGAGTTCCTTTATATGGTACTCACTGGTGTAGATCTGTGCAGTCACTGCAGTGCTCCTGTAGCCCATTGGTCCTTCAGTCACCACGGAGATGTTGTATGGAGTCCCAGAGATCAGATTCTCTAAAATGTAGCTGTTCTCTGAGGTCCGATTTTCACCAGTGAGGTGGGGTTGAGCGGATATGATGAAAGAGTAATTGGCCGTTTCCATGTTGGGGGGCCTGTCCCAGCTAATTGAAATGGAGCCAGTGGTCTGACTGACTGTCTGAACAGCTCCAGGTGGATTGGGATCTGAAATAATGGCAATCAGGAGAGAAGAATTCATGTGACAACAAGGTTAAGATAGACCAATAGCATGGAAGGATCTGAAAGGAAACATGACCAGAACTGGATAAGAATATTTACAGGTGTATTGGTATTATTTTCTAATCAATAATTAATCAGGGGATATTAATGATCTGGAACCTCTTTCTGGAAGGTTCCACGGGTGTGGCTTAACTGGGATTATAAACATGTGATCCTACAGTTAGAAGCAAGGTAGGATTTCCTATCCTCTGCACCACACTGCCACACCGGACAGAGCTGATTCTCCTGAAACTGAGGGTCATACTCACAGGTGGCATTGGAAACAGGCTCTGAGTCTTCAGCAAAGAGGCCGCTGACCGTGGTTACAACAGCCGTGTAAGTTTTCCCAGGTTTCAGACCACTGAATGAGCATGACCGGGCACTTGAGTTAAATTTCTTTGGTGGACTGTCTCCATCTTCGCTGGTTAAGTTGACTTTGTAGGATTCCACATTGCCACGTGGAGGTGTCCATGTCACCTTGATGGTGTTATTGGTGCCTTCATTTGAAACTGCAGGACTCACTGTTGCAGGCTCTGTTTGTGAGAGAGAGAGAGAGAGAGAGAGAGAGAAAGAGAGGGATAACTTATGAGATCAGATGTAATTTATAGTCAGTCATTTCTGATGCACCCCCTGCTGATGTAACCACGCAATGACCTAACTTTTAAACTGTCCAGAGCAGGTGGTTAAAAGTCTCAATTTTGTCCTTCTATCCAAAATCTGTACATGGCAAAAAATCAAGTAACACAATTTTGAAAATGAGAAAGACTCTTTTCAAAACACAATTAACAGGAAGAGTGCACAGTTCTTCTTTCTTTAACGGTGTCCTAATTCTCTCAGGAGCAGTTGAAAGGACCGATGTGAGAATTCAGGTACTTTCAGAACATTCACTGCCGTTTTTCAACAGGGCAGCGTGTCACAGCATCAGCGCGCAAGTGATCTGTAATGCAAGGCTGAAAATGACACACTGGGTTACCTGTTGGCCAGGCTCAAAAAGGTTCCACAGGATTATCATAAATTCATTGATTCATGAGGACTTCCAGCATGTACCACTTTACAATGTCCAATGTGAATGAAAAAAGATGAAGCAAAACAGTAGTCGGGCTATGACTTACTTGTGTACTGATAGACTGAGCGAGGCTCTCCCTCGATGCCGTTCTTAGCCTGGGGGTAAACAGTGAAGGAGCACCTGGTTCCAGGGTTCAGCCCAGTGATGGTGGCGTCGTGTGCTGTCTCTGTCTGGTTCCGTACAGCAGGCGTACAGTTAGAGATCTGCACCCTGTAGGAGTATCCCATCTGGTACTGCAGTGGTCTGTCCCACCGCAGAAAGACCACCGTCGTGTTGATTGTGGTGGCGTTTAACCTACTGATGGGATACGGCCCTGTAAAAGCATTGTTTGATGACAGTGTCACGTTGATGAATGGAGAACGGTATGATTCAGTGCAGTCCTTTCTGTTTTAAAGCACTGGTAATTTTTAAAATACACTAGCGGCTAGTGATTTTCTTCAAAGTGTAATTCAGTTTTATAGTTACCTGTTTCAAGATGCAATATATATATATATATACACACATACACATTATATAATACACAAACACACACACACACACACATATATATATATATATATATATATATATATATATATATATATATTTTTTCATTTGTTTGATAGACACGCTTATTCAGAATGGCTGACACAATGTATCTGTCTATATACTGTATTTATTTGAAGATGGTATGTAAGTGAGTGAACTGTAGTATGCAAATTGCCATTCTGGATAAGTATTTTAGGTCAAGGGTAGAATGGCAGTACATCACTGAGGATTTGAACCAGAAACCTTTGAGTTACAAGCACAATTACAACCATTCAACTCCATGATATCACATTAAACATTAAATAAACATATAGGGATCACATAGTGCAATATAGGTGTTAGTTCATGACGCTGCTTCAACTGAGCCACACAGAATGGTGTAAAACCCAAGGTATTAATGTTGTAGAAAAGGTGTTACGTTAAAGAGTGGAAGATTTGGTTTGGCTGAGCTTACTTGTGAACAGAGTGATGGACACTCCAGCGCTGACTGTGCCGTCGGGAACCTCGGTGCTGACTGTAAATGTGTGGTTGCTCCCAGATGTAAGACCTCCAAGTACAGCACTAGTTTTGACTGTTTTCAGTGGAGGCCCTTGGGTACCATTTGGGTGTGTCACAGTGACAACGTACATGTACCAGCCCTTTGGATCCGGCTGATCCCAGGTCAGTGAGACATTAGTAGTTCCAATCATTAGTATTTGAAGACTGGTGACAGATAATGGCTCTAAGAAAGAAAGACAATGACATTTTACCTCTCATGCATGGAACAATAATACAATTACTTGTAATAAACCATACTACTCTTTACAATATGTATGCTAACAACATTCCAGGCAGGATAAGAGAAAGATTTACAGCTAATGGTACTGTTTGATATTTTCAAATGGGAAGCATTAAGTGATCTTGGAATTTCATGGCATTTCAATGAATAGTAGTCAAGTATTTTGCTTAAAAATGTCATGCTAGAATATGCAAAAGGGCCTAGGAACTGAGTAAGATTAAGATTGAAAGTAACATCTTAAGTACTGACTTGCTACAGATTGATTGCCGCACTGGTGTACGGCTAAATGCAAGTGTTGATGACTGATATTGAGGGTGATGGAGTTGTATCAGACTGAGCTCCTTTGTATGGTACTCACTGGAGTAGATCTGTGCAGTCACTGCAGTGCTCCTGTAGCCCATTGGTCCTTCAGTCACCACAGAGATGTTGTATGGAGTCCCAGAGATCAGATTCTCTAAAATGTAGCTGTTATCTGAGGTCCGATTTTCACCAGTGAGGTGGGGTTGAGCGGATATGATGAAAGAGTAATTAGCCGTTTTCATGTTGGGGGGCCTGTCCCAGCTAATTGAAATGGAACCAGTAGTCTGACTGACTGTCTGAACAGCTCCAGGTGGATTGGGATCTGAAATAATGGCAATCAGGAGAGAAGAATTCATGTGACAACAAGGTTAAGTCAGACCACTAGGTTGGGAGGATCTGAAAGGAAACATGACCAGAACTGGCTATAAATATTCACAAATGTATTGTGCTGATATTCAAAAAAATTCCACAGAAATTCCCAGCATTTAGACATGTCTGAATCACTGGGTTTCCCTTAAAAAGTTATATCCCTCAATATTTTTCTAGGGATAGGATTCGTGAGGAATAATAAAATCTTTCCAAAAGACCATTTCAGAATCACTCTTGTCATGAATTTATCTTAGAAATAAGCAGTGATCTAAATGGACTCAATGATTTGGGAATGTTCTGTGCTGGCTGGGAAGTCACTGTAGCTACAGGCCCTCTTTCTAGAAGGTTCCATGGGTGTGGCTTAACTGGGATTATAAACATGTGATCCTACAGTTAGAATCAAGTTAGGATTTCCTATCCTCTGCACCACACTGCCACACTGGACAGAGCTGATTCTCCTGAAACTGAAGGTCATACTCACAGGTGGCATTGAAAACAGGCTCTGAGTCTTCTTTAAAGGGGCCGCTGACCGTGGTTACAACAGCTGTGTAAATTTCCCCAGGTCTCAGACCACTGAATGAGCATGACCGGGAACTTGAGTTTAATTCTTGTTGTTGACTGTCTCCATCTTCACTGGTTAAGTTGACTTTGTAGGATTCTACATTGCCTGGTGGAGCTTCCCATGTGACAGTAATGGTGTCATTGGTGCCTTCATTTGATATTGCAGGACTCACTCTTTCATGCTCTGTGTGTGAAAGAGAGAGAAAAAACAATACATTAACTGCTGAGACTCAGATTAGTCATGGAGGTTCTGTGAATATAGGATATTCATACAGTTTTTTAATCAAAGTCATGAGGTATATGCCTCATCAGTAATTTAGATCCTGCACTTGCTCTCATGTAGACTGTCAGGGCGGGTGCTGCAGTGAGATCAACAAGTTCGGTTGAACGTTCGGGTTGGGGGGAAAAGGGGAAAAATCGGGGATAAAAAAAAATCTCTCCTGCGCCGCTCATTGATGGTCAGTTGATGGCAAACTTACTTGTGTATTGTTCCACTTGGTCTGCATCTCCTTCAGTTACACTGTCTGCGGCCACAGCAGTAACTTTAAACGTATACTGAGTTCCAGGAATCAGGCCAGTAACGCTGAAATATGTTTCGGGCGTAGTATTCTCTCCATCTCCCCACTTTACTCTATAGTATGACCTTTCTCCCTGTGGTTTATCCCACTTCAGAAACACAGATGATGTTGTGACTTCAGTGACTGTGAGGTTCCTGACAGCATCAGGTACTGTGTGTGTAAGAGAGGGGTTTAAAGAAGTTAAAAGAAGCAGAATCTACAGTAAAATTGTCTTCATGTGTGCAGTTACCCCATCTGCTGACGACCGAGCAGCACAAGACAGTTTGCTAACTTTCACATCATAAAATCTTTCAACAAGTTAAGATCATCCATTTTAGCTGCATTTAAATGAAGTGAAAGAATTGTATTAAATGATCTGCTTATCACCCTATATCTATAGCAACAATATTGGCACTTGAGACTTTTACCCTTCACTAGCACTTTAACACCCTTATCCCAAAAGAAATGCACTTTGTGCTGTAAGTTGTCTGGATAAGAGTGTCTGCTAAATGCCTATAATGTAATGTAATGTAACAACAATCTTCAAACATCCACCAAAAATGGAAAAAGTTTTTCTCTGTTTAATATGATGTATTTCTGCCTGTAATGTGCTATATCAGCTGTTGTGAATAAGAATTCATTTATTGTATCTATGTATGTAAATTACCTTGAATGAATATGCTAAATTTGTTACCTCTACAACAGTTTGCATACTCCTGGGAGGGGGTCCTGCAAGTAGGCTACTTGAGTGTATCTAATGTGATTCACTAAACCCAAATGAAATTTTGGGTCAGGTAGTAGCAATTTACTGCGTATGCAAAGTAGCTTTGAACATACAAGTAATCAGTAAAATGACAGCTGACACAGGAACTTTCCACAAAAGAACACAATGTAGAGAGCGGATGTTTTCCACTCATTTAAATCTGCTCTGAATACCACAAGCAAAAATGATTGCAAAAAAGGACAAAGGCATTTCAAGAGTCTACTGATTTCCCTGACGAACATTATTTTGTTTGCTTCATCCTTTGAGTTAACTTACTTGTATATATTTGGTTTTGTCTTTCTTCTCCTTCAGTTTCATTGTCTGCAGCCACAGCGGTAACAATGAACATATACTGAGTTCCAGGAATCAGGCTAGTAACGTGGAAGGTTGTTTCAGTCGTAGTATTCTCTCCATCTCCCCACTTTACTCTATAGTATGACCTTTTCCCATGGGGTTTATCCCACTTCAGAAACACAGATGATGTTGTGACTTCAGTGACTGTGAGGTTCCTGATAGCATCAGGTACTGTGTGTGCAAGAGAGGGGGTTTGGGGAGCAAGTTAAATGAAACAGAATCAACAATAAAATTTTCTTCATGTGTGCAGTTACCCCATCTGCTTAAGAACAAGCAGCACAAGACAGTTTGCTAACTTTCACGTCATAAAATCCTTCAAAAAGTTAAAATCATCCTGATTAGCTGCAATTAAATGAAGTGAAAGACTTGTATGAAATGCTCTGTTTATTAGCCTATATCTATAGCAACGACAATCTTCAAAGATCCTCCAAAAATGGAAAAAGTTTTTCTGTATGTAATATCATAGATTTAAGCCTGTGATGTGCTGTATCAGCCATTGTGAATAAGAATTCATTTTAAAGCCAGGACTTACATTCCAGTACATTCAAGATGTGTATCCAAACACTACTATTGAAAGACATTATGTTTCTATGACAACATACACATTTTACATGACTCCTAAATATTTCTTCAGATATTACAAAACAAGAGTGGAAAACATCAAATCCAAGTCTGTGCCAAGACTGCACCGAAACATTCCAACATAATGCAGACAGATTTCACCTGCCCAGAATGTTCTGGATCTTGCATGTTGAGTCATACAAAAATGAAGATTTTCATCACAGTACCACTGCAAATGTTTCAGTAACCGATCCTGACTTATTATGTAAAGTAGAGCTGTTTTCTATTTTAGGGCAGAATTTAGAGATTGATTACTAATGAAAACCCGATTTTTATCTGTATGTCATCATTAACAAACTCAGAATGACCGTTAGTCTCTACCCAATGGCGTCGCCTTGATTTCAACTGTCGAGCGGCTCAGTCACCAACTTCTTACATGTAGCGAGTTAGCCAGATGACATACCTATGGCTAGCTAAATATCTGTCATAACAAAAACTATAGTAACTACTTGGATTTGTTAATCAGAGTCATAAGGTGAATCCTGTACCAGTAAATGTGATTCTGCACATGCAGGTTGATTTACTAATGGTTTGCACATGTGTAAAACTGGTCTGTGGTGGTCAACTTACGTTTCAAGAGTCTACTGATTTCCCTCACTAGTATTATTTTGTTTGCTTCATCCTTTGAGTTAACTTACTTGTATATATTTGATTTTGTCTTTCCTCTCCTTCAGTTTCATTGTCTGCAGCCACAGCGGTAACATTGAACATATACTGAGTTCCAGGAATCAGGCTAGTAACGTTGAAGGATGTTTCATTCGTAGTATTCTCTGCATCTCCCCACTTTACTCTATAGTATGAGCTTTTCCCATGGGGTTTATCCCACTTCAGAAACACAGATGATGTTGTGACTTCAGTGACTGAGAGGTTCCTGACAGCATCAGGTCCTGTGCCTGCAAGAGAGGGGGATCGGGCAGGAACGATAACATACGTCTGATTGTTTTAGTCAAGGTTATGATGTGGATCTCATCCGTAAATGTGATTCTGCTCTTATTTTCACAAATTTTGAGAACACCTTCAAAATATATTTTAAAAAACCCCAGGAAATAGTCTAAAATTTGACACGACCTTCGTTCCATTAAAAAAATTTTCAATGACATGAGGAGAAATATAGGATATGCATACATTTTTTTTACTTAACGTCTCATGCAGACGTATGAATTTGCATTAAACATAATTGCTCTACACTTGATGGTAAACTTACTTGTGTACTGATGTTTCTCAACTACCTGTCCTTCAGTTTTCTTGTCGGCAGCCAAAGAAGTAACTCGAAATGTATACTGAGTCCCAGGAGTCAGGTGACTTATTTGAATGGCTGGCTCAGTTATATAATCTTTTGTAGTATTCCAGTCTGCTTCAACTTTAGTTGTTTCATTTTGTCTAGTGGCCCACTGTACTCTATAGTAAAGACCTTCCTTCTGAGGGTCAGTCCAGTTCAGAAACACAGAAGATGTTGTGACTTTACTGACTGTGAGGTTCCTGACAGCATCAGGTCCTGTGCGTGCAAGAGAGGGGGATCGGGGAGGAAATGACAAATCTGAGTTCTGCACTGTCACAGTGTGAGAGATGACACTCATGGAAACCCAACAGACATCCAAATATCATTTCCCACTATTTATATGTACTGCTGTTGACACAGGATTATACCATGAAAATGAATAACCCTGAAACCTCAACTCGTAGAGTCCTTCAAAATGAAATTAAAACAATGGATCCTACACCTTCAATCTGGCTACATCAAATCATACATGCACTACTTGCTGAAGCAGCAACATGAGAATTCGCAAAAGATTTCAAACACATACTAAATCAACAGCCTTGTCATGCAAACAATACAAACCCAATTGAACCAGCAACAGTTGTAGAAATCTTATAACTGTAAATGTTGCGAACCATTGTGAATAAGAATTCATTCTAAAGCCAGTACTTTTCTGCTTAAGTTCATCTATTCTGAATCTCAGAAAAAAAAATGATTGCAAAACAAGCACAAATGACAACAACAGCAGTCAAAGTGGAGCAACATTTGAACATTCATGATCATGCGGTGATTGTTTTTATCTTTGTAGATTTCTTTCTTAAAATGAACTTAAATTTTAGTATCTGCTTAATTGTATACTCAAATGCAGGAAGTAAATTTCTCATTTGTAAATGGAATTCTGCAACTGCTCTAACAGTATTGGAGATATTTAAGTTTGCATGGAACATACATAATTGTCATTTGATGGCAAACTTACTTGTATATTGATTCTTTTGAACTGGTTCTCCTTCAGTTTCATTGTCTGCAGCCACAGCGGTAACATTGAACGTATACTGAGTTCCAGGAATCAGGCTAGTAACGTTGAAATATATTTCATTCGTAGTATTCTCTGCATCTCCCCACTTTACTCTATAGTATGAGCTTTTCCCATGGGGTTTATCCCACTTCAGAAACACAGATGATGTTGTGACTGTATTGACTGTGAGGTTCCTGACAGCATCAGGTCCTGTGCGTGCAAGAGAGGGGGATCGGGCAGGAACGATAACATACGTCTGATTGTCTTAGTCAAGGTTATGATGTGACTCTCATCCGTAAATGTGATTCTGCTCTTATTTTCACAAATTTTGAGAACATCTTCAAAATATCTTTAAAAAAAACCCCAGGAAATAGTCTAAAATTTGATACCACCTTCAGTCTGTGAAAATGTTGTTTTCAATGACATGAGCAGAAATATAGGATATGCATACATTTTTGTTACTCAACGTCTCATGCAGACGTATGAATTTGCATTAAACATAATTGCTCTACACTTGATGGTAAACTTACTTGTGTACTGATGTTTCTCAACTACCTGTCCTTCAGTTTTCGTGTCGGCAGCCAAAGAAGTAATTTGAAATGTATACTGAGTCCCAGGAATCAGGTGACTTATTTGAATGGCTGGCTCAGTTATATTATCTTTTGTAGTATTCCAGTCTGCTTCAAATTTAGCTGTTTCATTTTGTCTCGTGGCCCACTGTACTCTATAGTAAAGCCCTTCTTTCTGAGGTTCAGTCCAGTTCAGAAACACAGAAGATGTTGTGACTTTACTGACTGTGAGGTTCCTGACAGCATCAGGTCCTGTGCGTGCAAGAGAGGGGGATCGGGGAGGAAATGACAAATCTGAGTTCTGCACTGTAACAGTGTGAGAGATGGCACTCATGGAAACCCAACAGATATCCAAATATCATTTTCAACAATTTATATGTACTGCTGTTGACACAGGATTATACCATGAAAATGAATAACCCTGAAACCTCAACTCGTAGAGTACTTTAAAAATGAAATTAAAACAATGGATCCTATACCTTAAATCTGGCTACATCAACTCATACATGCACTACTTCCTGGAGCAGCAACATGAGAATTCACTAAAGATTTCGGACACATACTAAATCAACAGCCTTGTCATGAAAACAATTCAAACCCAACTGAACTTGCCAACAGTTGTAGAAATCTTATAACTGTAAATGTTGCGAACCATTGTGAATAAGAATTCATTCTAAAGCCAGTACTTTTCTGCTTAAGTTCATCTATTCTTAATCTCAGAAAAAAATTTATTGCAAAACAAGCACAAATGACAACAACAGCAGTCAAAGTGGAGCGACATTAGAACATTCATGATCATGCAGCGATTGTTTTTATCTTTGTAGATTTCCTACTTAAAATAAACCAAAATTTTAGTATCTGCTTACTTGTATACTCAAATGCAGAAAGTAAATTTCTCATTTGTAAATGGAATTCTGCAATTGCTCTAACAGTATTGGAGACGTTTAAGTTTGCATGGAACATAAATAATTGTCATTTGATGGCAAACTTACTTGTATATTGTTTCTTTTGAACTGGTTCTCCTTCAGTTTCATTGTCTGCAGCCACAGCGGTAACATTGAACGTATACTGAGTTCCAGGAATCAGGCTAATAACGTTGAAATATATTTCATTCGTAGTATTCTCTGCATCTCCCCACTGTACTCTATAGTATGAGCTTTTCCCATGGGGTTTATCCCACTTCAGAAACACAGATGATGTTGTGACTTCAGTGACTGTGAGGTTCCTGACAGCATCAGGTCCTGTGCGTGCAAGAGAGGGGGATTGGGCAGGAACGATAACATACGTCTGATTGTTTTAGTCAAGGTTATGATGTGAATCTCATCCGTAAATGTGATTCTGCTCTTATTTTCACAAATTTTGAGAACACCTTCAAAATATATAAAAAAAACCCCAGGAAACAGTCTAAAATTTGACACCACCTTCGTTCCATTAAAAAAATGTTCAATAACATGAGCAGAAATATAGGATATGCATACATTTTTTTTACTCAACGTCTCATGCAGATGTATGAATTTGCATTAAACATAATTGACCTACACTTGATGGTAAACTTACTTGTGTACTGATGTTTCTCAACTACCTGTCCTTCAGTTTTCTTGTCGGCAGCCAAAGAAGTAACTCGAAATGTATACTCAGTCCCAGGAGTCAGGTGACTTATTTGAATGGCTGGCTCAGTTATATTATCTTTTGTAGTATTCCAGTCTGCTTCAAATTTAGCTGTTTCATTTTGTCTCGTGGCCCACTGTACTCTATAGTAAAGACCTTCCTTCTGAGGGTCAGTCCAGTTGAGAAACACAGAAGATGTTGTGACTTTACTGACTGTGAGGTTCCTGACAGCATCAGGTCCTGTACGTGCAAGAGAGGGGGATCGGGGAGGAAATGACAAATCTGAGTTCTGCACTGTAACAGTGCGAGAGATGGCACTCATGGAAACCAAACAGACATCCAAATATCATTTCCCACTTTTTATATGTACTGCTGTTGACACAGGATTATACCATGAAAATGAATAACCCTGAAACCTCAACTACTACAGTCCTTCAAAATGAAATTAAAACAATGGATCCTATACCTTAAATCTGGCTACATCAACTCATACATGCACTACTTTCTGGAGCAGCAACATGAGAATTCGCAAAAGATTTCAAACACATACTAAATCAACAGCCTTGTCATGAAAACAGTACGAACCCAACTGAACCAGCCAAAAGTTGTAGAAATCTTATAACTGTAAATGTTGTGAACCATTGTGAATAAGAATTCATTCTAAAGCCAGTACTTTTCTGCTTAAGTTCATCTATTCTGAATCTCAGAAAAAAATTTATTGCAAAACAAGCACAAATGACAACAACAGCATTCAAAGTGGAGCGACATTAGAACATTCATAATCATGCAGTGATTGTTTTTATCTTTGTAGATTTCCTTCTTAAAATAAACTGAAATTTTAGTATCTGCTTAATTTCTGTACTCAAATGCAGGAAGTAAATTTCTCATTTGTAAATGGAATTCTGCAATTGCTCTAACAGTATTGGAGACGTTTTGCATGGAACATAAATGATTGTCATTTGATGGCAAACTTACTTGTATATTGTTTCTTTTGAATTGGTTCTCCTTCAGTTTCATTGTCTGCAGCCACAGCGGTAACATTGAAAATATACTGAGTTCCAGAAATCAGGCTAGTAACGTTGAAGGATGTTTCAGTTGTATTCTCTTGTCCAGTACCCCACTCTACTGTATAGTACAGGCTTTCTCCCTGTGGTTCATCCCACATCAGAAACACAGATGATGTTGTGACTTCAGTGACTGTGAGGTTCCTGACAGCATCAGGTCCTGTGCGTGCAAGAGAGGGGGATCGGGGAGCAAGTTAAAATTTTCTTCACGTGTGCAGTTACCTCAACTGCTTAAGACCGAGCAGCACAAGACAGTTTGCTAACTTTCACATCATAAAATCCTTCAACAAGTTAAAATCATCCTGATTAGCTGCTTTTAAATGAAGTGAAAGACTTGTATTAAATGCTCTCTTTATTAGCCTATATCTACAGCAACAACAATCTTCAAAGATCCACCAAAAATGGAAAAAGTTTTTATCAATGTAATATCATAGATTTAAGCCTGTGATGTGCTGCAACACACCCACACATGATCACTAAATATTTCTTCAGATATTACAAAACAAGAGTGGAAAACATCAAATCCAAGTCTGTGCCAAGACTGCACCAAAACATTCCAACATAATGCAAAAAGATTTCACCTGCACAGAATGTTCTGGATCTTGCATATCGAGTCATACAAAAACAAAGATTTTCATCACAGTACCACTGCAAATGTTTCAGTAACCGATGCTGACTTAGCGCGTAAATTAGAGCTGTTATTTATTTAGAATTTAGAGAGAGATGATTAATAAAATCTGATTTTTATCTTCATGTCATCATTCACAAACTCAGAATGACCGTTAGTCTCTACCGAATGGCGTCACCAGGATTTCAACTGTCGAGCGGCTCAGTCACCAACTTCTTACATGTAGCGAGTTAGCCAGATGACATACCTATGGCTAGCTAAATATCTGTCATAACAAAAACTATAGTAACGACTTGGATTTTTTAATCGGAGTTATAAGGTGAATCCTTTACCAGTAAATGTGATTCTGCACTTGGAGGTCAATTTACTCATGGTTTGCAGGTGTGTAAAACTGATCTGTGGTGGTCAACTTACACGGCTTAAACAGAACAGAGTGTGTTAAAGCTGAAATATACACGGATTGTTCATTTATGCAGGTTAACTTGAATGAATATGCTAAAGTTGTTAACCCTACAACAGTTTGCATAATCCTGGGAGGGGGTCCTGCAAGTAGGCTCCTGGAATGTATCTAATGTGATTCACTAAACCCAAAAGAAATTTTGGGTCAGGTAGTAGCAGTTTACTGCGTGTGCAAAGTAGGTGCAGACAGAATGAAATTTAATTAAATAAACAGAATGTATAACATCTACTTTCTTTGCACTTGGTCTTAAAAAATTGGAGATGCTCGAGTTTGCATGGAACGTGATTGATGGTCAGTGGATGGCAGACTTACTTGTGTATTGGTCCACTTGGACAGCAACTCCTTCAGTTCCATTGTCTGTAGCCACAGCAGTAACATGAATGTATACTGAGTTCCAGGAGTCAGGCGAGTAACTTTGAAGGATGTTTCATTTGTAGTCTCTTGTCCAGTACCCCACTCTACTCTATAGTACAGGCTGTCTCCCTGTGGTTTATCCCACATCAGAAACACAGATGATGTTGTGACTTCAGTGACAGCATCAGGTACTGTGTGTGTAAGAGAGAGGGTTAAAGAAGTTAAAAGAAACACAATCTACAGTAAAATTTTCTTCATGTGTGCAGTTACCCCATCTGCTTAAAACCGAGCAGCACAAGACAGTTTGCTAACTTTCACATCATAAAATCCTTCAACAAGTTAAATCATCCATTTTAGCTGCATTTAAATGAAGTGAAACATTTGTATTAAATGCTCTGTTTATCAGTCAATATCTACAGTGACAAATCTGAGTTCTGCACTGTAATGGTGTGAGATGTAATGATAACAATTTTGATAGCTTTGCATCCTTTAAATGCAGTTCTGCTGAAAGATTTATAGAGTTAGGATCACAAAATATCACGCCTCCTCTGATTTAATCCTAAAAAAACATGTTTTTTTAAAAATGCTCACCACTCAGCTCACAACAGCTTGCTCCTGTTATCTGTCACTATTTACATGGGTGTCTGGATTTCTTGGTGTGTGCATGGTGCATTAGTGTGTGTGTTTGTTTTTGTCCTTTTATAATTAGTTTCATTGAAACTGTAACCATGTCTGTTTTTTGTTGCATACTGCATTGTGTCTTACTTTGTGTCTATTTTTTTCATTTGTCAGGACCTAAAACATGAATGAAACTAAAACACCACCATTTCTCAAAAATAATATAATCTCAAGAGCTCCCATTTGTGGAAATATTAAAGCCAAGAAGATTGGTGACAACAACCATACTTGATCATAACTTATATTTTTGTTGCACAGATTGAATATTTGGACACACTTCATACATACACTTCATGTCATTTGGTTACAGTTTGGTTACAACATGATTTAATTTTTTAAGGAGATACGCATTAAAAAAGCACTTACATGCATATTGAGAAGATGAAACCTGAAGAAGAAAATGAAAAAAATGTATTGCACTGAAATGCATTGTGCACAAATAGAATAAACACAAACGTACACATGCTGTTTGAGCTTTCCCACGTACTGTGCAGTCTTACTTTGCTCTAAATGCTTGCTACCTGTATCTCATATTATTTAATAAATTTAGGTGATTACATATATAAGGAGTTATTATGATGGTCCAAACTTACAACACAATGATTACAAATACTGAATCATGTATCCAAATCAAATAAATCCAGATCTTTGTAATATCTGCGTTATAGGATGAATGTTTTGAATATTACCTTTGCAACCATGTTACGGTTGTACTTTCGTGAAATTGATGCGACATAGATGTGAAATATTCTCAAACCCCGGCACCAGGCATCATCATAAATTATTGTTGTAACATTTATCCCAATATTAAACACTTGACAACATCACAGATTCCATCGTGCTATCCATGCTGAATTCTCACTTTGAAAGGTCTGGTTTCTGCATCATTGAAGCTGAGAGAGTTTATCCAGTTTTAACAATTCATAAGGGCCATTTTGGCAACTAAATCAGAGCGATGAACCAAAATATGGAAGACAGCAGAGATTGACAAGAGCTCTCTGTATTGTTGTTTATGAGGCACCTTGTCTCTGAGGACCAACAGTCAAAGAACAAGATGAAAGAGAACTTATTAAAGGCCAGTCAAGCCACAGATATGGCATAGATGTAGTTGATTCCAAAAACACAACAGCAGTGGATTGTGACAACAATGGAGGCTAGTGAGAGCTTTACTGAGCTTCACAAAGAGCATGAAAGATGCCATGTGTTGTACACTGACCCCAGCATAGCCTGTGGTACATGATCTAACAGTGACACTTGGGTCCTCGTGTATGACTGCTCACAAACAAAGAGACTCTCATACTAATGTCTCACTCTTTTTGGTTGCATTTTCTCTTTAGAAGGAGTTGTAATCTTTAAGTGTTCAGAAAATATTTGAAGTGGAGCACAAAACAACTTCAAAATCATTGAAGGGGTCACTTATAAACATGGACCATAAGTGCTACACAGTTGGGGTTCACAGTCATGCTGGATGGGTGGGGCAACTCATAGCATGTGTGAGTTAACAGTTTTATTTCCCTTTCGATAAACACTGCATTCTCGAGACACATTCAGCAAGGTGAGAAATTCCATGTAAGTCTGTCATTTGGCTGCCTTATACGGGAAATGCATCTTGCCCTCAGCGAAAATGAGACTTTTTCTGAAATGGTCGAGTGACTAACCAAGTTTCTTACAAGCCCATCCCATTTGCTCTTTAATGAGAGACTCTAGAATAACTTACGTTTTTTTCTTTGAACCATGAATACATTCTACATGAATACATACGTACATGCTCGGCAAATGAATGTAAAAGCATGGAAGCCAAAAGTCTATTCCCAATTAGACAGCAAATTCTGATTTAAACGGGCAAAACACTTCATCATTTTTTACAATCCCCCACTTCAAAAAATGAATAAATAAAAGAGAATTTTGGGAATAGTACCCAAACACGTGCGAGACCTTAGACAAAGTTCACTTAAGATTCAAACGTAGCCTTTTTTCTGAATCAGTTTTATCTAATTAAGGGTCAGTTTGGGGGTGCTGGCATACAATTCCAGAATACACTGATCAAAAAGCAGGCAAGACCATCGGTTTATGCATAACAGGAGAAACTTTTGAGTAAAGTGCTTAAAACCTGCATTTTTCTGCAAATGTCTGACTACATAAATGGACTGAATTTAAAACCATGCAGTCTATGCAAGGTATCCGCCAAATATCTGAATATAAAACAAAATTATACAACCCATTATAAATAAAAAAATGTATGATCAAAGTCACAGTGATTGGGACTCTCAGTTCCCCATACATAAATTTTCACAGCCCAGATTCATAAATTCATAAATCTATGAGTACTGGACTGAGGTCATCAACATAAAACAAACTCAGTCTCACTTTCTGCTGTAAAACCTCCCCATGTTCAGGTATACATTCAAAGCTTCACCCCAAGCCCCAGTAGGTGCCTGTATGCCTCACTAGTTCTGCACTTTGTGCCGCATTAAAACTCCCTTGCTGCTTCTGAAAAGTTTCTTTCATAGGATGTAACTTGCAGACCGCTTACCTGGAAAAGCACACAGAGGACGAAATGCATCTTCAGCAAGACATCTTCGGAGGATAGCTGCCGCATGGTGAGGCTTTGGTACTGACAGCTGCGCGATTTACTTGTTGATCCCTTCTTGCATTTCCACCGAATGCTCTCACGTTGTAATTTTCTGCTTATTCTTCTTCCTCTTCTTCTGAGAAATGTTCTTTAGTAGAGAAGGGTTTGTCAGTTAATGTTTTCTGGGTAGCTGTAAGTGTCAAATACCAAACATGACAGGAAAAAAAAGTCCCCTTGTTGTTCCAGTCCTGTCTAAACTAATGATGGGAACCATCAGCCAGCGCTGACCATTTCAGCAGTTAAAGAACGTGTTGAAGAGCATTTTGTGGAGGGGAATTAGGGGTACCTGCAGCAGCAAAGCTTAACCGGGGCCATGAATTCAAACAAACCTCTTTACATTTGAACGATCAAAGCTCTTGGTGTTGACGGTTTTACCGCATAAATCTGCCTCTTCATCTTCGTCTTTATTCAGAATTTACTGAATTTAAATGGAATTGACAACAACCCCAACTTTCAACGAAAAACCACAGGCATTTTACGTCCAAAAATCCTTACTCATATCCAAGAGTCCAAGCTCTGACACAAAACTCACCAGCCCCTTTGCTATATTGTCAGCATCAGTGCTCTGACCCTTCACCGTTCAAACCTATTCTCCGAATCATATTAGAACTCCAGGCCTAGGACTTCATGCATTTTGATTGGTGGAGCACATTAGTGATTGTGGGTTTGATTGGCTCAGGCAATTTATCAGAACTTTTGCCAGAACTTGTAATTGGCCATTGGTTTATTGGCAAAGCACACCTCCATAAAGCAGGAGTAACACTGCAGTCAGAGTGAGAAATTGTTCAGGATCATAGTCTATAAGCCTGAGAAGTTGGATAAGCTGGACTCAGGCTCTTGAATATGATTAGTGTCTGTACTCTTGTCTCATATCTTTGTCTTGTGTTCTTGGCAGAGTGTTAAGAGCTGAAACTTCTCTAGATGGTGGTGTTTATTGTGAGTTATATGTTTACATTTTGGAGTTTCCTCGAGCTCAGAACAGGGAGACAAAGCCGCTCTCTTTGATTAAATCAGCTTCTGTTTCCTCACTTTCTTTATGCACACTTTCACTGTTTTTCACTGGGAAAATAATACCCTGTTATTTTTAGGAAATGGATAAAATCTTAAATCTGTGAATGAGGAAATTCTTTTGGGGAAGAGAGAGACCTTGGAACAATTTTATTATTATTATTTTTCATGTGTTGTTTAACTAAGAGGTCAATGCTGCCCTTATCTGGAAGCTATCCAACAGAAAGCACTTTTTTTCTCTGGATAATTCTTTCCTAAGTCACGATAATTTTGTTTTAAAATGTGTCCATTTCACGCAAAGCTGGCTACAAAGGTGATGTTGCAATCCTGTGATGTAGCTGTCCTTTTTGTAAAGTTACTCAGTCTTTTTGTAAAGTTACTCAGCCTTCTTGCAAAGTTCCTCAGCCTTTTTGTAAAGTTACTCAGTCTTTTTGTAAAGTTACTCAGTCTTTTTGTAAAGTTACTCAGCCTAATTGCAAAGTTCCTCAGCCTTTTTGTAAAGTTACTCAGTCTTTTTGTAAAGTTACTCAGCCTTCTTGCAAAGTTCCTCAGCCTTCCTTTTCCAGCTAGTTCCAAAAGATTATGCGTCAGCACTCTGCTCTGTAATCCTGGCGACCGACTCAATGTTGCTCCTCTCGCGTGTCAAAGATGTCCCCGAAGAACGACCGGAATGATGTTTACCGACGGTTATCGCTCTGACCTCCACGGCTGACCCCTTCCAGAGGAGCTTATCTGGAGCCTGGTCCCCAGACACAGGGCTCTGTCACTGGATGGGGTCTTTGGAGAGTGGGTGGGGCAGCGAAGGGGATCATTATTCACACTCCATTAAATACCGATCCAGCTTCCACTTCACAGACGGAGCGGTAGATAAACTCAAGGGCTGAGCAAAAGTAGCAAGCTGTACAGCCGTTGTATCATAATGGTTAGTGAATTCGGCACACATCTCAGAGGTTTCAGGTAGGGAGGCGCAATGTGCACTTGGTTTGTACCCTGAATTGTTTCAGTATGTCTAATTGAAGGGAGCGATTATTTTTTTTTACAATACAGGGCAACCTAAATAAGATGTCCTGCTAAATGTAAGAATGGTAACCTCAGTCTACCTATGTCCCAGGGTATGTTTCTGTTTGGCCCTCTTCCCTGGCTGAGATTTATAATGTTGCTGGCCTACTTTCATGGGTTGCCACTTCATTGCCACTAGGGGGAGGTAGAGACAATGTCAAAGACCAAACTGTCAGTTTTTTAAACCTATCACCACCTACCCCCCCCAACTTTGTGTATGGACCGTATATCAACCCTCACAAGCTGATAACCAAACATGGCTGAATCCATCCTTCAACATACCATGACAAATCCCTTCCCATACACACAGCCAGCACCAAATAGAAAAAAAAACACTATGTTTCATCTTCTCACACTCACATCAACTCAGCTGTTCAATGTGATTTTGTTGAAAAAGTGCTTGCATGACTGTTAATCTGTATTTAATAAACATAGTTGGTTATAGCTCTCTAATGGAGGACCATAAGCCTGTAAAATGATACCTGTTGTAAGGGTTACATCCACATTGCATAAAGCATTTTGAATTGAGCTGTTCTACATGGATTGCAGGCTTAGCGAAAGGCAGAAACCACTTAACAGAATGACCGTGCCACTGACAGCAACAGATAACAGTCTGATATTTAATTATTTCATACCAAAAAAATTATTATCATTAATTTTGAATATGACATATTACAGTTCCCTACATGCAAAGATGATCTCATTTGAGAGATAAATATATGGTGTTCTAGATGACTGACAGTCATCCTATACTTCGTTCATCTTCCTATCAGACCCTGTCGATTGCTCTGAATTAGACTAAAAATGTGCGTCTTTCTCAAACTGAACAAACCTGGGACAGCCTTAAGTCTTCTGTGAAAATAACAGCGAAAACAAAGCTGTGCTCAGGGAAAAAAAAATTAATTCAGTTTCTTAGGGTACAATGGCTGTGGCTCAACTGAGAATGGAGCTTGCAACCTCTAAGATCTAAGCTAACTCCTCTAACCAATGCAGTACACCACCAACCATTCCCTTTCACTCTTGATGACTAACCTAATAATAAATCTTTCCATTCCACAAAGTTTACAGAGGATCCATCATGTTGTTACATAAGACTGGCACAACAAGGCAGCGCTATATTTCTAAAACGGTCTGCTAGCCTTGCATCAAAATCCTGCCAGTGTCAAATAAACTCAGGATTTAGTTAGTTAGTTAAATAGCTGGGAAACGGATACTTCCTGCCTTACCCACCCCTGATCTGCAGATTGTATTGATCTCTCAAGAGTGAGACCGAGGAAGTGCCGTATGCATTTGTCAGAGCGCAGGCGCCTTGTGAGTGTAACCTGAGATATCTCCACTGTAAAACTGACCCGGGAACAAGCTATTGCATCTTACACTTTCATGAGGATACTCTTGTAAATAAGACTTATCTGTTGTAATGTATTTTACCTCGCAATAGTCACTTAATAAAATTGGACTCAGGAAAAAAGGCCAGCTATTTATGTATATGATTTATGTCTTCTTTCCTGCAATAGTCAAAAGGTATTTGGAAAAGCACTCCATATTATATGTTTCACTACACATGGCAGACATACATGATTAAACAAATGGATGATAAGAGGAGGGAGTATTGAAAGCATTTGGTTAGGCCAACCAAATACTTTCTCTGGGTTTTATTTAACAGCATTTCCTCATAGGACAGCTGAGGACCTATTTATGTCATCACCTAGTTATCCACCAATCCCTTTTCTGCAGTCAGCGAACCCACATGTTCGGTGTTAAACTCTACTGCACTGTACTCTGGGACAGCGGTGTGGGTCTGGACTTCCCATGATTGCAGGTTCACTTCCCAGTAAGGGCACTGCTGTACCCATGGGCAAAGTATCGTGCTATGGATAAGAGTGTCTGTAAATATACATACCACTGTGCATGCAAGTGGTGGAGTTGATAAATGTAACTGGGTGTTTGGCCCCCACATGTGGTCAGTACGGGCTGCATACATCTTGTCTTAGTCCCCCAGCTTCCGGAACACAACACCACTCTTCTGCAAAAAAAAAAAAAAAAAAAAAAAAAACAGTCAATCAGCTCACGCTTAGTCGACAGAAGTGTAATACGCGGTCTCGGGTTTCAGAATATCCTATGAATTCAGGATCGGGTTCAGATCTGATGACTGGGAAGGCCATGGAACATGGCTGACGATAGTGTCGTTGCTCCTCAAACCAATGGGCTTCTCTTGGGTGCAGGAGGAGATTCGTCTTCAAAGAAAGAAATTCTTTAACATGGAATGATCCTTCAGTAGCACAGCATAAGTAGCGTTGACCTTCTATTCTAAAAGGGTATGTGTGCACCAAAACTATGAAAACATGAAAACGTGCCTTGCACGACTGATAAAACGCCAGAACTATCACACTGTAGGAACACTTGAGTTACAATTATTTTCCACTTTTTCATGCACTATTATTATACAGTGTTTGGCCACTGGAGGATGCTTTTGCCCATAATCTTTCTGTGATCTTGGAGATAACCTGCTTTAAAACTGCAGCTCAGAATGTTATCAATCTCAAAATATCAATTCTATACATGTGGAGATATACATACATACATGTTATGCTACCCATATATACATAAATGAGTAGTTTTGTACAAACGCCAGAGAAGATTGTTGGTTGAAGTGTAAGTGTAGGAGTGGGACTCGCTTGTGACCATTCGCACATGCCCACTTCTGTGAAATGGCCCGCTAAACGCCTTCTGCTGCAAACCTGGTGCATGTTCACACTCTCATATTGCACAATGAAAAGCACAGCGAGATATAGGTGCTAATGGGAAGGGAATTTATTGAGTGTGTGTGTGCGCATGTGCACATGTGCATACATGCGTGTGTGGATGTGTATACCCATGGGTAAATGTGTTTTTATGTGTGTGTGTGTGTGTGTGTGTGTGTGTGTGTGTGTGTGTGTGTGTGTGTGTGTGTGTGTGTGTGCATGTTTGTGTGTGAGTCGGTATTTGCATGTCCATTGGTGTGTGCATGTGTCTGTAGGTGCATGTGTGTGTGCACAGATGTACAAGTGTGGGTGGGTGTGTGTTTGTGTCACATGTGTGGGTGTGCATATCTGCGTGCATAAAAACGCATGCTTCAGTCTCACACACTCCATCTTTCATTGATGATTGCTGTTTTTCTCCTATTCACCAGCAGGGATAGACGGAGAGAGAGAAGAGAGATGTTACGCATGTGGAAAGAGGCCATCAAAGAGAGTAATTATATGTAGCTGTATCTGTGTGTGGGGTGGGGTGGACATCCATAGTTTTTTTTTTTAAATCAAGTTATTATTGCACTGAAAAGAAAAAATGGACTGTGGAAAAGGGGCAAGAAAGAAAGAGTGAAAGACATAGATAGAGAGAAAGAGAAAAAGGAGAGAGAAGAGGAGAGGAGACGTAGCCTACACAATTTAATCAGAGAGGTGGGCGGTAAAGACTGCAGCAGTGCCAATGGAAGGGGGGGGGGGGTTCTCAGAGATGTGCTTTGAGTCTTCTCACCATCACCCCTCCCTCGTTGCCAAGGTTACACAGCAGACACCTAGCTACTGAAACCAGCCTGTGGAGCTTGCCCCTCAAGCAAACAAACAAAAAGATAGAAACAATATCATCCCCCCCCTACACACATAATGTAAATCAATCATAAATACACTAAGCTCTCACATCCCCATTCCCCATACCCTCAACCCCTTTGTAAGACCTGAGGACAAAATGGGTGTCTGTTTATGTGTGTGTGCCTGTGTGTGCTAGGAAGGGGGGCGTTCATCTAGCGACCTGGGGGCTGCTGCAGTGGAAAGGTTTGCGTCTGCCTGGGCTCCCCCCCCCAGCCCCCACCCCTCAGTCCCGGCAGACTGCATCCTCCTGCTCCTCGCGCGCTTCTCTTCGCTCTCTCAGTGATGTGAATGATAATGATGCCGTGGGTCCCAGCTCTCCTCTTCCGCTGGAAAGGTAAGGAGGCATGCTAACGGACGCATGCACTATTTTCCTCCCCCTTCTTCCCTCTCTGTTTTCATTTCTTCGTTCGCGAGACTGCGCCGGTGTGTTCTCATTCTTTCCCCTCTCGCGAATGCTCTAACTTCGTTAGAATCGACCCACGAGGAATGGCCTGAGGAAGTACGTACCGCGCGGAGCATGCGTTTCCACCCGCTTACATTACAGGCGTGAACATGCTCGTCCGTTTAAAATACATCTGTGCGCTGTCCATCACGTCCATTATCACGTCCGTACGAGCACGCATGTTTTATAAATGGCAGCATGTCAACACGTATTTTTCTCAAGCGGCGATATACATCAAACTGCAATCCAACAGATTATGCTAACAGGTAAATTTGGAATACAGGTACATTTTCTACTGGCTGTCAGACACAATTTACTAGCTATGTAGGCAGTGGTGAAGAGGAAATTAAGAAGTATACTGTCTGGACAGGTGGCCATAATGGTACTCCAAAGCCCAAATTTATCAATGGCAATAAGGCTCATAGGTGAGTGTACAGTAAGAAAATATGGAGCTTCTGTACCTGTGTCCAAAGTCCATATGTATTAATGGTAATAAGGCTAATAGGTAAACATGCTATCTGAGGAGGTGGGCATACTGTAACTCCAAAGCCCATATGTATTAATGGAAATAAGGCTAATAGGTGAATATACTGTCTGAGGAGGTGGGCATACTGTAATTCCAAAGCCCATATGTATTGATGGTAATAAGGCATGTATTGATGGGCATAATAAGGCTAATAGGTGAATATACTGTCTGAGGAGGTGGGCATACTGTAACCAAAGCCCATATGTATTGATGGTAATAAGGCTAATAGGTGAATATACTGTGCCCATATGTATTAATGGTAATAAATATACTGGCTAATTGGTAATAAGCATATACTGTACATCTTTAAAGCCCAAGTTTAGGTAGTCCATCTTTATTTAGGTAGTCCATATCACCCCAGTCTGTTCTGGCTGGAGGTGAATTGTCAGCCTCATTACCATGCAAGCCTAAGTTTTCATATCTGATTGGTCTTATGCGGGACAATTTAACCAGTGGTTTCTTACAGTGATCAGCATGCTAATCAGACAGAAAAATGCCATTCTGGAATATATCTGAATCACAGTTATGAAATAGTCTCCACAGTGTTCTACATCACCATGGATACTGACACTGCTTGCTATTGTTTTATTGGTCGGGTATCTTACGGATAACATTCTCTGTAGTTTTAAGTTCAGAACCACTTACTGGGACTGTTTGCCTCTCCACCTACAGGATGGTTGTTTTTTTCTTTTCTTTATTAGCTTTTTCCTCAAATACGTTATGAATGAGTCTTTGAGGAAAATAGCCTGCTGGTAGACTTATTTGTAGTGTTGTATGTTTGTAAAAAAGTTATTTAATCATGTGATGTATGAGGGACTCACAGCACTGGTTCTGGAGATCCACAGGGTTTGCTGCTTTTCATTTTTACTTTCATTTTTTCATTCACACACTTTGTTTCCATGGATGTTGGGTTACAACAAACTTCAAAGCCTGCAGCCAGTGTTACCTGCTCTGACTGAAGGTAAATCTGTTGATTTTATGGCCCTCCAGGACTGGAGTTAAACCTGCAGACACTGCGGCCCTGCAGGACTGGAGTTAAACCTGCAGACACTGTGGCCCTCCAGGACTGGAGTTAAACCTGCAGACACTGCGGCCCTCCAGGACTGGAGTTAAACCTGAGACACTGCGGCCCTCCAGGACTGGAGTTAAACCTGCAGACACTGCAGCCCTCCAGGACTGGAGTTAAACCTGCAGACACTGTGGCCCTCCAGGACTGGAGTTAAACCTGCAGACACTGCAGGGCCTCCAGGACTGGAGTTAAACCTGCAGACACTGTGTCCCTCCAGGACTGGATTTAAACCTGCAGACACTGCAGCCCTCCAGGACTGGAGTTAAACCTGCAGACACTGCAGCTCTCCAGGACTGGAGTTAAACCTGGAGAAATTGTGGCCCTTCAGGACTGGAGTTAAAAACCTGCAGACACTGCATTCCTCCAGGCCCTCCACTGTGGACTGGAGTTAAACCTGCAGACACTGCAGTCCTCCAGGACTGGAGTTAAACCTGCAGACACTGCGTCCCTCCAGGACTGGAGTTAAACCTGCAGACACTGCGGCCCTCCAGGACTGGAGTTAAACCTGCAGACACTGCAGCCCTCCAGGACTGGAGTTAAACCTGCAGACACTGCGGCCCTCCAGGACTGGAGTTAAACCTGCAGACACTGTGGCCCTGCAGGACTGGAGTTAAACCTGCAGACACTGCGGCCCTCCAGGGACTGGAGTTAAACCTGCAGACACTGCAGTCTCCAGGACTGGAGTTAAACCTGCAGACACTGTGGCCCTCCAGGACTGGAGTTAAACCTGCAGACACTGTGGCCCTCCAGGACTGCAATTTGAGATCCCTGGTATGTCTTATGCTACTGTACTAGCACATGGTTTGTCACCCATTTTTGGAGTCATAGAACCTCATATTGACATCACGGGTCACAACGAGCAAGCCCTGCAGCCCCAAATTAAATCATGAATGGCTGGGAAAAACCAGACCCTGTTAAGTGTTGTCTGGCAGCAGCAGATGCGACACAGAGCTTCGTACCCAGGCATTTTGTTCTCTTAGTGCAAAAACCCAGAGCTTAATGTGATGAAGTATGCTTTGTGGGTCACTGCTCATCAGGAGATTAATGACAGCAGATGTAATTCAGTAAGATTTATTTATTAATTTTATTTTACCCACGTGGTAAAGGTCCTGGATAGAGCGGTGTTTTCTGTTTGACATCTCCAGCTCAGTCATGATTCACAGATATTTAAATACACAGCGTCACAGGTACGAGAGAAAAACACTCTATCCCCACAGAGCCGTTCATTCAGACGATCTCCTCTCATTCTGGGAGCTTAAATACAACCACGAACGCAAACTGCAGCAGCACAAAACGGCCCAGTTAAAGAGAGAGAAAAAAATGCTGCAGCGCGGATCTGACTGAAATCAGACCTTCGGAACGTAAGCAGGGGATGAGCGGGCTGGCACGAGGACGAGGTAATCTCTAAATGCATGTGAGGCGGGAAAATGGTGTGCTTTATTGATACTAGCCAAATTCACCAGACCCCATAATGCATCTCTCTCTCTCTCTCTCTCTCTCTCTCGCTCTCTCTCTCTCTATCTCTCTCGTGCGATTCTGGGCAGTTCAAAAACAGCCCAGTTCCCCATGTTGCTCTACCGTGGCACGTGGAACCAAAATACCCAAAATAATGTCAACACCACTCATTAACTCTGTCTAAGAGCACCTGTGGTTGATGTGCAGAATAATGCAGAAATATTCATTTTACACTCCCAGCGTAAACAGATATTGTTGGGACCGGTTAATACCCTTTAATTATGAACATTGTTAAAATGCTCGTAAATATTGACGGACGCGCGATTTGCGATGCAGCTGGAACACCGGCTTTCTCAAATTCAAAACGAACAGGAAAGGAGAGGCTTTTCTTCTTAAGAATAAAAAATCTGTTTTGGCCGTCAGCTCTCCCAGCTCCCAGCATGCAGCGGATTAGCGGTGAAAGGGGGCGGTTACCTGGCGGGCAGAGAGAGCACTGAGTCATGAGTTGAGTCAGCGCGCTTTTTTTAATCAGCCTCCCCCAA
The DNA here is from genome assembly GCA_022829145.1 of Albula goreensis. Lineage (NCBI taxonomy): Eukaryota > Metazoa > Chordata > Actinopteri > Albuliformes > Albulidae > Albula > Albula goreensis. The sequence continues at coordinate 3,077,705 of CM040741.1, read as the reverse complement.
CGCCGGGCCTAACTGAGCCTCTCGTCCCCGGATCCACCCGCCCCACCAGCCCTTCGTCACATCTCCCGCCTTCTTCATCCTCATAACATGCATTTTTTTAGACGTACAGCTCTACACAGATAAAACAGGCCTATGTACTGTACGGTTAAAGAGAGCATTGCAGTCAGTTTGGTGCTGAAAAGCATGTAGGCTTCGGTATGGTGCAGAGGATGGTTGCTGTGCTTTCAGCTTGGCTAAAAACAAAACAGCAATCACACATTCTGTGGGAGTGCTTTATCAAGTAGGTGTGAAATTATTAAGTTCTGGAAAATAAAATGCGTGAAGGTCTACATGCTGTGTTCTAGTTTGGACCTGGATGGAGGCCTTTGGTATGGTCTGTCTGGTGTTGCTCACAGTTACTGTGTCGTACGGTCTGGTCACTCACTCATGTGTCTGCATTAGCTTTCTACCAAAGATGCACAGTATTGCCATTGAAATACATGTTCACATACAAATACATTTTCTTCTGTATATTTTGAAGTATTAATTTGCATGTTATATGGATTACAAATCTTTTCTATATGGTGTATACCACTTGCAAAGCAAGTAATGTTTCTGCTATTTTGATTTCCTATTATAAAAATGTTTTGTAATAATAAGTCTCAATGTAAAAATAAAACACATTAGTTTACTTTTACCCGACTGGGACTAAAATAAAACTGATGGAGGCATAGGTCTGTTTGCAGGTGGCACAGTTGTAGAAGCGAGATACTCTGTAGACTGTAGGTGAATGGGCTTGATGCAGTGCTGGATACTCTGTAGACTGTAGGTAAATGGGCTTGATGCAGTGCTGGATACTCTGTAGACTGTAGGTAAATGGGCTTGATGCAGTGCTGGATACTCTGTAGACTGTCGGTAAATGGGCTTGATGCAGTGCTGGATACTCTGTAGACTGTCGGTAAATGGGCTTGATGCAGTGCTGGATACTCTGTAGACTGTAGGTAAATGGCCTTGGTGCAGTGCTGGATACTCTGTAGACTGTAGGTAAATGGGCTTGATGCAGTGCTGGATACTCTGTAGACTGTAGGTAAATGGGCTTGATGCAGTGCTGGATACTCTGTAGACTGTAGGTAAATGGGCTTGATGCAGTGCTGGATACTCTGTAGACTGTAGGTAAATGGGCTTGATGCAGTGCTGGATACTCTGTAGACTGTAGGTGAATGGGCTTGATGCAGTGCTGGATATTCTGTAGACTGTCGGTAAATGGGCTTGATGTAGTGCTGGATACTCTGTAGACTGTAGGTAAATGGGCTTGATGCAGTGCTGGATACTCTGTAGACTGTAGGTAAATGGGCTTGATGCAGTGCTGGATACTCTGTAGACTGTAGGTAAATGGGCTTGATGCAGTGCTGGATATTCTGTAGACTGTAGGTAAATGGGCTTGATGCAGTGCTGGATACTCTGTAGACTGTAGGTAAATGGGCTTGATGCAGTGCTGGATACTCTGTAGACTGTAGGTAAATGGGCTTGATGCAGTGCTGGATACTCTGTAGACTGTAGGTGAATGGGCTTGATGCAGTGCTGGATACTCTGTAGACTGTAGGTAAATGGGCTTGATGTAGTGCTGGATACTCTGTAGACTGTAGGTAAATGGGCTTGATGCAGTGCTGGACACTCTGTAGACTGTAGGTAAATGGGCTTGATGCAGTGCTGGATACTCTGTAGACTGTAGGTAAATGGGCTTGATGCAGTGCTGGATATTCTGTAGACTGTAGGTAAATGGGCTTGATGCAGTGCTGGATACTCTGTAGACTGTAGGTAAATGGGCTTGATGCAGTGCTGGATATTCTGTAGACTGTAGGTAAATGGGCTTGATGCAGTGCTGGATACTCTGTAGACTGTAGGTAAATGGGCTTGATGCAGTGCTGGATACTCTGTAGACTGTTGGTAAATGGGCTTGATGCAGTGCTGGATACTCTGTAGACTGTAGGTAAATGGGCTTGATGCAGTGCTGGATACTCTGTAGACTGTAGGTAAATGGGCTTGATGCAGTGCTGGATACTCTGTAGACTGTCGGTAAATGATGAGTCTAGATGGGCAAAATGACCTGCTCTCAACATGACATATTCCTATATGAAATACACTCATCAAAAAATGTAATTTCCAATTCAGACATTTGAAATACTGTGTCCCTTAACCCTACATTTTGTTCTTCTACAGTGAACATCAAAATGACCATTAAATCTTTGATGTAGACTTAGTGCATTACAAATGTCGACATGTATGGCTTCATTCAGCAGTTTTTAAAATAATTTTATGAAATTTGTTGTAAGGAAGGTGGAGGCATTAGCATTTTATTTGCACAAAGCACAAATTACGCCTTTTTTTGCTTGTGCTAATTATAAATGTGCCGTTTAAAAAAAAAAAAAACATTTTGTTGATTGCATTCAATCCGGTATAATGCTTATTATTATGCTTTTATTCCAAGCATGGCTCTTTAATCCGCTCATTAATTCGACGCTGTCTAATTACGGTTTTCTGTCTGAACCGTCAAAACATTTTGAAGATTAGGCAATGTGGTGCGTCAAGACCGGTCTCCCGCTCGGAGCGGGGTTTTTCCGCTCTGGAGACGCGCGTCTCCTGACAGCTGCGGGCTGAGGGAGTCGGCCCCACGTACCGGATCTGGGGATCGATTTCCGAAATGCAGGTAACCCAGGAGGGCCCCGTTTGGCTGCCTGCTGAATCGCCTGCGGGAGCCCCACGCAGGTCCCGGTCGTTCCCTCTGGAGGGGCGTACCTCCCGTAAGAGCAGTGGGGGTAGTAGCTGTATCTACCCCTCTGTTGTAGCTGGGCAGTTCCAACAACGTGCAGCTACCCTATCTCCATTCCTTTAAATTAGTTAGTGAAGCCTATGTCTCTGGGGGAAACAGCTGGATCCCTTTTCAGCTACACATCGTAGTTATTTCATTAGCCTATTCATTTTGGCAGTAGAGTAAACCCTGCAGACTCTGTGGCCCTCCCAAACTGGAGTTAAACCTGCAGACACTGCAGTCTACCAGGACTGGAGTTAAACCTGCAGACACTGCGGCCCTCCAGGACTGGAGTTAAACCTGCAGACACTGCGGCCCTCCAGGACTGGAGTTAAACCTGCAGACACTGCAGCCCTCCAGGACTGGAGTTAAACCTGCAGACACTGTGACCCTCCAGGACTGGAGTTAAACCTGCAGACACTGCGGCCCTCCAGAACTGGAGTTAAACCTGCAGCCACTGTGGCCCTCCAGAACTGGAGTTAAACCTGCAGACACTGTGGCCCTCCAGGACTGGAGTTAAACCTGCAGACACTGCGGCCCTCCAGGACTGGAGTTAAACCTGCAGACGCTGCGGCCCTGCAGAACTGGAGTTGTACCTTGGAACAAACTGTGATATAATATTTCTGCCTTGGCGCAAAAGCAGAACTTAACTAAGACTGTGAACACTGAGTTTAGCAACAAACCAGAAGTGCACACTTTTTGTCTCCTTAGTTTTTCAAAAAAAAAAAAATGTCCCTAACCGTTTTGACCACCCCTGAACATAAGCAAGCTTCGTCTCTGTAGATCTACACCAGGCACCAGAGTCGTGACAAGACCAATCGACCAGTCCATTCACCGTGCCATTTCAGAGCCCTCTTTCAAACACTTGAGCCCTTCGTTTATGCCGCTGTGTGATATTTTCATTGGCGGCTCAGTTAGGTCTGTGCGCTCTGGTGTGTGTTTGTGGGCGTTGGCCAGTGGCTGCCTGTACTTTTGTCACACGCTAGTTGAAGGGGACGTCTCATTCGCTGTTGCATTCTGTTTCGACTAAAAACGGTTTTGTGAATGAGACTCTCAGTAAAAGTGGCTTGTACATAGTGAGGCTGTGAGGTGGCTATGAAGAAATGTCTACAAATTGTGACACAGTGGCAGGTGTGGCCACTGTGCCGGGTGGTGAGTGGAAGGTAAGCACAACGAAGGTTGAAACAAAAAGGGCCAAAGGCCATTTATTTACCCCTCATAGGGGAAAAGGAAAACTTTACAAAAACAGGTCTTCACACAAAATAAGGTCAAAATACAAAACACAGCACAGCACAGCACAGCACAGCACAGCACAGCACAGCACAGCCATCCCAAACACAAAAAAAGTCCAAAGGTTCAGAACCCTTGCAGCCTCTCAGGCTGTGCTTAAATAGAGGGCCTAATTGGAGGCAAGTGCTCACAGCTGAGTTGATTAGGAATCACTCTCAGGTGAGCCTGCCTGTTTGTGAGGCCTCTGCTGTCTCAGCTCCAGTTCCTCTTCAGGCTGAGGGAGGGAACCAGGAGACTGACAGCAGTACTGTGGGAGGAGCTGAGGCACTCGCTCCTCCCTCCACCTCTCCCGGCGCCACAAAATGGTAAAATTATCTGAGTCACAGAGGTGCCCTCAGTAACTTGGGTACGCATACATTTGTCATAATGCATGAATCCTCTGGTTGTATTTTCCCACTAACAAAGTTGTGTAAGTAACTAGATATAATTCCGCCTTAAATACTTTCTGAACTGAATCAGTCATTTCAGTTGGTTGGCGTTTCAGCAGTGTTCTAAAGTGACAGCGTGCATTATCAGAAAACAGTTTATTTCAGCAGTTAATTCGAGCAAACAGATCCAGATCCATACAGCTGTCACAACGTGGAGAGAAGAGGTCGTGCCTGGGGATAACCGGCCTGGGATGTGGCTATGTAACCTGAAGAGTAGCGGGTTTGGTTCCTAAACTTGCCACCTCAGTCTAGAGCAACATACCTGGCCTGCCTGAAATGCTTCAGTTAGTATCCTGTTGCACAGATTAATTTAATATTTAAAGGGGAATGTCTGCTTCATAGCTGGGAAGTTGTGCATCTGCCAGAGTAAATTAAAATAATTAAAATATGGATTTTTTTTTTTGTTTTATCGTTTTACTGTTTAAACTCCTCCAAGGCATCAGATGTGACTCTAGCGCCTTTTGATTGATTTGTTGTAAATTTGTTGGGCTCCTAAAAAAAAAAAACAAAACCTTTTTTAATTTCTGGTCCAGGGTATTTAGTAGCCCAGCCCCATGACGGGAGCCAGTCTGCAGCCTCTTGTGTGCGTCTGCGTTTTCAGTGGTGCGAGCGCGTTTGTTTCCATGGTTACTGAAACGCCAGCTTCACTCGCGTCATCACTTCAAAAGCCACCTTCGCACTGATCGGATCCATTCATCCATTGTTTACTGAGGGAGACAGGAAGGGGCTGCCACGGACCCCGCGCGCGCCCGGCGCAATCTGCGTCCTCTATTCAAAAATGCTCGCACTACCGCAGCCTCGTCCGTTTGATGTTCCCCTTTGTTCCAGCTCTTGCTATTCAGTTTTTCCCGTCGGCTTGGCGCAGCTGAAGGAGGGGAGAGGAGGCTCGGTCCTGTACTTGCGGATTCTGCCTGCACACTGAAAAGGAAGGAACAGGTTGGCGTTTGGGAAAAAAAAAAAAACCAAACTCATTGTCTCCTCTGGCTGTTCTTGAGCCGCGGTTTGGGGCAGGACTGGTGTGAGGAGAGGCGGTGTGGTGTTTGGAGCTTTGGAGAAAGATAACGCTAGATTAAGCACCTTGCGCTGAAAAAACAGAAAACAGTGTTACTTCACTTCCAGCCGCCCCCCTTCTGTCCCCTCCCAGTGGCTCCTGCTGTCAGCCGCGTCGGATGCTAGAGGTGCTGCGGCTGTGTGAGGTTTGTCCCTCTCTGCTTCCCGTCCAGGATCGGTGCTGTTCCACAGCGGCTGATTCCCGCCATAGAGCCGGCCGGCCTCAGGAGACCGAGGGGTTCGGATCGGTCATGTGACCCTATGCCCTCCCTGTTCCTGCCGTCCCTGTGAAAGGTAGGTTGCTGCCATTGCTGTCCTGGGCTGTGGTGGGGGGCTGCAGGTTTGATTCCCAGGTGGAGGTGGGAGGGGCATTGCTGCTTTGTCTCTGTGCTATGGGGTGTCTGCACCTGTGTTTTCATAATCCATCACAAAAAGGTACCATACTGTATCTTAAGTGCGAACACCGATCCTTGGGGGGTGGAACCCCTGCAAGATCCATCCGTCTATCTGTCTGTCCATGTGTCACATTTTAAAAAAAGAAATCACAAAGTGTTTCAACAATCTTTTCACAGCCATGAAACACACAAAGGACGAATCATTTTGTTAAACTGTAAAACCATCAGAGAGGGAGGGGTACAGAACAGGGTACCATGAAGAGTCCTTATCGTATCTTTGAAAGAACAATTAACACATTTGTTCTCAGAGAAAAGCAATGCACCTTTAGGTGTAAGGCACCCGACACATGCCTGTTTACTGGAGATGGAGCTCCATGAGAGGTTTGTGATTGACCCCTGTATGAATGCCATACCAAGAAAACGAATACTGTCTCGCAGCTAACGGTGTGAAATGAGCACGGTCTTACAGCTGACACGGATCACCGTTTGAGGGGGAGAAATCCATGTATCGTAACTGAAAAGAACTGAAAGTTCAGGAGAGAGAAACTCCAGACCTTCGAGAGTTCGCTCTGTGACTCATTTTGCCCAATGTCCTGGTTTCACCCTGGATCTATGACTCATTGCAATTTAGCCCACAGATATACAGTATAATTAAATATATGTATAAATAATTGGCTTTTACCTAAAAAAGTACAGTATAACATGCTAAGATGAAGTTAGACTATGTGATGGTAATTCACACTTACATAAAACAGGCTCAGTAATAAAAAAAACAACCAACTATAAGCAACACTCTGAATGAATGGGGTGTAAAGGTTCAGGGGAAACCAACCACCACAGTTTTAAAAACGTTTTTTGGCTACAAAGTTACCAGTGCAGTTTATTTGTGGTAGCTTGCTAAATAGATTGATGCCACAGCAAGTTGTGATTCCCTACAGTTTCAAATCATTGTGTTGATGAGCAGTTCAGGTGAGCTTGGATACTTCATGTTGGTCTGTGATTGCTGGTTCTCATAGGTCTCTCACAGAGACATGGGAAATGTAATCCAGCCATACACACACCCACACCCACACACACACGCACACACACACACACACACACACCCCTGTTCACATGCACACCAAATTGAGACACCCACACACACCAGTCACATGCACAGCACACACATAGACACTCACACACACTCACACACACACACACACACACACAGGCGGCAGGGGCCGCAGAGCCTTGGTGTGTGAATAGACCCCTGATTGAAGCGGCGGCAAGAGGCAGCGGTGCGTGGGTGTGATGAAAGCGGGTGTGGGGCCCCGCGTGCATGCGGGGGCAGGGGGGCCATGGCCCCAGAGTGGGCTGGGGGAGGGGGGAGGGGGGCACACACTTCCTGAGAGTCTCCCACTCCACAGAGGAGCTGAGGCCGAGGACAAAGGCGCCTGAGAGGTGCTCCTCTGAAGAGTCCCCAGCTGTTGGCTCTGCCTGCAGACCCCGGCTCGTGCCATGGGGACAGAGTGTGGATAAAGCATATTCATTAAGAGGAGAAAAACAGGGCAGGCGGCGCGGGGGAGACTGACTGTTGCCATTGGAAACCATGTGCGTCTGACAGGCTGGGAGCGAAGCGTCGGCCCAGCCCCGAGCTCCTGCAAGGACTGCTTCACCCAAATGGATGTCTTGCTTGAGGTGCTCTGGAGGCCTCACCTGATTGGCTGGCTGGCATGACACAGTCAGGGTGCTTTACTTGATTGGTTGGCTACCTGGCTCGCTATGGTCAGGATGCTTCACCCGATTGGCTGTCCTGCATGAAATGGCCTCGGCATGTCACCTGATTGGCCGTCCAGTATGCCACAGTCATGGTGCTTTAATTGACTGGGTACCTGGCTTGCTATGGTATGGAAAACTTCACCTTGTCTGGCTGACCTGCTTGCTGTGGTCAGTGATTCGTACTTATGGTAGGTAGAGAAAACAGCATTAACTAACTGTTGTTCTCTACTGTATGGCTGTGTTAATGCTGTAATTGCACAGGATTCATGGTACAATTCCCATGTAGTCAGGGGTCATTTTGGTGAATTTCAGTATTAAAATCCTGAAGGTTTGGGGCATGGAATCTCTCCAAGATCTGAGCGTAAGATTGATGGCAAGGGTCCAGCGTTTCTGGCTGCCTGTGGGTACAGTTTCAACAGATGCGAGTTTCAGAATGTGTACATAGCATTACAGTCATTTAGCTGATGCCCTTCTCCAGAGCAAGTTTAAATGCAGGAGAACATATGGGCATTCAACTGATTAACATTAGCAACCACGCCGTAATGTGCTAACAACGTTTCCAAACTAGCAAGAGCACGTTCTAAAGCACTAAAGCACAAATGCAAGCTAACTGTGGTAATCCATGCTAAAATACTCCGGCAGTTCCTGAGTACAAACAATACTTTCATGTAGCGTGTCTAGTAAGGGCAATACATTTGATTTTGTTGCTGTGCTTATCAACGTTACTGAATTTATAATTTCAATGTGATGTTTTTTTCATTCACCATGTCAATATATATTGTTTTAATCATTAACTTCCCGGTTGGTACTAATCCCCTTTAAGTGAACTGCCCATTTGAGTGGGTGTGACACCTTCATGAATTCACAATGAAGCCCAGTTTTGATTGGCTGACAGTGCAGGTGATTGACGGCCCAGGCCCCTCCTCCCTTAAGTCATAAACTGTGCTCCCCAAGCAAACTGTGCATTCAGAACAAAACAGCTGTAAACAGCGTAAACATCTATGCAAGCTGACCAGCTCACGTCATGGGAGAGGGATATGCAAATTAAGTCTGCTTGTGACATCACAGCAAGAGCAAATTTCTATCTGCTTGTGATACAGCCCTGATTTTTATTTTATTCACTTTTTTTAAATGTTCACCTTAGCCAAACAGCGCTGATTTCACACTTCAAACTTCGGCTGTTTTTGTTTGGTACCTCCAGGTACAAATACCATAACAAAATCCAAGAACTGCATTGAACTGGATCAAATTCATTGCATTTCCTGTCTTTTTTTTATACGCATGTGTGACATTATTACTGAAAGTTTTCCTCTGTGAAATTCTCTATGGTGAGCAAACGGGGGGGGGGGGTCCCAGCAGCTCTGCGACTGTCTTGCTCAGTCTCGACGCCACCGGTCGAGCCTCACAGATTTGGGAATTACGTGCGAGAGCGAGATCTCAGAGTCTCCAGGTGAGATCACAACAGTGAGTCATGCGAAGGGAGAGAGACGGAGGCCGGGGGGGTTGTGGGGGGACTGAGGCAGGATGTCGTCTCGGGGCCGTCAGATGGATTGGCCTGGGGGCGGAATCCTATTATCGCCGTCAAAAAAAAATCTTTTTCTCTCAGATTATAACCCGCCACTACAGATGAGTTATGTGTGGCGTGCGCGCCCTCGAACTGAAGAAGTCACTGAGGACCTGTGCTGAAATACCGCCATGCCGGTAAACCCAGCACACTCTTCCTGCTAATGAATTTAAGGGTGGCGTGTGGCGGCAGGTTGATCGAGGTGCCACCGCTAGGCCGAAATCGTTTCGTGCCATGGTCCTGCTCTGCTGCCGAGAGGAGGGAGAGGCCGACAGCACAAAAGAGGAAACCCCAAATTAACCCTCGCAGGTTGTGACCAACATTGTTGCTCACGGAAAGGCTCCACCTTGTTCCACCTCCTGTCTCCCTCCGACTCCTCGCCAAAACAAACACTACTTGCTCCCTCTTGAGTGAACAAGCTGCCCTCTGCAAAAATTAAAACGAACTTTTCCTCTTGAGCTTTCCTTCCTTCTTTATGGTTCTAAGCAGTAAGCGATTTGAGGGGGGAAGCCATCCCCACGTTAGCAAAATGACCAAAATGCATCCCCCTTGCTAACCTGCCATCCCCATTTTACACGTGTGTGCATTGGTTGGTGGTGTGGGGGCTGGGGGGTGCTCCCATTGGGCCATCTCCCCCCTGTTAAAAATGAACAAATCACCTACTGGTTGTAAGAATATGTAATTTTAATATTTTAAGGATGGATATCATTCAATAGGCTACATTGACAATACTTTGTAAAAAATTACTTAAGTGGTTTACTTAGTGAGTGTACTTTGTTGTGTACTTACTTCCATTGTTACGGCCTTCATTTTCCAAATCGCTATAGCTCAACAGCTCAAACTAACCAAACACGTTCCTGTCTCTTCTTCTGGCTAACGTTGGGGCGGGGCAGGTCTGCAGTTGCCGGGGCAATGACCCAGAACGCCCTGCCGGGGTCGCCCGCTCCAGAGGGCATGCAGGAGGAGCAGGAGAGGCCTTCCCAGAATGCCTTGCAGGAGGCTCATTGCTCATGGATGGAGAGGATGCGCGGGATGGGGGTGACGGCTGGCTACTTCCTCTGTCTCTGCGTTATCTCCCAGATCATGGTAAACACATTAACTGGGGTCTGAGTCACAGCTACACAATACGCATTAAATACACAGAATGGGCAATTACCATGATCAGGAACTGGGACAGAACTGAAGCTTGTGATTGGCCAGTGAGGTGTTGAGGCATGCATGAGGCTCCAGCTAGGACTTGCTTCATGACCTAGGCCAGAATACAAGCTCGTGATTGGTGAATGAGATACCATGACAACAAGAATAGGTGTAGATACCAATGGATGTCAAGCTCCAACTTGTGACAACCAATGGAAAGGTGAATCTCATCACAGCTCAAAAACACACACTGTGATGTGGTATTTTGTAGGTAAATGATACTCTTTCAGTCCATTCACTGATACAAGCACATTTATTTTGCCAGAAATGTTGTTCGGTGAGCAAGAGGTTACTTACAAACAACCCAGTTGCAAACTTTATCAGAGATTCCATTGATGTGGAAAGTCACAGGTTTTTAGTCCTCATTATTTTTTCATACTTCAGACAGACAATATAAACACAAAAATACAGAGTCTAAGCAGCTTGCACAGGTGATGTAAATGGTTCTTAAGAGGCTACAGAATGCTATGATTGCCAGGGTCATGTGGTTCGATGTGACGATGTGATTGGTTGGTGCTTTACATAGTGGTTTGATGTGACGATGTGATTGGTTGGTGCTTTACATAGTGGTTCGATGTGACGATGTGATTGGTTGGTGCTTTACATAGGGAGCGTGGGGTCTGTACATGCTGAATGGATACGGGGCGTTCCCAGCTGCACATAAAGTACTGGACCTCATGCAGTACCTGTTATCACCACTGGGGGTGCACAACTCAGTGGAGGAGGAGGTGAGAGCACACTGACACAATTTGTTTGACAGTCTTTTTATTCTCTTATTATTTGTTTTTTTTTTTCTATGAATTTTGTAATGTGTGGGCATATTTGAAAATTCAATGATTGACAGCTCAGTGTAGCCCCATCATTGTGGAGTTCATTGTACAGCTCAGTGATTGGGTGAAATGAGAAAGCGTTAGAGTTGGGGTCGATTTCAGTGAAATCAGGAAATTTAGTGAAATATCTGAGCTGAAAATGCCCATAGTGTTGTGAGGGGATTATTCATTTCATTTATTGAATTTAATTTTAATTATCTTGAATTGACTGAAAGCAGATGGAACTGACCCTGACCCTAGTCAACATACTGTTGATTTGAGGTCCGTTTAGACGGACCCAACCTTCTACGGGGAGATCAGTGTCCCTGCGTCAGATGCCTTGGCAACCGATTTCTGTCCCGTTCCCTCTCCTCTTAGACATCCCAAGCTGTACAGAGGGAGCTGTGGAGGATGGAGAACTTGTGCCCCCTACTGGTCACCCTTTTCTTGGGCTTTGTGATCCTAGCCATTGGGGTGAGTCTGCTTTGCGCTGTAGACTGGAATGGAGCTTCATAAAGGAGTATAGAATAGATCTATCTGCTCTATTTGTCCATAGTATGCGTGTACAATACAGAAAGCGCTGAAACAGGAACATCATCTGTTTTACAAAGATCAGGACAATGTTTGTGTACTGACAGAGCTTTCCAAACTGGTGTAATGTTTATATTCTACCATGAGAGAGTGTGCTTGGTTGTCATTGCTTTGCAGAAATGTGAGATGTTTCTATTTATGAATTACACAATAAAACATGTTATACATGCACTGCTGTATCAAAGTCTTGGGAATTTAGATTTTTATTTCTGTATGACTGAGTGCCTGAAGCTGTGTGGGACTTTTTGGACAGAGAAAAGAAGGAAATCTAGAGTCTCAGCAAATTGCATGATCTTTGGGAGGCTGCAGCGGTAGCACGGACTTCCCCTCCACATGGATTTATGACAGTCATTTGAAAAGTGCCTTCAGAGAATTTCAGCTGTGTTTTGTAGGGACAAGGTGAAAACACTACATGGTATTCAGGAGTGAGGTGATTTGCAGAGTAGCGCATATACTATGAGTTCATAAAGTTTTTGGTTACATATTTTCCAATCTGTTGAATTAATCAAGGTATGACTATATTTCTTCTTTGATATATATTATATGTATTTATTAGCATCACAGCCAGAAATGTGATCATGTCTCAAATTTTTGCAAAGCAGTGCATAACCTATGAGTTGAATTAATCAAGGTACGAATTTATTGAATGAATTAATTTGCATGAATGATGACACAGATCCTGTACTACTTGAGGACGTTGACCCCGGTCAGCTGTCCAGCCTTCCCGGATGACCGGCGGCAGTCCGTGAGCCGCCAGCCCTCGTTCACGTACTCTGAGTGGACCGATGCCAAGCAGGACCTGTTCGACCTGGACTCCGTGCCCGAGACGCCCGTCTTCGACTGCTCCATGGACATGAAGCCGGAGGCCGACCCGGTCACTCTGACCGTCAAGCCCGTCGGTCTACAGGAAAGGTCAGATCAGAGACCAGATTGATCAATTACAAAAGTTGGCGATTAATCACAAAAGCAATCTTTCATGTGGTCAGATAGCCCAATTAATCAATTAGATGATCAGTCTAACCAATCAATTAATCAATCAGTTATTCATTGTTAGTATTTGTTATGGAACAATTGTGCAATTGAGTGTTTGATGTCCATGTGGGTGTGTGTGTCTGAGTTTGTTTGTGCACATTTCTGTGTATGCTTGTGCATGTGTGTACATGTTTGTGTGCACGTGTGCATGTGTGAGTGAGTGTATGTGTGTGTGTGAGTGTGCGCATGTGTGAGTGTGTGTGTGTAATCTGCGTGTGTGTGTTCTGCAGGCGAGGTTCTAACGTGTCTCTGACGCTGGACATGTGCACGCCTGGCTCCACGGAGCCCTACGGGGCGCTGCTGTCACCACGGGAACAGTCGGCACGGGAATACCTGCAGAAGGCCTCCAACGTGTTGCAGGCCTGCCAACTTCACAGCCGCGCCCTGGACGACACCGCCCTGCAGACAGAGTTCTACGTGAGTCGCCCCGGCAACGGCCCAAAGCCAACGGTCCAAAGTCATGCCACTGTAGAGCGTTTTCTGGAATTGACAGTGTGATACATGGCACCCCCACTGGCTGGCATCAGGTCCTGGGGAGGCACACAATCGGCCGTAATATTTCCCAGTGGGGGGGTCGGGGCCCTCTAGCAGCAGGGCTTCCATGTCGCTGCCCAATAATTATGAGTCAAAGAAATACTGCAATGCTTTACCAAAACACCAAAACAATGAATGATTACTGGAAATATCACCTTAAATAATCTATTATCAACAACATTCAGAGTTATTGTTGATCATGGTTGCATGTTCTGGTTAGTATCATGTTTCAGTGTAACTTCAGTGTAAAGCAACGATTGTTATTCAGAAAACACAGAAAATCAATTCCAGTTATCTGCATGTGCAAACCAGCAGGGTAAATAGGAACAGGAAAATAACATGACTGTTAATGACACCAAAGCTCACTTCAGTTTTTGGAGGCAGCTGTGTAATGTAAACAGTGTGTGAAGAAACATTAGGGTTAACTTTCGCCCTTGAGATGCAAAGCAGCGATGAACCCAGATGTACACTCACACACACACACACACACACACTCACACACACTCACACCGCTTGGGGATCGCATTTCCTCCGTTTCGCTCGCTTGGCTTACCTCAGCAAACAGACTGTGACAGACACTGTTCTCTCGCCATTCCCAGGAGACCCCAATGAACTTCGTGGACCCCAAAGAGTACAACTTCCCCGGAGTGGTGCGGAAAAATCGATACAAAACCATCCTGCCGAGTGAGTATTTCTGCTCCATCCCTGTGTGTCGCTGACTGTGCTGTTCAAATCCCACCTGGGGTGCAGAACAAGGCCCGATCCAGTTTGCCGTTTCAGACCAACTCCTGCGCTTACTTATGTAATCGGCCCGCTAATTTATCTGACCTGACAATTCTGATAAAGTCACGATCTACAGCTGCAGATTTCAGAGAGAGCACTGGTGAAAATATCTTACACTGGACCGGTATACGAGTGAACTAACATTGATGTGTACAGCCTTGTAGAAAATTAAACCTGAATAATTGGTTGAAACATAAAAAAGCACTATAAACACCGGCCCTCCAGGGGTGGACTTGTACGCCCCTGGAGTATGTATTACACAAGGGAGTTAAAACCCCCTGAGAGACCTGACAAAGACTGTAAGGGGTCAAAACATTGTCTGGTCCACTTAATATACGTGCGTCTCACTGTGCTATGAGCTTTTTTTATTATCGTTTACGCATTTAAGTATTTAGCAGATGTTTTCTTGAGACCATCTTCAACAGCCAGATTTTTACATGCTATTTATAAAGCTGGATATTTAATGGAGTAGTTTGGGGAATTGAACCTGCAACCCCTTGCGTGTGTGGAGCCCAGTTCCCTAATCCACACTGCCACCCTCTGCTCTGCGCCTCAGCTGATTGGATGTTTGTGTAATTGTAGTGTTGACTGATTGGCCATCTGATCTGTGTTTCAGATACACACAGCAGAGTTTGCCTTAAAACCACTGACCCAGACGCCGACTTTCTCAGCACCTACATCAACGCCAATTACATGAGGGTGGGTCTGTTGTTTGCGTTGGGATCTGTCTGACCGCGGTTTGTTTACGGGTCGGAAGCAAGCGTTGACAGATTGTGGTCCTTATGTAAACTGTGTTGCTGAATGTATAGATGTACATCCTCTGTTTGCAAGTACACTCTGTCCATTCCGATATCTTGTCATATTCTTGTCTCTTATTGGTTTTATTTTTTATTTTGGGAAGAACTGTACTGGCATACAAATGTATTACATGTAAAGCACTTTTTTCATTCTAATATTTGCAAAGGTTATATGAGTTACATTACATTACATTAAAGGAAATTTGTTAGAGGCTCTTATCCAGAGCGACTTACAAAGCAAAGTGCATATGAATGGAACAAAAAGTGCAAAGATAACCCTAGAGAGGGGTTACTTTTATTATTATTGTTGTTGATATTATTATTATAGGAGTTATGTGTGGACATTTGGAAGGATATCTGTGGTATAGTTTTTGGTAAATGGAAGGTGTGTGGTTGTGTTTGAGTAATGAAGATTGTTTCATTGTTGGACGTGTTACTGTAATGGAGGATGTGTTGCTGTGTTTGAGTAATGGAGATTGTCACGTTGTTGTATGTGTTACTGTAATGGAGGATGTGTTGCTGTGTTTGAGTAACGGAGATTGTCTCATTTTCGTTGGATGCGTTACTGTAACGGAGGGTGTGTTGTTTACTTTGCGCTGTGCTGCTTTGTGCCGCTGCGTTTCCAGGGGTACGGGGGTCAGGAGAAGGCCTACATCGCCACCCAGGGCCCCACGGTGAACACGGTCAGCGACTTCTGGAGGATGGTGTGGCAGGAGGGCTCCCCCATCATCGTCATGATCACCAACGTGGAGGAGAAGAACGAGGTGGGGTCCCCCAGCAGCCGCCCATCCCCCCAGAGTCTGCAGCTTTGTGATTGGCTGAAATACTCTTCTGTCCTGAGAACCCCTGCTAGCTTCACCTTTGTAAACCCTCTGCTGGCTAATTTTATTCAACCAGCAATAGATATTGTGAGGGCAGATGGTGTATTGCACCACGTTGTTTTGTTATGTTGTACCGCTGTTTCTGCAGGTCCTCATGCTGTTCTTTCAAATATGCAGCTAATCTTGTCTGTGTGTGTGTGTGTGTGTGTGTGTGTGTGTGTGTGTGTGTGTGTGTGTGTGTGTGTGTGTGTGTGTGTGTGTGTGTGTGTTCCTCTCAGAAATGCACAGAGTACTGGCCGGAGGACACTGTTGTCCATGAGGGGATCGAGATTACGGTCGTCCAGGTGATCCAGGCAGACGACTACAGCCTGAGGATCTTCTCTCTGAAGGTGTGCACCTGAGTTCCTGTATACCTGAGTACCTATGCCACGGACCCTGAGCCCAGAGCGAGGAGAGAGGAGAGAGAGAGGAGAGAGAGAGAGAGAGAGAGAGAGGGAGAGAGAGAGAGGAGAGAGAGAGAGAGAGAGAGAGAGAGAGCGCATGACATTCAGTTCTCCTGGGACATTGTAAAGGTGCCCAGTGGGTAAGGTGCCTGACCAGAACCTGTGTAGCCACAGTCAGATCAGTGCAGCTGTTGGGCCCTTGAGCAAGGCCCTTAGCAGGGGACATTGGCCCCTGGTTTGTCTAATCAGCCTGAAGTCACTTTGGATAAAAGTGTCAGCCAAATACCTAATAACGTTATGTAACATCTAACCTGAGTTTCTTCAGTCTGAATGTCCTCTGCCTCCTTCCCCACTCAGCATACAGCATAACATTCAAATCACGCTTCAGCAGCCAGAAAACTGGTACTACAGTGAGAGGGAACAGTGAAATAATGAGAGAAAAAAGAAAGATAGAGAGGTAAATAGAGAGAGAGAGAGAAAGAGACCCACCATTTTTGTGCCTTCAGGAGGCCCTGTGACTTTGTCTTTGCTCGTATGTTTCCCTCATGCAGGAAAATTAGAAAGTAAGAATAAATATATACACCGGTCTCTTGTCACAATGAAGCAGTTTCTAGCTCCGGAAGCATCGTTGTCATGGTAACAAACACCCACTGGCAACACGGCTACAGACGTAATAGGAGAAATTATGGTTGATCAAAATAACTGTAATAACTATAATATATATATATAACCCTGTGAGGAACTGTTATCTTTATCTGGGTAGCTCTAACCATGTGTTTTTCCCTCTCACTTTGTCCTTGTATGCCTTGCTTTGTCCATGTCTGTATGTGTGTGTGTGTGTGTGTTTGTGTGTGTGTGTGTGTGCTTATGTGTCCTATGCTTGTATATATGTTCGTATTTGTGTCTCTGCTTGTGTGTTGTGTTTTTGCCTGTCATGCAAATTTATATGTTTGTGTGTGTGCATGTGCATGTCCGCGTGTGCGTGCTTATGTGTGTGTGTGTGTGTGTGTATGCCTGTCTGTATTTGTGTGTGTGTGTGTGTGTGTGTGTGTGCGTGCGTGTGTGTGTGCGTATGCCTGCCTGTGTGTGTGTGTGTGTGTGTGTGTGTGTGTGTGTGTGTGTGTGTGTGTGTGTGTGTGTGTGTGTGTGCCTGCCTGTGTGTGTGTGTGTGTGTGTGTGTGTGTGTATGCCTGCCCTGTCTGTGTGTGTGTGTGTGTGTGTGTGTCCTGTCTGTATGTGTCTGTGTGTGTGTGTGTGTGTGTGTGTGTGTGTGTGCCTGTCTGTATGCCTGCCTGTATGTGTGTGTGTGTGTGTGTGTGTGTGTGTGTGTGCGTATGCCTGCCTGTGTGTGTGTGTGTGTGTGTGTGTGTGTGTGTGTGTGTGTGTGTGTGTGTGTGTGTGTGTGTGTGTATGCCTGTCTGTGTGTGTGTGTGTGTGTGTGTGTGTGTCAGTGCGAGGGGGAGGAGCGCAGTACTGGTACACATCGTGGCCAGACCAGAAGACTCCAGACAAAGCCCCGCCCCTCCTGGAGCTGGTTCTGGAGGTGGAGGAGGCACGGCAACAGGCCCCGCCCGGGAGCGGCCCAGTCATTGTGCACTGCAGGTACCCAGCCCCGCCTCTGCCCCACCCTGCCACGCCCGGCCACGCCCACCCTGACCAGAGACTGATCCATACTTTGAATGATTGCAAAACAAAGAATAATACATTTTCTTTTTAAGATCAGCCTCATAAAGTCCCTAAAGAGCACACCCCCCTACCCCTCCCCCCGAAAGGATTAGTCAAATGTCATTCACCACTGCTGACCAATAGCAATCCCCTAAGGGTGGGCATAGAGCCTTGGGGGTGTGTGGGATAAAAAAGAAACCACAGACCATATCCAGCGTTACAAATCGGCCGGCTCCAGTCAGTCTGCAGGCAGCTCAGGCCTAGAGACCATTGGAGACCAAGACTGGTCTGAGATTGGCGTCAGTCCCAGTTTGGATGAATCATGCTCTGCCCTCCTCCTCGCAGTGCCGGGATTGGTCGAACCGGCTGCTTCATCGCCACCACCCTGCTCTGCAAACAGCTGAAGAACGAGGGCATGGTGGACATCCTGAAGACCACCTGTCAACTGCGTCTGGACAGGTAACCACCCCCCCACCCCTGACCTCTGACCTCTGACCCCTTCATTTGTCCTGTCAACTGCACCTGGAGTTTTACAGGATATTTTATAAACGAATTCCATAGTGTGTGAGATATATGATTGATGAGTATCGAGATGATTCCAGAGGACCGTTGTTATGGACTGAGGTATCGTTTCTCATCGTAACTCATCAGCCTCGTCTGGTCTTCTCTCACCCTTTGGATCTGAACCCAGCCTCTCTCTTTTCGGCAGGGGTGGAATGATCCAGACGGCCGAGCAGTACCAGTTCGTCCACCACGTTCTCAGCCTCTATGAGAAGCAGGTGTCCCGTCCCTCAGAGGAGTAAGGGGGGCCTCGTACCCCTCACTGCTCCCCTTCCCCGTCTGGAAAAATAAACTCCCCGGATAAATTCCTGTCCCCTGCCACCAGAGGGAGCTCTCTGCAGTCTCCCACCCCACCCCCCATTCCCCCCATCTTAGCACAGCTCACTCAGCCCAAGTGGACCCACCTCCAGAAATGCATCTACACTCAATGAAACTACTTCCTGTGGAATACCACTTTGCAGTCATTAATTGGTGAATATCCACTGTGGAGTCAGTAATAGGTGAGTATCGACTGTAAGGTCAGTAATCATAAATATCCAGTGTGGAGTTAGTGATTAGTGAACATCCTCAGTGGAGACAGTAATTGGTGAATAGTCACTGCAGAGTCAGTAATTGGTGAATATCCACAGTGGAGTCAGACACTGGTGAATAGCCACAGTGGAGTCAGTAATTGGTGAATAGTCACTGCAGTGTCAGTAATTGGTGAATATCCACAGTGGAGTCAGACACTGGTGAATAGCCACAGTGGAGTCAGTAATTGGTGAATAGTCACTGCAGTGTCAGTAATTGGTGAATATCCACAGTGGAGTCAGACACTGGTGAATAGCCACATTGGAGTCAGTAATTGGTGAAAAGTCACTGCAGTGTCAGTAATTGGTGAATATCCACAGTGGAGACAGTACTTGTTAAATGTCTGTGGAGACTCCTCTTCACTGGAAGGTCTGAGGAATCCTGTTTTAAAACACAGCCCTCCTACACAGTGCTCTGTTGGTCTAGCATAGCATTATTCTGATGAAAATCATGGCCGGATATTACTCACATTTTGTCATTAAAATGCTCATGAATGTGAGTAGAAGCTTTTTAACGGACACTTCAACTGCACAAGAATGATCTTGACTTTCGATGACCTCATTTTTGGAGACTTAACTGCGAGAATGACTCAAAGTCTTTGTGAGCGGGGTGTGTGGAGAACGGACTGAGGATTGCAGGTTACCGTGGAGCTGATGTTCAGGGAAGGACTCGCCCATTGTAGGACATTCTGAGCTTCAGTTATCGTTATCGCGCTGGTGGAGAGACCAAGGCAGAGTACAGCAAACCTAGCAGCACAACCAGCTGCAGTGTACTGAGGTACAACCCTAAACGAGATAACTGCATTCCTCAAAAGTATTACAAGTCTGAATGTGTGTGTGTGTGTGTGTGTGTGTGTGTGTGTGTGTGTGTGTATGTTTGCATGTATCTCTTGATCTGTGGATAAATCAACATAGGGCTGTCAGTTTATAACATACAGTACAAGTACATGAAGTGATACAGTGGTCACAGAAAAGAAACCCTTGCTTGCGAGAAGCTGATGTTCCAGGGCAAGGAACTGTCTGAAGAAAAAACATCTGGGAGTCCAAAATCAGATGGTGTTCCAGAACCTTCTTGGAGTCCACTGTGAAGTGGTGTTCTGGAACCTTCTGCATATCCACGGTGACGTGGTGTTCTGGAACCTTCTGCATATCCACAGTGAAGTGGTGTCCTGGAACCTTCTGGATACCCACAAAAGGATGGTGTTCCAGAACATTTGGGATGGAGTTCTAAATCAACCTTGGGGTCCAGAATGAGGTGGGCTTTATCCAGTACCCCACTGCACTCATGTGGAATGTGTCATCCTTGGTAGTAAGGATTCCTCTCACCTAGTTCAGCTGCTCTCATAATTATGGACATCCTGCAATGTGGTTGGTCTCAAGGAATAGGTTAACGTAGCACACATATTTTCTACACGATGGCCTTACTCCTTGTGTGTTTGCTCCATGGTACAAGAGAGCTGCCACAGACAAATAGGCATTTCTATCTGAATTGTCCAGGGTCCCCTCACCTGCCGCCCTCCAGACATGACCAGGTGCTCAGAACGCCTCTGGCCTTCTCACCCAGGTCTGGGGCAGTAGAGCTTTCTGGATGTCTGAGTACATGCTCAATGGAGGGGCACAATGACCTAAGCGACACAATTTCATTTGACACTGGAAAGTATAAAATTTATGTATGTATGTATGTATGTACGTACGTATGTTTGTCTGTCTCTGTATATGTAATGTATGTGCGTTTGTTATGGATGTATTGTATGTATGTATTAAGAATGTATGTACAGTATATATTTATAACTTATGTACTTACGTACACTCACGCATACGTACATGTGTATGTTTGTATGTATATGGTTGTTTTAGCTGATGTTCAACTGAACTCTTCAATATGTGATATGCTGCATCAGGATTTTTGTAGTGATCAAAATGCCGATATACTGTATACTGTCACCATGTAATAATGTCCCATCAAAGAGTGAGAGTGAACAGAGTGAAACAGAGTGTGTGATGGGAGGGACTGGGCGGGGATTAGGGGACCACTGACTCGGCCAATCAGAATCTGCTTTTGTTTTTGGGGGAGAATGATAGATGATATTTTATAAACTTTGTCTTGTTCAGTTCTCCTCATGCGAAACATTACCTGCACTTGTCCGCCCGTCCGTTCAGCTCCCGGCTGGGCGCGTAGGTAAGAGCAGAGGAAAGGTGAAAACGGTTTTTCAGTGGTTTTCGTTTGGTTCATAGGTATGTGAGGACATTAAGTAAATGAGGACCTGCCTGTAGTGGGAATCTGTCCGAGAGGAAGTATGGCTCCCTCTTACACTGCCAGGGCTTGGTCCTCACAGAGCTGTGAGGACCGACTAGCAGGTCCCCTCAACCAGGGGTGCAACAATACCCAATACCTGGCCCTGGAGATCAGCAGTGTGTTTTTTTTTTTTTTTTTTTTTACTGTCATCTGAATATCAGCAACCGGTTCAGAACCAGGAAACCAGATGGAGTGAGGTAATTGTGTAATAAGCTGTGCCGGCTGATCAGTGAAGTGCTGAGCGATGAGAAAAACCCAAACGCCCCGCTACCTCTCCAGGATCGTTGTTGGCAACCCTTGCTTTAAACGCATGCCGTACCCTGAGCTCAACTCCATTTTCACCACTTCAGTAGAACGCTCTCCACAGTAGGGAGGAGACGCAGTGGCCTCTATTTTTACCGCCCAAACTCGTGGTGCAGTGATTAAAAAAAGACTATATTTTATTGAATAATTGATGCATCATTTTTATTAGACAACCCAGATTTGTGTGATATGTGTGTCAGGGCAAAGTTAATTTTACAGTGAAGTTTGGAATGTACCCATTGCTGGCACAAACTTGAGCAAAATTAACCTGGGCAGACCAACACTCTTGTCTGCTTTGATGGACCCCCACCCACATCGAGGATTTCACCCGAGTTACTCCAAAGCAAAAGAGTAAAGGCAGACTTCCTACTACAGTTTTTGCCATTGTTAGCATTACGCTTCTAGCATAGGTGAGCTGAGCAGATGCAAATCTGCAGTTTTTTTTTATTATGTAGTTTCCCCAGCCATGCAAAAGAGAGGACCATGAACCATTTTTGAGGTGTAGAAGTGGTCCTCAGTGCAGGTGCTGGAGGGCCACCTTGTGTGCTGACTTTCTGTTTTCACCTGAGATTGTGCAGCACGTTCAGGTGAAATAAACCAGGTGAGGTGAATTAACTGTATCAACTGTTTTTGTATCAAAACCGACTGCTTTGATTGGTCAGTTAGGTGCTGAGTAACAGCAGAACCCAGCATTTCCTGCGACCCCCTCCCCCGAACCAGGAGTGAGGAGTGTGCTTAGGTATGCACTCAAATAAACTAGACTTTTAAAATCTGTATATACAGTACGAGTTGTATGATTCATTGGTTTCTTATACTTTGCCGAAGGCATTCAGTGAAGTTAAGAGAGTCTGATGTCTGCGGTTAAAACATGAAGGCCAGCGTGAAATACTGTAATGTCATGAAGTTAACATGTTTATGAAAGATAAAGAAACAGCAGCTGTGACAATCTGATAAGGCAGAGCTAAAGCCATTCAGCAGCATTTATTTCTCTGCGCAGCAGCGAGGCGGAAATGTAAGTGAGAAATGCTGCAGTACCCTGAGCGGGTCAGTGCAGGATGAGCCAGTCAGTCAGGCGCACGGCCAGTCTTCAAGCCATTGCTGTAGTGTCAAGGGTGAGGAGAAACCTCTTTTGATTGGTTCATGCAAATCAGTGACTGACATCACTTACAGTAGCTCCACCCACATGAGGTTCATGAGGCCCCTTCTTTTGATTGTGCGTTCATGTTGCCAGGGAGACTGGAAATATGGAAGATTTAAAAAGCATGATTTTTCAGTTTCCTCTGTTTTTTATTTCGTTCTCCAGGTTTGCTTGCTGTACACTAAATGAATCTTGCAATTCAGTTTGATGCAATTCTAATACATCTGATTATGAGATGGCAGGAACTAACTAATCCTTTATTTAAATAAAAATTCAACCCCCATTATTCATAACTTATTTGTAACTAGTTGCCAACACCTTACCCATAGCAGCTAGTTCAGTTTGTGGTCGACTTTCAAGAGTGTTGTTTCTTAGGCAGTGGCTGTGTGTCTCAATCAACCTGCGCTTTTGAATTTCTCAAGACAAAGCAAAACGTGTGGATAAAAATCTCATGGGCGTGCCATTGAAGCAGTGATAGGGCTCGCTGTTGTACATATATAATGAGACATCATGGCAAAACTCCACACTAGAGGGAGACACGATCTCCAATCCATAGAGAATGAGGCACAGCGGCCGGGGGAGTGCCTGAGGGGCCGGACCTCAGGATTAGCACGTTTATGTGGATAAATATGTACTCTGAAACCACTCCCTCATTTTAAATAAACATTTATTTATGTGAATTTTGCAAGGGACACATCTATTGCATTCAACTGCACAACAAAACCATAATTAAGCAGGATATTAATTACAATGGACAGAAAGATCATTATGTATGTGACAGTAGTCTGCATTAATGATTAGGTGCTACTATATGCTTTTATTACTCATTTTTAGTAAATAAATTGTAGGTTGCAGTAGGGAAAGTGGTCCAGACAGACGGGTACATTGAGAAGCACACAAACTGAACTTCTAGCTCATCTTTTTCGATGTTGAGTCAGTACTTCATTTTGTGCAAATCATCACTGTATTATTTTTAAGGAAGTGCATGTATTGAATTTGAACTGATCCACAGTCAAGGCAAACAACATTCATGCTTTATTCTAAAATGTCTGGATAATGCTGTCTTGAACCATATTTGCATTTTGTGTCTGTTCAGGGGGTGATTTTTGAGCATTTTGATGTCAATCCTTCCTCCTTCCGTGACTCTTGCTGGTATGTTTGTTTGTTTGTTTGTTTTTGTTCCTGTACAGAAATAGAATGTAGCTCAGATTAATACACTGCCTCAGTCGTGGCTTGCCTAATTGGTTTTAGTTGGTAAATAGTTTTTTTGTATTATTATTGATTTTAATATGTACTGTGGGTAAGAAAATGTTTACCTCATTGACAAGGATGGTCTGTCTATATAAATGTTGATTTTTCATCGTTATTTTACCTCAGCTGTATTAACGGAACTTTTGATATTACCATGGATACGGGGTTTTGCTGGCGGCAGAGAATAGCTGTGAGTGCTAGCTCAGTGTGTTTCAGGCGCCGCTCATATTCTGCTCACTGCAGCTCGTTCTTAATGTGAACTAGATCATCATGGTCGTATTTCCACCAAACCAGCTCCTGTGGTGAGACAACGTTGAATTCTACAGCTAACTCAACCGGCTGCGTTTTTTAATATTTACAATATCATTTCATTACATACTAGAGTCTGTTGGAGGAAGATATCTTATGTTTTCAAAGGGTCCATGTCTTCAGAACTTGTCGCATCTTTGCTCTGCAGCAGTGAAATGATATCATATTTGTTATCTGTTGAAGTAACATACGCTGTTGCTACTGGTGACCGGCTGAGTAACCCAGGTCCCCCTCGACAGGAACGCAAAAGCAATGTTTTGAAGAAAAAAAAAAAAAACCTTAATGTTTCTTTTCACTTTTCTGTGACCTACCTGTGTTCGTGTTATTTATTTATTTATTTATTTTTTATTCGTGTTTTGTGATTAAGAGAAAAAAATAATGTGAACTCAGAGCCGCATTAAACTCACTTGGTATAGCCGAACCCCGTAGGGTGCAGGACATCTGCATTCTGCAACAGCTGGGACTTGGATCCCGCAGCCTAGCAAACATTCATTTGTCTGGGGATGGAACAGGGCACCTCGCCACAGAGGTAAAAAAAAATCTAGAGACACAATCAGTTGCTAAATAAATACATATTTTTATGTTCACTGGCAGCTATCGAAATCATTTAGTGCTCAACTGTACAGATTGTTCTTTTCTAGACTCGATGAACTGATTTTTGAAGGCTTATGTCCTGCAAGTTTAATGTGGCTTTTTTTGTTTTTTGTTTGTTTTTGTTTTTTTTGTTGGTAATTTGCTTAAATTAATTGTTTTAAGGGTGGTGATGGTATCAACTAGCTCAAAATGTCGAACTTTCTAACGAGCCGTCCGATCAGCAAGCACAGTCACGTGCTCTAAGCCTTTCTCTTTATTTTTCTCTCTGAGTATAGCATTGTGATTTGCATCATAATAAAAGCAGAATTAAGTGATTCTGTTGTTTTTCCTGTCTAAAGGGGGGCTAGGTGTGGGCATTCACTGACAGACTGGATTATGAGGATGTAGAAAGGAAGAACATTCGGGCAGGTCACAGAATTGATAATGCATGACCCCCTCAAGGACGAGGTGGCACACAGCACAAACACAAAGTAAAATCGGGAGACGTTATAACAGGTAAACATCCTGATCAAATGTGGTCTTACTTTTTAGACCCTCCCCTTTGCTACAATGTCCTCCGTTATGCAGAAAGTGTACAGACAAGCAAGGACCACAGACTGCTAAAAACCAGAATTGTCAGCCTGGTTCATACAACAATATAGAATGACCAAAGGAGTATTTCTGATTGCCAAGAATGCAATCTTGCTATTTTAACACAAAATGTTCTGTGACTATAAGGGTGTTGAGTCCAAATTACAGATATCTTTTCAGTACCATAGGTGAAATCAACAAACTGAAAATACTACACTGCCAACCAGAGGTGTAGTGGTAACTGAGGAGGTAAGTATACTGTCTAAGGAGGTGGACATACAGTAATGCCAAAGCCCATATATATTAATAAAAATATAACTAATAGGTAAGTATACTGTAGTCTCAGGCTCAGATTGGGTTCAATGGAGTCTATTGTCCATTAGCAATGACATGGGCTCCACCTAGTGGTCAAAAGTCAGACTGACACTGCAATAAAATCAATTTAATAGTACATTTAATTAATTTACATTAACGGTATTCAACCATGGTCCTGGAGAACTACAGGGTGTGCTGGTTTTCCTACACAACGTAACAGACTAGCTAGCACAACTGATTGCACAGTTAAAACTCTTCACCTGGTGTTCTGGGTCTGAACTTGTAGCTGATTTTCAAGTGAAAAGAAACACCTGCACAGGAGTAGGGCTGGCCATGCCTGCTTTATGAATAAAGAACAAATTATGAAAGTCAAATGTTTTTGTATATTAAATTATTGAGAAGAATCAATAAAAGGCAAATAATTGGCCTTTTATTGAATCTACTTTTAGACAGTTTGGTTTACTCTGGTCAGATCATCACATCCCTTCCTCTATAGCCATAGTCTCAAACTCAAACAAGTGCCACAGAGAGCTATATACATGCTGCTTTTCATTACAGCTGATTATTTCTGCTTTAATCAGTTCAATTACCTAATTAGTCATGTACATATAACTCATAAAGCACACAATGTAATAAACAGTTATTGTTTTGATTACAAACAAATGTGTTATATGCATCATATCCAAACCAACAGGACTACATGAGAAAATATCCAAAATGTTAATTATTCAAGCGTAGAGGCTGGAGTAGCATAGATGTGTTGCTCCTTGGCACTGAATTTCATACCACTGTTGCTGCCGTTTGGGCAACGTTTTTTCTTTGAGCAATAGAATCCGGGGGTGCAAGCCAGGACTTGGAAAATGTGTACACTACCACCTTGTCTTCTCCCTGCATCTAATGCCTCAGTGTGCAGGGGGGAGAGAGGAGACAATCTGTAAGTGATGGAAAGGGGGATACAGTATTGGCTGCGCACCCCTATTCGCACTGTAAACAGTCAGAGAGTAGCCGTCTCCGATGTTGTTATTGTTGTTGCTGCAACTGATCTGACGTCATCAGCAAAAGCTTCGCTAGTTCCGTAGTGCCGTCACCCGATCATTTACTCCCTGTTTTCTTTCTCCACTCTACACACAAGCCCGCAGCCCTGCTGCACAAAATGTAATACAGTGTACTATCCACCAGTTTCTCATTCGATACATGAAACTTTCATGATGTTGGTATTTACTGAGAGTGATGATAAATGTATCTCTTTTAGACCAGTAATATTAAGTCATGGATGGTTTTGTCAGGATGGATGATAATTACAATGAAAGTTCATAGTCCATTTTACATTGCACCAGTAGTATTGAAAAGGTGAATTAATGCAATTCTCCGTATAACCGCGAGATGGAGACCTACACAAAACAATAAGAATGACTATTGCTGCAATTACAGTTTCCATTGCACAGCGTAGCCATCGTATCATCGGCTTTTTCGTCATTCCATAGACGAACTGATGAGCATATTTTTTTTCTAACCGCAGATCTTTTTCTAATTTGAGTTTTTACGATGAAACTGGCTTAGCAACTGCCTTATCCAATCAAGAGGCTGGAATCACGCAAATCAACGTTGGGCACGATTTGCGCAGACTCACTGATGGCGCACCTATCTGTGCGCGCGATCAAACTTTCCGATATAAAATGATTCAATGAACCATCGCATGCAAATATCAGGCTATACTGCACTCTTTAAAAGAGGTCACAAACGATACAATGTCATTACCACACGGAATACTGTACTATTTCCGAATAACAAATTCCACTGCCATTTCTGCTGGCTAGCTGTACAGTACTGCACGACTGCATTTTGTAATGGATGTAGTTCCCCTTTAAAAGCACGATCTCGCAGCAGCGGCCTTGTGTCCCTTTAATCTGCGGGATCAGAAAGGTGACGTCACCTTACCCCTGAGCCGCCAGCTCCGATTGGCTGAGGGTGACGTCAACCTGTATTTTTTCTAAACCATGACCTCATCCTTGGTTCATTTTAGTGCTAAAGTGCACCTTCTGTTTTCCTGGATCACTAATACCCTGTAAATGCAGATTGCTTATCTCTCCAATCTCAACCACAGCCTGTATCCCAAACACAAGAGAAAACAACTGTTGTCATTGGTGTTTGTGTTTTGTTTTTTCATTGCACTGCAATTTCTACAGAAACGTTACAATAAGCGCAGCTCTGCCGGGTTGTGTCTACCCACACTGCGCACATGCCCATGAATTGTAAACATTAATATAAACGAGACAAGCCCTTCTGAACGGGGTGCTGTATCACAAATGGAAATTAACGCAGCGGCAAAGAAAGGACCGTGGAAAGGAGGTGAGTTTGTTCATTCGGTCACTGTTTTAACAAGCCTCTGTTTTCATCGCGCACGCTTCGCGCAATCCAAATCTGGATTCAGTACTGAAACCACCGGCTACGTTCTGGGTAGTTACGTTCTGGGCGCTGCAGTGTCATGCGGCGTGGTTGTCTATCTTAATTGAAAAAATATACTGTATTGTAGTTAGCTAGCTAGCACAGTATTGTGCCGTAGGGAATCATCGTCGACCCCCGAATTGCGATACTGCCAGTATCATGTTCAATGGCGAATTATGGTTGCCGTAAATTATTTACCTATGTTCTCAGGCGACTTTTCTCTGGAGCTACCACATCTTCTCTGATTTTTCTAAAATAGAGGTATGTCGATATCTTTGTCTTACTGTTTTTACTTCATTGTTCCCATGTAATTATTTAGTGATCACCATTCCATCGATTTCCTTGCGTCATAATATTTTAACAGCGGAGGCTATTTTCAGTGGGGCTGTGGGTTAATTGATCTAGAGAAATTAGCTGCACATTAAAATGATTGGACATCGTTGCTTTCTTTCAGTAACGTTTCTCGGGTTTATTTTGTGACTCCTACGAGTTTATGGCTGAATCATTTCCTGCAAATTCAACATAGGCGTGAATTATCCTCGTGTTAGCATGTAGCTACATGCAATAATGTTATTTTACTGAGACCCTGAGCATAGCAAAAGATTGGTTGTTTTCGATATGAGCGAAAGGGGGTTTTGTTAACCTGTGTTGCCGACACACGGATGGTATTCACGCAGTTGTGTGGGTTTGGTGACCGCGTGTTCGGCGTTACCGCATTCGCATTATATGCAGCACAGAAAAAGAAAGTACATTTTCAGTCATGGCCACAGTGCGTCCGCTACAGGCTGCTGGTGCGAAACGCTCGTAGTACCAGTGTTTGTGGTTAAACCGCTTGTGTACGAATAATTAGATTGCCTATTCTTGTCTCCTCAACTTATACCCATATGTTTCGAGATATGTATTTTGCAGTAGCGCACTCAATTGCACGACGTGTTTCTGACACTACGTTGTAGTCATGGGTCCAGTTGTGGCAGCTCCGTTTAGCTTCACCTTGAGTACCAGTCTGGCTGTGGAGATTGGTACGGAGACCAGCAGGTTTGGGGATTGAGGGGCGGGGGTCGGAGGGTCCAGTGGCTTTTCTGTAATGTCCAGTTCTCGGCCTTGACCCCTTCTCACAGCCACTGTGGTCAGCTGCCTCCGATGTCACGTGGTTCACTGTTATTCCAGAACAAAAGTGTACAGTAATTTCAGTTCTTGTTGGACTGTGGACAAGTTTCGCGCAATGTGTTTATTGTGTTTTTCCCCAACAACTTCTTATGAAATACATTCAGCAGAGTGAAATAGGAGTTTTCCGCCAGGGGTCTATGTAATTGTGTGGATGCTCAGAGCGGTAGTCCGTTTTCTCCCTGACAGGAAGTCAATGCAGGCTCCGCTGTTCGGTCCAGGCCTTGACTAAATGAATTTAGCCTAGACATAAATCATACAACGACCAGCAGCCATGGAGCAGAGCAGCCAGAAAACCAGCTATAGTGTGAGCTGGTTGTGGTGAGGTGTCTCTTGTTAAAGTATGTTTAGGATTACTGTTTATATAAATGCTCAATTACTGTAAGTGGTGCAAGTGTAGTATTGCAACAAAAATAGAATGTAAAAAATAAAGCAAAGATTCTCAGTCAATGTATCCAAAAGGGGCATGCATATTTTGGTAGGGATATTATTTTTCCGGGTTCAATTATCTTGCACTGTAGATGTATTCTTGTGTAATTGTAAGGTTAATTTGGTCAAGTTTTTTGTTGTTGTTTGTGTTGTGTGTTACATGGGATAAACCAAACATTGTTCAGTTTGTGCGTAAAACATTCTTTTGTCTACTCTGCAGTCTTTAAATATTTCTTGCTATACCTGTGGTAGATATATCCAGAATTGACCCTAGACCACAGTAGTTTTTGGGGACCCAAAGGAAACCACAGACAGACTGTTGAAGGTTTGATACCTGGTTGGGGCAGTCTTGCTGCATTGAAGTAGGGCACATTACATGCATTCTTGGGTATGGTACCAGCTGTTTAAAAGAGCCAGAGGTAAAACATTAGCAATGCCAATGAGCACTGTACAGTAATATGTAGTTTTTGTGTGCATTGATTTGGAGAACAAATTGTGGTTGGCTCTCCCCCAGCCACTGGGGAGTGGGTTTGCCGGTCCGTGGCATGGCGATGAAGCACAGTGCAGTCCATGGATGGACCGATACTAAGATGGCAGATTAATCAGGTCACGCTTCTGGGTAATATGCCTTCCACTGACCCTGTACAGGCCCGTTAATCTCAGCCAGTCCCAGGGCTTAGCCAATCAGCTTCCTGCGTTTCCCCCCTCATCTGGTACACCTCCCGACGCAGAGCGTTAGAGCATCCGGACAGAGTGCGGCACCAATGAACAAACGTGCAAAAACATACAATTCATACCAAGAGTTTTGAGCAGGATCGGTTGACTTCTTAGTTACTAACAAAATATTGGGACAGGGCTTTTTTGAGCTGTGTTTGCATGGCACGCTGTGACTATGCTAGGGAGGCTTAGCAGCTCTTGCTTTACCTGAAGAGGGTCACCATGGATACACCTCCGTGTGTTTGTGTGTCACCCTCAGCATGTAACAGCATACATATTTGTTGCTTGCTGCAACGTTTAAACATTCTGAAATGTCAAATAAATGAATGAAGCACTGCGATGCCGTCCGCACGCTGCTTGTTTGCAGTGCCCATGTTGTATTTAAAAGAGACTTATTCCGGTCCTGGAGAGTCGCAGGGTGTCCCAAGTTTCCTTTTAATCTTAAATCCCTCAACAAAGTGCCGACCCAAGAAACCTGGTGAGGTGAGTTACTCATGTAGCCAAATGCTGTCATTGATCAGATATAATGTTAAATGCTGAGTGACAACTACACCGGCAAACGCCCTACACAAACAACAAGTAAACACCAGCATGCATTGTTTCTCTCCAGAGCTGGGATTGAGGATCACTCAAGTGACCAGCAGTGGATTTAGGCCTTTGAAATAAGGCGTGTTTGTGGAATCTTTAGCCAGTCAATGATGCAAATGCAAGCACTTGAGCATCGAAACGCATCCAAAACCAGCATCTACCCTGGACCTCCAGACCTGGAGCAGTGCACCATGGGATTAGACCATAGTGGTATGGCCCAAAGACGGATATGTCAGTTTACAGTTAAACCACCATGGAGAAGGGTGAGGGTAGAGAGATCCCCGTGTCATACACCGGGTTAAGCGTCCAAAAAGCTGTGCGTTTTGAGTCATTAGCAGACCTGACTCATGGATAGAGGTAAGTGACGTTATTGAACCCGTTAATCAGTAACCAGGTGGTGCAATCAGGTTCCAGTCTGTGCCACATTCGTTTAGCCTCTCCCCTCCTCCTCCTCCTCCTCCTCCTCCTCCTCCTCGCAGTTTGACATACTTAGCTGTTGAGTGATCCCCTACAACTGAAGGCGTGTAGTTTTCTCTAGGCATGCTGCTGGTGACCAGGGGAATTCAGTCTTATCCTATGGGCCAGCATGTGTGAGTGGACTTTTTGTTTAGCACTGAGACACCTGATATGAGTAAACAACTGAATATGCTGGTGATTGTAAACCTTGATTAGTTGAATTGGGCATTTTTAGCGCTGGTCTAGAACAAAAGCCTGCTCACACCCCGGCCCTTTCTGGGATAAGATTGGATACCCCTGTGTTAGAATTTTGACCGGGGGAGGGCCTTTGGTGAATTTTTTTGTGCTCCATTGTCCTGCAGTGCTGCAGGAGGAAACAAAGAGGGCTTATTGTTTGGCACTTTTTAGATGCCTGGTCCGTACTGTACACCCACGAGTGGCCAAACACAGGCCAGCCATAGATGGCAGGGGCGCGAGGCCGCAGCTCGGCGGGACAGAGAGGCCCGTCAGCTCGTTAGCCTGCTAGCATTCTGCGCAATGCTACGGCAGCAGGGCTGGCCTGCTCCCCGGCAGCATCCGCTGTTGCTTCGGATACAGGATCCTGAGTGGTGTTCCCATGGCAACCTCAGAATCTCATCCAATACTGCTCGGTCCCCCTTTGTGTCCCCTGGTCCAGGCCACAGAGGGTTAAATAAAACGAGACAAAATTAAAAAAAAAAAAAAATTCCCCTTTTCCTTCTTTTCTTTAAAAGCTAGACAGGAGTAAGCGAACCAACGAGCGAGAGATGGAATGATCATGTGATTTGATCGAGGTGAATTGAACATGGCTGTTCCAGCCAAAGCTCCTGTCCCCCCCAACCCATGTTCCCCACCGACGGGGAGAAAGTGAAAGTCTCCCCTGATCTCTTGTGACCTGTAAAAAACAAAAACGCATGAGGGCGAGCGTTGGACTGTGTGCATTGCGTAACGGTAGCGGCCGGCATCGATAAAGCGCTAAAGCGGCTCTCGATCTTCCCCTCCCTGCTCCTCGCCCCCCCCACCCCCCACCCTGTCCGTCCATACGCCCCAGCCCCGCCCCTCATCCTGTTCTCAGGCAGATCCAGCGCCATTAGCGGCTGAGGCGCACGCCCACTGCTCCTGCTCCCGCTCGCCGCGCGGCCCGGAGAGTGAACGCCCCTCCTCACTTGCCGTCTCACGGCAGGGAGCTCTGCCCGGGGAGCGCTGGAGGGAATCGCGTCGCCGTATCGATCCGTGTGCGCGTTTGGGTAGATAGCAGGTGCGGGGGTTAGCTAAACGCTAAGGTAAGATTGCTGGGGTGTGAAACTGCTGTTGTTTTGGTGCTGCTGCTGCTGGTTTGTTTGGGGGGGGCTGGTATTGATGGAGCAGGATATGTAGGTTCTTGCCTCCTGTTGTTTTTCTTCCACAAGCTGAATGTGCTGTGTGTGTTTATAAGTTTGTGTGTGCAAGTGTGTGCATGTGCTGCATGTGTTTATATGTGTGCATGTGTCCGTGTGTTTATGTGTGTGCATGTGAATATGCTGTGTGCGAGTTTTTATGTGTGCGTGTGTGTGAATGTGCTGCGTGTGCTGCATGTGTTTATGTGTGTGCATGTGTGTGTGTGTGTTTATGTGTACCTGTGTGTGAATGTGCTGCGTGTGTGTTTATGTGTGCGCGTGTGTGAATGTGCTGGGTGTGTTTTTGTCAAAGGCGGATCAGTGTTTGGGGGGGACAGGGCCCGCATCCTCCCAGTCCGTCTGCAGCGGTGTGGCTCTGTCGCCGATAGCAACAGCAGGGATATCCATCTCCATCTCCGTGGCGATGCTGTGATGTTTACAGTGAGGAGGTTGCTGCAGCGCTGGGAGACACAGGAGGAGGGCGGTCACAGGCAGGCGTGTTTTTGCTGTTGACTCACCTGCAGGGAGACTCCACAGGGCATCGCCATGTCCCGTATTTACCTGCTTCAGTGTGAGGGGGAAATGGGATAAGGGATCTCTTCATAGCAGACCCTGCAGTGTTCCTGACTGTCAGATGGCTTATCATAATACAGCAGAAGCATGAGAGGAGACGTCTTTGAGGGACGGGAACCTCTCTCGGTCACTGCATGCTGAGGTCTGCGTTCTGTGCGCTGGTTCCCCGTGTAGCTGCTGTTGAGACGCAGGCCGCTGCAGTCACAGAAGTTGCTAAGCGTGTGTCGCGTTGCACACCCTGTGCTGAGATAGTTCATCTTTTCCACAGTAAATAGTTTATGTGAAAAGGGAGTTTAGGAAGGGAAGGAGAGGGTGTTAGCCGCAGCGCAGACACACAAGCGCCTAGACTGGCTGTCTCACTGCTGAAGCGAGTGTCACGTGTGTCCTGGTTTGTATGTGTGTGTGTGTGTGTGTGTGTGTGCGCGTGCGGGTACACATGTGTGTGTCTGTCCATGTGCATGCGCGCCTGTGTGTGTGGCCACGTGTGTGTTTGATTTGATTGTGTGGGCAAGTGTGTGTGTTTAAGTGCGAATGTATCTGTGTGTGTTTTCTCAATTCTTGAGGAAAGAGGGTGTGTCCTCTGTAGTGACTGGGCCCACTGAACTGTGACAAGAAGTGGAACTGGCTCAGTTAGCCCCTCCCCCCACCCTCAACCGCAGTGGCTTCCCTGTGATTGGCTCCTGCGCCAAGCCTCCCTGAGTCAGAGTGACTTGCATCATCCCTCTTTGAGTGCGTGCGTGCGTGCGTGCGTCTGTGTGTGTCTGTGTGTTTGTGTGTGTGTCTCTGTGTGTGTGTGTGCGCGCGCGCGCATGTGTTCACCTGTGCAGATGGTATTTCTGTGTCTATGTGTGGGTGCGCACTTCTGAAACAGTGAGACCTCCAAACCACCCCACTGTCTACCTGAGCAGGAGAGAGAGCGCGACTGACTGGGCTGACGAGCTCAGTGTCAGTGTACCCATGCGTTACTCTCACTGTTCACAGGGATATTCATTCATTCATTGTGTTCACCGCGTTATCTGGTTTTTGCAATCAAATCATTTGCTTTGGCAACATGATACGGCGTATTGTCTTGCCAAAATGCATGTGTGAATGTGAGAAAGAGAGCGAGGTGTTCAGTCAGAGGACACGAGTGACAGAAGATGAGGAAGAAAGAGAGAAGGAAAGAGAGACAGGGAGAGCAATAGAGCAGACATAACCAGCGGTAGCGGAGAGATCGCACGGCGAGATGAGCGGGGTTTGGTGATCGCGCGGCGGAGATGCGGCAGCCGGACGTGGAGGCGGGTAACGCAGCCCCGGCGGAGCTCCTTTGCTCTCGAGGAAAGGGGCGTGGTCCTCCTGCGCCGGTCCGCGTCGCGGGGCTGTCGCGTGAGGTGCGGAAAGGTCCGGAACCCTTAACCACAGCGCCCTTCCCCCTCCCCATGCTCTGATCAGCAGAATGAAGTGAACCAGCAGATCCACTCTCTCCTGCACCGCGAGGCAGTTAAGCCTCTATTTAGTGAGAGAAGACGCCGGGCGAAGCGTCGGCCAAACCCCATGTACCTTTCATGCCCCACTGAGCAGAAAATAAACACTAGAACATGGCTGATCTGTGCCTCCTCGGCAGCCTCCAGATTTTGGCCTTCCTTCCTCCGGCCAGGGCCCTTTTCCTTCGCACCCCGCCCGCCGAGCGCTCGGACGTGTCCTCCGTCCCCGAGGTTCGTTCCCCGCCTTTGTGGAGGGTGATGCAATGCGTCGTTTCCTGCGCCGGAGAAAAACGATCCCCCGCCGCTGCCCTGGTGTTAATCTCCCCTGTGTGCCGCATGCGTCTGTTTTTGTTTTTTATTAGGGAGACGGATTAATGTCGTCTTTTGATGTTGGAGGGTTTCGGCATGTGGGTTTAGTTGTCTGATCACTCAGGGTCAGTATCGTAGGCCTGCATTCATAGAGCATCTCATAATAATATTACTGATCCAGGATCAGCTTCTTCCTGTCCTTTTCCTAACCTTATCCATTATGAGCGAAAAGGTCATACTGACCTTAAATCAGGGCCGTTATGCATAAGCATCTTAGGGGTACTTAAAGCAGGATCTGGAATCAGTTTTTCCCTGTCCGTATCATAACTCGGGGTGTGTTAAACAGTGCCACAGAGCACACAAGCGTTTGCTTGCTTTTCATTCTGCTCAATTAAAGCTACCTTACTTGGTGAAATTATTCAGTTATGTATTCTAGATTGACCAACAATGACTCTGTTCTTAAACGCAGATTATAAAACAATGGTTGCTATTTAGACGCAACAAACACCTCTTAATTTATATGCATTATGCGCAAACTAGCAGGACTAATTTAGCCAATCCTGCGAGTTTTCTAAGCAAGAACAGGGCCTGGGTGAAAACCAGCATACACCAAGTTTGTCACCACTGGCCTAACCTTATCCATTATGGTCTGTAGGGCCATGCTGATCCTGGATCAGACCTCCTACATCCCACCTGACAATCAGCTGTTAGTTTCCCAGGATGCATTGCTGTGGCTGCGTGTGAGTTGGGGTCGGGGGGAGCCTTAGCTTGGTTGGTGGCTGCCTCCACCGTTTCTGACCTCTCTTTCAGGTGCGCTTGGCGCGGTTTCTCCACCGCCCCCCAAAAGCCTTGGCTCGTTCGGCAGGGTGGCAGAATTCTCTGCGATTAGCTGCTCTCTCCAGCTCCGGGTGTCAAGCGGTTGGCAGCCAGCACAGTGCGGGCCAAGGCACACATGTCCCCTATGCAGGATAAGCACGAGGGCTTACCCAATGAGTAACAGGACCCCGTCTCTGTCACTGAAACACAGGGCAGCGGAGGGGCTGCCATGTGCACTAAACTCTAGTACTTTGTACTAAATCCCCCCCTTGGGGTGAGTGAAGAGCACTGTTTCTGCCAACAAGGTACAAATGGGGATGCCAGATCTAAGTTAAAGTCCCCCCTCTTGAGGTTGGTGTCAGTGCTGGGGATGGGTTCTGGCATGACTTCCAGAGGGGCTCATAAGAGTGTGTGTCCGTGTGCTGTCAGACCGACACCGAAGTACAAAAACCCTGCTTTGGGCAAAGACTGGGAGTTCGCAGAGGAACCCCACTGAAGTGTCTGGCCACATCCCGTTGCCCCTGCCTTGAGACAGAATCCCCCAAATGGAGTGGGTGAATTTCGTTAAAACGGTCACAGCAGTGGGTATCAACTTCTGCATGGTCCTTCTCTCTCTCCCTGTCTCTGTCATCATTCTCTCCATCTCTCTCTTTGTCTCTGTGTCTCTGTCATTCACTCTCTCTGTCTGTGTCCATCTCTTTCTCTCTCTCTCTCTCGCTATCTGTTTTTCAGCCTGCCTCTCTCTGCCAAAACGGTTCAGTAATAGCTTTTTAACATGACAGGATGGGGTTCCATTCAGAGCAGTGAGGGTCTCTGACCTTTGACCTCAAGGTGCCCGATAACACCCCTTAAAGGGGAGATTTCTCCCCCAGAAGAAGAGCATGAATTATTCAGCTGGCTCATGTGGTCGTACGAGCACCCCCCCTCCCCTTTCCTGTGGGGATAAAATGTTGAGATAAATGGCCATTCCTCAGTAATGAAGGGGCCATGTTTCCAGGGTTCTGGGAGGGGGGGTGGGGGGTTCTGTGGACAGATCAGAGAAATCCAGTGCCTCAGACTTTCATTGCTGTTAATTATGTTTCCAGCCCCCACCCGCCTGAAAATGCTCCCCCACCCCCAACCCCCCCAGTCTTTTAGACAGGCCTGACGTCTGTACGGGCTCCGCGGTAATCGGCCGTCTCACCTGGAGCCCGCCACGCATATCAGTAAACACCCTTCCTTCCAGAACATTCTTATTTTCAGGGAACCGCAAATAACATTGCAGCATCCTGCCCCCTCCCCCCGCCCCGAGCGGCAGAAGGCACTTGTGAATGAACGCGGCGGTCCTCACAGCTGCGGGAGTTCTGAGAAATGAATATGGCGGTACGCTTCCGCGTAATGAAGACGGAGGTGTTGGCGGCTTTAGCCGTGCTAGCTGTGGGTCATCTCATCTCACACATCTCTGCCATTTTCACAGCTCTGTCCCCTTCAAAGGTTCACACTCACACCATGACTATCATCATTTGAGATTTATGTTTGTATACATTTATTAAAAACTTTATCATCATTTTTTGTGGTGAATGTTTTGGAGCCACATGCAAGGTTCCTGGTGGTGTGTGGATGTAATCCCATAATTCGGTGTTGCTTAACAACTGATAATTAAGTGGAGTCATAAAATGGATCTACGGCAGCTGTGTGTGCGCTTGTGTGTGTCAGTGTGTGCTTGTGTGTGTCAGTGTGTGTTTGTGTGTGCTTGTGTGTGTCAGTGTGTGCTTGTGTGTGTTTGTGTGTGCTTGTGTGTATATGCATGTCTGTTTGCCTGTATGTGAGTGTGTATGTGTGTGCCAGGAGTATGTGTGTGTGTGTGTGTGTGTGTGAGAGTGTGTGTATCTGTTTGTCTGTTTGCGCGAGTAATTCTGTGTGCATGTGTCTGTGCGCGCCTGTGTGTGATTTTTTGTCTGTGTATTTGTGCTTATACTTGCGCGTGTGTGTGTGCGTGTGTGTGTGTGTGTGTGTGTTTAGGGGAATGATATGTTTGGCGACATAAGAGGCTCTCCATCATGTGTAACCATGGCAGCTCAGAGAGGGAGGGTGTAATCATCACGCAGTCTCGGTGTCTGACGTTCGCACGGCCCTGCAGCTGCCAGACAGAGCAGGCCTTTTCAGGTCCTCAACAACAAACACAATTACACAAATCACACGTTGCGCTGGCTGACGTTTCTTTTTATCGTTGTTCGTTTTCTTTTATCTCCTTTGGAAATGGAACACCGCTGCGCTCTGTCCTAGGTTACCTCTAAATTTGGAGTCTGGTATCTCTAAATCTGGAGATGAATAAGTAATCAAAAACTACTGTAAGTGCCTTAAATAGCTTTTCCGGCTGGTTTTTTTTCATGGGTATTTTTTTTTATAGTTCATGTGCTCATTAAAATGTGATAAGGCTAATAATTTAACAACTTTGACTCATAGTAAGCCATTTGTGTGACCTAAGGTTTTAGGAGTTGTAAATTTCGCCACGGAGGTGCTCTTGCTATCCTGTGAAGACCTCTCGCTGTCCTTTGCTTGATGTCGCAAGGGTAACACACTGTTGCCGTGCTGTTGTCGTGGCATCGCTGGGTCATCTTATGGGCTGTTTTCATAGTTGTCTCTCTCTCCCTCTCTCTCTGTCTCTCTCTCTCTCTCTCTCTCCCCCTCTCCCTCCCTCCCCAGGGAAGCTATGGACATCCTGAGCCCTATCTCCTGAGCGGCCCTGCCCCCCCCCCCCGTGACCTGCCATCACCCCCCCACCCTTCTGAGTGACCCCCCCCCACTGCACCCGGCGGCCATGGCCGGGGAGAAGAGCCGGCGCAGCGCCATGGATACGAAGCGGCTGGCGGGGCTGCTGCAGCGCGGGGCGGCACGCACGCTGGTGATTGACAGCCGCACCTTCTCAGAGTACAACGCCTCGCACGTGCTCAGTTCCGTCAACGTCTGCTGCTCTAAGCTGGTGAAGAGGAGGCTGCAGCAGGACAAGGTGACTGTCACTGAGCTTCTGCAGCCCAACAGCAAGGTGAAGGTAAGGACACCCACAGCTCCACCCTCACCTGTGCCCCTGTCCGTCCCTTTCACCTGTACTTTTTAGCTGCGACCAGCAGCTCTGTGGCTCACTCTGCCAGTCCGTCAGTCGGTCGGTTGGTCCACAAAAATTTCCCCACCCTTTGGCGCCCACAGTTGCCGCCCTAGGAGGCTTAAATATGTCATGGAGGTCAAGTGTGTGTGTGTGTGTGTGTGTGTGTGTGTGTGTGTGTGTGTTTCTGTTCATGCCAGATGGCTAAAAGGGGGTATGGCAGTGGGAGTGGCCTGGTCTATATCAACCTTACCTTGAATTAGCCAAAGGGGAATACCACACTGATATCACAAAATATTGTTTATATTATAAAACTTTTAACAGCTTGCCGGTTCATCTAGTGAACACAAAGCCCCCCCCACAGCCCCACCTCCCCCAAGGTCTTGGCCTGGAACATCATGGGAGCTGAATACTGATCTTTGATTGGCTAAATGGCCTGTTCCCATCACACAACCACCTATCCCCCCACCCCAAAAACATCCAGTCTTGGGGCGATAGCTCTGTAAGCATGCTCCACATTTGGTTATACTCCTCAGTCGGTATTTTTTCACTCATAAGATGACTCATAAGCCATTCTGGGTCCCTGTGAGTGTTGGGTGTCGCAGATGTCACCTTTACCTTGATGGATGAGAGTATGGCTGATGGGACCGTGTTGAGTCACCTGCTGAGCTCCAGCTGGTCTCCAGAAGGCAACCCCTGGCCCTCTGGGCACGCCCCAGTCTGGGCTCACATGCCTGGGTGAGGGGGTTCATGCGATCCCCCGGGCGCTATATTCGGAAGGCCGGCATGGACGTTTATTGCTTATCTGTGCCTGTGAAACCGTACCCCGCATTTTCCATGGCTTCTGCCTCCAATATGAATATGACACACTTTTTTCCGTTCTCTGGGGGCATGAGAGAAGCGAACACTGATGGTGTGTGCTGAAACCTGTTGGAACTCGGTGGTAGTTACGTTCCTAGTTTTGTGTTTCAGCCATACTTCAGGTTATGTCGTAGCTTCACTCAATTGACTTCATTCAATTCCCTGATGGGAACATTCTCTCAGTGTTGCTGAAACTTTGTTGTCACTATCTTTTTACTTTTGCTTTGTTTTCCCAGAAGGCACATTCCCGTCACACCTTACCATTCACTATAACCTCTAAGAGTGCCAGCACAGCCCTGGTTATCTTACTATCTTGCTTCATGTCTATTTATATGAACGGAATGAATTGATTAACGAACCGATTGCTCACGTTCCTTTAATTTGATTATCTCTAGCCAAGAACATCATAGTTGACCAATACAAATAAAATGATCTTATGTAATCATGTGGAATTATGAAAGAATTATGCTAATTTCTTTCAGCTTCTGGGATTTGGCATTTAGAGTAAACATGCGTCTTATAAGTGTGTACACCTGGGCGTTTATTTGCATACAGGTATGCGCATTCTCGTGTCAAATTAAAGGTTTAGAAATCTCAAATTGTGCATAAAAATTGGTGTGTGCGTGTTTTTTTTCTGCGTGCACTCTGATTATGATTATGATTGTAAATGAGGTCCCAGAGCCACTTTCCAACGTCCACTGCCAGCGCCGGTTATGAAGACGTCAGTGAGACCGTAACGTTGCAACAGAGAAACCGGGACATTGAGATGGCCTGAATCAGGTAGCCCATGGCAGCTGACACACCGTCTCTCTGAAGGAGGGGAACTCCTCGGGTACTTTCCGGCGCAAACCAGCTGTTTGACCGGCGGAGTTCAGACAAAAATATTGCAGCCGTTCCTGATATTACATTACAGTCATGGATTCCTGGCCTACGCACATGAGGGTGACTTTCTGCTCGGGCAGCAAGCTGCAAATAAACAAAGGGGTGCAGGTGTGGGGGGCCCTCCCGCTGGGTACAGAGTCTTCACACCACAGAGTTTGTTCCCAATTTGGTCCACGTTTGATCCACTTTCGTTCTACTTTGCTTGAGCTACTTTGGGTCTGGTCTTGGTCCCTTCATGGTTCGCCATTCATCCCCATGCAAGCTGGTGAATATCTTGGTTCTTGCAAAGGTTTTCTTGGGTCTTGGGTCGTCTCCTCT
Source organism: Albula goreensis (assembly GCA_022829145.1). Lineage (NCBI taxonomy): Eukaryota > Metazoa > Chordata > Actinopteri > Albuliformes > Albulidae > Albula > Albula goreensis. The sequence continues at coordinate 3,036,357 of CM040741.1, read as the reverse complement.
CTCTCTCTCTCTCTCTCTCTCTCTCTCCTCTCTCTCTCTCTCTCTCTTTCTCGCACTCTTACTCTCCCGTTTGGCTGAAGCCCATCGGGCCTCCTCTCACTCAACCCAAAGGATCCAGCACAGCCAACTCCTCCCTAAATAGATGAGTAGATAAAAAGCTTCAGGACTGTGAGGCGGATTTGGCATTCTTGTCGGGGGGGGGCTCAGGCTGCAGCTCACTCCCTCACCCCCTCCCTCTCCCTGTCCCTCTCTCTCTCTCTCTCAGCGAACAGTCCACAGCTCTCTCACTGGGTCACCCCCCCCCGGCCCTCTCCTCTCCTGTTCAGCCGTACAGCTGGCTGGCCTTTATCACCCCCCCTAAAGAGGATAATGCCTGTGATTAATGGAAGCCTAGATAAAGCTCCAGCGACCTGCCACTGGTGACTGTTGAGGGGTTGGATGGGAGGGGGTGGTAGAGATACTCTTTGTGATTGGTTAAGCATGACATCACCACCCCCCCCGGCTAGGCGCGTGCGGACCGGCTGCATGGCGCAGGGGGAACGTGCCATTTGACCCACACACACACACACACACACACACACACACACACACACGAGCGCACTCACACTTCCGGGCCACGGTCTCGCCAGAGGCAGAAGTGCTACTTTTCCTTGGCTCGCTAATGGCGGCAAAGGGAACCATTGTGCCAGTTTTTTGTCCGTGCGTATGTATTTAGGGATTGGGTATAGAAAAACTGCCAGCGGGCGCCTCGCCGCGCCGGTTCGGAGTTAATGGCGTTTGCGGCGCAGCTGACGTCCGTCCATTTCAGACTCTCGCTCCGCCACGGGCGTTTCTCGGGACGTGCGAGGGTCTGACCCCGAAACGCTGTTCTGTGCTGTTGCTACCCAGAAACACATATTTTGAGCAGTGTTGCACGTGACTCTGGAGTACAGCAGGGCAGCATGAAAGGATTTGGCCTCTATTGCAAAAGAAAAGATCTTTCAGCTTCATTTCTCTTCCTTCTCAGTAGAGCTAGGGGGGCATAAGTGGACATTTATACAAGGTAAATTTCCACACAAAAATCAGGAAAGCATCGTCAATGAACCTGCTTTCCAGATCTTACAGTAGAGAGAGAGAGAACGCTTGATGGGGCATTCCACTTGGATAACAACTAAAACGTGAGCCATATGAACCAAATCTTGTCCGGTTCGCCCTTGTCCTCAACTTCTAATTAATGTAATTTTACTGGGGAATGCTGCCTCTAGCAATACACAAACCCCATCGACATCGAGTCAGAACCTAAAACCACAACGCCGCCGTCAAAGCCCACTTCGATTCTGCCGATGGCAGGATGGGAGAATCTAACAATGCAACATCCGTGGTTCTGTCGATCCTGCAGTTAGTGACAGCGCTGATCGCTAATCCATTTTCTAAGAGTCGCACACTTCACAGACGTCCTCTCATTTCCCCGTTTGTGGAATTTTTGTTTAGGGCAGGTGTGAGCAAAACACTGTTCTCAAAGGACAGTTTTTTTCAGAACAGAAAATCACCTCTCTCCTGCTTTTAATTAGTTTTTTTTTGTTTTTGTTTTCTGTCGCACCCCAAGTAGCAGATGCTAGGCTTTTCAGCATCAAAGCTAATGGAAAACATAATGCAGCACAGGCCGCACGGCCAATAGGGAGGCAGCCGCTGGTCTCGTGCATTTAAATCTCTTGAACGTGCTACTGTTTGCCCCAGCCAGTCCAGGCCGGTCTTAGCAAAATCACAACAAAGCCCTTCATTGTGGCGCCTGCGCCCGCCTGTCCATTGTTATTTGAGGCAAGTGGTCATTTTCCTCCATTCATGTCTAATGTTTCATCATGCGTCTGTTGAAGATGGAACAAAAAAAAAACCCCACAAACGCCATAGTCATTTTGTGTTTGGTGAATGCTGGGACGCGGTTGCGTTTTTTTAGCAGAGGATCAGCTGGGACAGTGGAATTTGAGGGGCGAGTTCTGCCCTGGACCTGATTATGTGGTTAATTGCCATTTTGGTAAAATGTCCACCCTCTGGACACTGTGCCCCCCGAGATCTCGTTACGTAACGAGGTTCTCTGTCATCGCCCCGAAGGAATGTGGCATTCGTTATGCCCACTCTCACCAGCCTGCCCTGAGACCCTAGTTAATGACTGAACCGCTCGGCCTCATGGGATTGGACCAAAGTCTGCGGAAAAGCAAAGAACAACAACCACCACCCCAACAACCCCCCCAAAAAAAGTTATGTAATACAATTACTCTGCCCAGCGGAAGCATGAGGACAGGGGAGGGACTGAAGCTGAGAGGAAAGACGGACTGAATGACCTGGCCTGTCTCTCTGTCAGATACCGCTGGAGTTCAGTAAAAAAAACCTGCCCTGACACTGACTGCTGTCATTCCGGTTATTTCCACAACCATGTGACCTTGCCCTGGGTGAATTACAAACCTTACATCATCACGGTTTATTTTAAGGCCTGCCTTAAACTGATACAAAGTACTGATAAGCATATTGCTACCCTTTAATTAAGCATGACGTATTCATGAAGTGGTCTAGTTCACAAAGAGGCAGGAGTAAATTAGAAAGAAAACAATTTAAGTGAAGTCATTTTTCAAGTGTACTGGTACACACCCTGTGTGCTCAGGGTTAAATGTGTGGTGTGCCAGTGATCAAAATGGAAATCTTATTTGTAGTTCTGTTCATGGTTACTTTTTATAGAATAAGTCATGCTCAATGCATCGTAAAACTGGTCGATTTTTTATGTGTTATAAATAGGCCATTAGAAGAAATGAGGATAAATAACGTCAGAATGATTTATCTATGAGTGCCAAAGTGGCTCTCTTTCAGTTTGCTGTTGACGGATAAACGCCCTTCCACAGGTGTAATATTTTTACATAAAAATGACCAAAATAACTTCCCAGGTTTTGACATAGGTCGGGGGTCAGAGTTCATACATCATTTGGTCGATTCTTAGGTAGAGGGTAGGTGGGGGCAGAGGGGTGCGTGTTTGCTGTTCGTGGTCATGGCTGAGGAAGCATCTTTCGGGGATCTCGTAGATGTTCGTTCAGCAGAAACGCTGGCAGTCTCCCTAACGGCTAACGGCTAACACACGCTAAGCTGTAGCGGCAGCGCAGGGGGCTGTGAATGGTTAACTGAATCTCTGGCAGCTGCGGAGCTGCTTAGGGCCTAATTCACTGGAGGGTTTGATGTTGGAAGTGAGCGGGAATTTTTAGGGGAATTTGTTACAGACAATCTGAGTAATCTCTTCATCCCAAGCGGGAATTCTTCTTGTGTGAACTGTGTGCAAAAGGACAAACGTGCCCCTGTGTGTGTGTGTGTGTGTGTGTGTGGGTGTGGGTGGGTATGGCTGTGGTGAGGGGGGATAACACCGTTTAGGCAGTGTTCCTGATCTGTAAACAGGGAATACAATCTGCATGATTCCCTATGGACCGGAATGCCAGGAATCTGAGAGAGAGTGGAGGGAAAAGGGGAACGGCGTTCTGCAGAATTTCCCTGCTGCAGGCAGAGCGCTCCGAGCTCTGAGCGAGGGAAGAAAACCTTTCAACCAGTGGGCACCGCGAGAACGAGATGGAGGGAGGGAGGGAGAGAGAGAGAGAGAGTAAGAGAGGGAAATGGAGGAAGGAAAAGGAATGAGAGCGAAGCAGAGATCGAGTGGGATAGAGGGAGGGAGAGGAAAAATGACAGAGAAAGAAGAGAGAGAAAGAAGGCGGGAAAAAGGAGAGACAGTGAGAGCAGGAGAGACAGATTGAAAGAGGGGAGGAGGGGAAAAGGACAGCAGGAGACAAAGTGAAAATGAGCGAGGGAAAAGAGAGTGAACGAGAGAGGAAAGGAGGGAAAAGGCAAGAGGAAGGAGGAGAAGTAGCCTCAGAGGAAAAGACAAAGGGCGAGAGGGAGGGGAAAAGAGGAGGGAGAAAGAAGGGAGAGGGGGAGAGTGGAACAGACTGAGAGAAAGGAGGGTGGGGGGTCAGAGGAAGAGAGAAAGGGTGAGACGTTCTGGGGAGAAGTGTCCGTACTCCCCAGCCGGGCTGAGGAGAGGCGATGACAGAGGACCTGAGGAACGAGGTTCCGCTCCTGATGGGGGGGTTGGGGGGGTTTGGGGGGGATCGCAGTGCCAGAAAGGATCAGCCAGAGAACCGCGCTATAACAGAGCCTCACGAGGTGAAAACGAGGTCAGGACTCCGCTCAGCCCCGAGGAGCGAGCCAGGCCAAGATTAACCCGACTCACTCCAGCACCAGACACACACGGCCTGCTGAAATCCCGCCATCCCATAATTATTCCCCCTATGCTTCACGCTCCAGTAAATCATGTGTATGAGAGTTGCAGTGAATTCCATTTCAATTCAGCAAACTCAGGAAAACAAATTGGAATTCAGTTCAGTCATTGAAAAACAATTACAGAACCTTGTTGCAATTTTTCTATTCATCAGTTCAGCTTCCTGATTTGAAATGGATTTGTTTCCCGGCTGTGCTAAAAGTTTATTTATACACAAACATATTTGAGTGATGCTGTAATCCGGTGGCGTTTAATGCTACTTTTACACTGTACACGGCCTTGAAAGGATATCAGTGTCACCCATAAATTTGGTGGAATATCACATTAGCCATAGTTTTTTTTTTTTTTTCCCCAGCAGAAACTATAAATAAGCAAACAGAGGGCCGGAATTCCCAGAGTCCTCGGAGTGAGTGCGATGGAGGTGTGGATGTTTGTAGCCTTTGACACACAAACCGTTCCCTTCATCTGCACGGCCGGAGAGGGAGAGATTTCCACGCTCAGATGATGTTAGGGGCATGTGCTCGCTCCGAGGGGAGCGTCCCGGGGTGACGCGCTGAAAGGACGGATTGTTCGGGCCGATTTGCGGCCGATTTGCCGAGCAAAATTGATTTGGTGCATCTAGCTGCAGGCTGACCTGACACGACCCACCCATTTCTGCGTTCGCCACCACCCACTACACCCCCCCCACCCAACCCGCCCCACTGCGTTTAAATGTAATGTTTGATAAGTGTCTTTCACACTCATGGCCAGGCCCCCCATCGCCCCGCCCTCTTCTCCTGTGCATGTCCCACCCCCTCAGTAAGTGACCAGGTGACCTGACCTATCTGTGACCTCATCCAGCTGTTTTCCTGTTTTCTTTCAGCAGATGGCCTCCGATGTTCTGTAAAAATACACTCAAATACCCACTCCAGCCATGCATACTTGATCTTACCCAAAAAAATACTCATAAAACCAAAGCAGAGAGGGGTGACGTCTTAGTTCTAGATAATAGTTACGCCATTTCTCTTGGATGATAATCACGGTATAGGCACTTCACATCGGTAATGTATTGGAAAACGTCTCGGCACATAGAGAAATCGTCAGAAACTCTGAAAAACAACTTTGACCACAAAACTTCCCATACTGTAATGGATTGCTGTTTTTGCACTAGATTCATTGTGCAGCAGCGTTTTCAGACTACAGAATGTGGTGTGTAGCTGTGAAACATCAGGGTGAGTTGGATTGTGGGTAAACTGAGTGCACCAGCCCATGCCACACCACACCCGGAGGCTGTAAGCACAGCGAAAGCTCATGGCATAAACTCTTATTATTAGAATATGATTTGAGGGGCCGAACCCAAATGAGACTCACCTGCACTGTTTCTGAAGACACCTCCTGTGGGGACCACGCCCGTCTGGGCATGTCGGTCAGGAACGACACGCGCCCCTGTCTGAGGCTGTGGCCGATGAGGTTCGTCCCCCGAACATGACATTGGGCCAGACACTATCTCATGATGTCACTTCCTGTCTCTGCTCTCTTGTGTTTTTTTAAGAGCAGGGGTTTTCCAGCAGTCTGGTGTGATTCAGCTGGCATTTTTTAAAATGGGTGGGAAAGGGTGGGGGATTGAGGTCAGCGATTCGCTGGGCAGTGGGTTGCGCTTTGGGGAGACTGATGGTTGATCCCCCAAAATCAGCCTCCTGAATGTTTCTTTTTCTCCCCAAGCAGCTGATGTTGCTTGTTCCCTGAACTGCATACTCTTGACTCTCTAGCCTTGGCTTCCTGCAATCTAATTGGTGGACTTTCTGAGGCTGTTTGTGATTGGCTGATTTGATTATCACTTTTCACACTCATTACTGGCTGTGAATCCTGTGACTCAGTCATAAGTAACAAGTGTCTATTGATTTATTAGCAAAACAACATCTTCAGAAGCTGGACAGAGCTCTGTCACACAGTAGTGATAAACTAGTCAGGCGGCCATGATGTCATAGTTACAAGCTTGTTAAGTGAGGCTAAGAGATTGTCTATTGTGCCAAATGAAATCCCGATGCAGTCTCCTGATCTTACTCGCCTTTCCACTGACCCCAGGTCAGTCAGAACATCCCTCACTGTCCCAAGACCTCAGCACTGCGATGCAGAGTCACTGATCTGGGGTTAAAGGTCATGGCCTGGTCATGGCATTGGCACCAGAGAATTGAGATCTGCCATCTGCACCCAGGGCCTGTGGACCTGACCTTGCACTGACAGAATGAGTACTGCAAACTCAAACTGCAGTTCACGTTGCCCACTACTGGCACACTGCAGTACAACTAGGGCAGGGCGGTATGACTGAAGTCTTTATCAAGATATATTGGTGATGTATCAATATTTAAAATTAAATTCATTTTTCAGATGTACTGAATGATAACAGATGTTTGATGTTGATGATGACAAGAGTCCAGCCAACCTGAAATCGTCTGTTTTTGATTGTTAAGGTCTAACAGATGTTTCATAACTCATTTTGGGAGTCTGAAAGCAAACCTGTCTTCAGGCAGAAAACTGGCACCACAATTTAGATGCATCATCACAAAATGATCAAGATAAAATCAGATAAACAACTTCAGAGATACGAACCAAACCTCAGAGATATGAACCTGAGCTCTATGAGCAGACGTGGTAGCCAAATATGGTAGCCAGCATAGCTACGCCTTATCAGTAACAGGTGCTTTAGTACTGGTGTGGAAGCAAAGGTGTACGTTAAAATCAAATGAGTTTTAAACGATCTCCATTCTTTGTGTGAACATGTCTCAGAGCCACTACTGTATATCAAATGGGTCATAATGCTACAGATCTGTAAAAGCCAGTTTTACCCCTGTCAGAAATGCATAAAGGATGTGTAGCATACTAATCAATCTATTTACTGTAACACGCTGATCCAGATGACATACATTTGTAGAGGAATGAAAATGTAGTGGAACGGATGCGTTTTTCACATGTCCGTTTGGAGGTGTGTGTTTGTGTTTGTGTTGAAACCTTGTTGAAAATGCTGACAGTGCAGTGAAGACGCAGTGATTTTTCCCGTAGACCCAGAGCAGCAACAAATATTAGTTCTTTGCTCTGTCTCCTAGCAACCCGCTGTAAATCTTTTTCCTGTAATCATGTTGAAAAATGAAACCGAATATTCCCAGCTGCTGAAGCATATTTACTTTTTAACTGTCCAGTTTGGAAAGAGTTCTCCATGAGACGAAACTTGGTTCATTGGTCTCCAAAACCATGACTGTTTGAGAAGGCACAGGCAACACGATGTCTGTCGAACCTGGGGCAACATTGTATTGAGCACCTGTATCAGGTAAGCCAGTTTACATACCAAGCCAATCAGCTCACCACTCTTACTCTAACTGAGCCAATCAGGGGCAGCACCTGCATTGACTTAGCCAACCAGAAACAGAACCAGTTCTAACTTAGCCAATCAGGAGCAGCAAATTTACTGATCGAGCCAATCAGAAGTCCATATTTTCACCATAAGGTGACGAATGGTTTCCTTGGATCGGCACTTAAATGTTTCAAAGTGGAACGAAATTTCCTTTCTCATCCATATTCATGCAGGAGAGCCGAAGAATTACCCAGAGAATTGTGGGTAACTCATTGACGTCTTTTAGCATTCTGCCTGTAAATGAGTGAATTCAGAGGTCTCAGCGGTGACTCATTATGTACACAGACGAATATGGTTTTTCATTCAGTTCTTGTGGCATATAAAGTGTGTGTGTGTGTGGGGGGGTCGGATTATTCACATGCTTGACCTCGGTAGCTGTTTAATATTTGAATGCCAGATGAACTCACCCCCATATCCTTAGTCTAACCCATGTCCTTCAGCGTTCTGTAGTCAGGTTTTGATCTTTCCATTCACGGCAGCCATGTTTCTCGTTCTCTCCCTCAAACTGATGCAGTCCTCCTTCATCTTGCTGCAGTAGCTGATTCAGTGGGGACCGGTGCATGTCCAGGGGTCAGAGGTCAGCCCTCTCAGAGGGAGGTTCCCACATAATGGGGCTTATCCCAATACCAGTGACCCCTCCACCTCCAGTTCTGGGGGTACACACCTAGCCTTTGTGGGGTGTTAGTGATCACTCACACCAGCACCTGGGCCGTTGCCTGGGCTTACTGACCTCAGCGCTTACAGTGGCTTGTGGGCTAGCCGTGGACAGCCTAGCAGGAGAAAAACGTCTCGGCCTGGGGAGGGTAAGGTGGCATGTGTGTAGCTTAGGCAGCTGTGATTCTTTATGTGAACATTTTAAAATCCTGTTACATGGCAGTGATATTCCTTACTGTTTTAAAATTCTAAATATTGATTTAATACAGCTGCACGTTTTGGCTAGTAGTGCGTTTTGTGAAACTTCTCCAGATCTGCAAGAGCGTTTTCGCACCGTTCCTGAAGAGTGAAAGTGTTTCGGATGTGTGTTTGACACAGGCGTGACCAGATACTGACGTACTGTAACCTGAGCGTCAGATTCTCAACTTCACAAGCCACAATAACGCCAGTGCGACGCACGTAACGTGAAAGGGTAAACCTAATGAACATACCTGTGGTTGCCACTCTCTGCCCTTCCCTGCTGTCTCTCTCCCTTTCTTTTCCCCTTCTCTCTCTTTCCCTCCTTCCCTTTCTTTCTTCCTCTCCCCCTGTCATTCTGTATTTCCCTCTCTCACTCTGCATCTCTCTCCCCCTTTTTATTCTCCTCTCCTTCCCTCCCTCCCTCCCTCCCTCCCTCCCTCCCTCTCTCTGCAGTAGTTGTAGTAGCAGTAATAGTGCGGGGAGGTGTTGCTCTGGTCTCGCTGCAGTGACCCCCCCCCCGCCCCGTTTCCCTGGCAGCATGTCTAACCTCTGCAACAGCGATCGCATGTTTCAGCACTGCAAAATCAGCTGCAGTTTTAACCCCTTCGATACCAGCTGCAAGGATATCCCTGCAATTATGAGCAGCATGCTAACATCCTCACCTTACCAAGTACAGTGTGAACCACTATGATTACTAGCAACATGCTAACCCCTCCAACTTTATCCTAGCATTATCAACTTTGATTATGACCTCCACAGTCGCTATCATTTAGTCTGTGGAGTCTTAATGATGAAGAAATTTGTACCCTTAATTGAATGGGGTATGTTTTATTTTACATGCATTTATGGTGATATTTCAGTTTGCTTTTATATAAAATGTATTGGCACGGTAAGACGATATGTAAAATCAGATTGAAGTGAAATTTAATGATGTTAAGTGCTGAAGGCTTTGTTTTGGCATGGTGTTAAGTGATAGGATAGAGCAGTGTGGAGAGTGTAGGTACTCTGCCTGTGGTGTCAGGAGCTGTTAGCAGCAGATGCGCTGGTGCTGTTTGCTTGCATTGAGCTGAGCGTTTGAGTCCGTTGGCCAGAACAAACAAACCCCTCTAAAGTTGGGTGTGGACGGTGTTGGGAGGAGCTGGGAGGTGGGAAAACGACAGTTATATCTCCTCTGGAGGTGTGACCTTCGACCCTGTGTGTGTATGGAGGGACCATGCCAGGTGTGTTCTTTAACTGTGTGTATCAGCTGTGTTTTTTGACTGTGTCCCACCTGTGTTCTTTCATTGTAGTCCCACCTGCGTTCTTTGACTGTAGTCCCAGCTGCGTTCTTTAACTGTAGATCCAGCTGTGTTCTTTGACCATGCCCCAGCTGTGTTCTTTGACTGTGTCCCAGCTGCGTTCTTTGCCCATGCCCCAGCTGTGCGCTGTGTGACTGCGATCTGAGCAGTGCGCTCTGTGACAGCGGCCTTGGGCCATTGCCCTGTCTGTACTCAGACACGGCTGTGCCTGACACACACAGAGAGAGCCGCAGGAGAGTCTGTAATCACCCCCCAGCCCCCCCCCCACCTCCCCCGTTTGTGGTGATGTCATTCTCCAGGTTTAGCTCTAATCCAATTAAGGCAGAACACCTTGTTCAGGGCAGAGGGGGTTGCTGGGAGATAACAGGGTGCGGATTACACCGTGGGGCGGGGGGGTGTATCGGGACACAGCCTCCTGTGTGTCTGCACCCTTGGTCACCACCTGGGGAGCTCATATCTGCACATATCTGAGGATTTATCTGCTGACTGGTTTATGGATCCAGTGAGTGTAAACAGGAAGTGGAGCGGTGCAGGCGCCGGCCCTTTAAATGGCACCTGGCAGGAGGGCGGCCTGTGTAAGCGCACACCAGCGCCAGCCGCGCGCGACCTTGGGGACAACGCGGCTATGACATCACCTGTGAGGCACCAGGCCAAACCGCACAGATAACAGTACTGTGTACTGTACACACACACACACTCACACTCACACATGGAAACTCAAACACTGAAATTCAGTAATATCCCAGTACAGAAGGCACTGCTAGGCTCCAGTCTGCTCTAGTGGCCTCGATCAAGGTGTTTACATCCTCCCTAAGCTGATCAGACTGGGTGTGTGTTTGTGTTTGTTTGTGTGTGTGTGTGTGTGTGTATGTATGTCTTTTGTCTGTGTGTGTGTGTGTGTGTGTGTGTGTTTTGTGTTTGTGTGTGTGTGTGTGTGTGTGTGTGTGTGTGTGTGTGTGTGCGTTTCCTGGAACTATCCTGTAATGCTGTTGGGCTGTAAGCCGACTGACCCTTCAGGTGACATCACAATGTCGTTGAGAGTACTCTTCCCATCTCTTCTTTCTTTCTCCTCTCTCCTCTGTTCCTCCTCTGTCTCCACCCTGTCTTCCTAGTGGTGATGTAATGACGCAGACGGCCTGTGTTAAGGGTCATGTGATCACGTTGCTTGACAACACTGAATGGCACTACCAAACACGCACACGTATACACATGTACATGCATGCATGCATAAACACACTCTCATATGGTAATCACACACACAAACTCACACACTCTGTCATGTAGCATACACACAGAAGCATACACACAAATTCACACACAAGCACACACATTCACACACACATACATACACACACACACACTCACACACAGGTGTTGGCATTCAAAACATTATGTTTACTGTTTGGATGTGCATTCAGTCGTGTTGCTTCCCACTTTGAAAGAGTTTTCACAAAAGCCATTGTCTCCTGCTGCTATGGCAACAGAGAATAATCGAGTATGTTTCACAGAGTGAACTAAGGCTGAACACCTGTAATTCCACACCCTGCCTCTCTGCTAATATCACTCAAAAGAGATCCTGTCGCTCCAGTAACCCCATCCTCTGCCTGCTGCCCCCACCCCCCATCCCAACATGCACTGATGTCTCTGTGACCTCTGACCTTTGAACCCTGTGTGTGTGTTAACATGCAGGTGGACCTGGGCAGAAAACAAGAAGTGGTGGTGTATGACCAGAGCACCAAGGACGCCAGCACGCTGTCCAAAGACAGCTTCGTCTACATCCTCCTAGGGAAGCTGGAGGGAAGCTTCCACCGTGTGTCCCTGCTCACAGGTACGGCCCACCCTCTGCGTCCCTGTACCCACCTTCACCTCCTTCTCCCACCCCTGTGTCCCAGGCAACAGGAGGATGTGGGCTGACAAGCCCCATAATGCACAGTCAATTTTGAATATAGTTTGTCATTCCTCTGATAGGTCAATTTGAGTATGTGATCGATATGGTAGCCTCACCCTGTTGGGGCGGGGGGGGGGGGTGTTGTCCCCCACCCCCCCAGTCCCCCCCCCACTGTCACTGAGCTTTTATCTTGGAGCAGCTCCTATTCCTGTGAGCAGCGCTGGCATGCAGTTTGCCATTTCTGCCACTAGGGGTCACCCATTACATCATCACTGTCCTCAGAACATTCTAACCTACATTGTAACATCGGTTCTGTAGCTCTGCCAGAACCACATGGCAACAGAGCGCGAGCCCGGCAGTGACAAAAGCAAAAGTCTGGACTGAGCATGCTCAGAGAATGTGTCTGCAAACCTGTATTATTCTGAGAGCTCTGTGTTTTTTTTTTTTTTTTTTTTTTTTTTTTGGCAGAGGTCTATGGACATGCAGCAGCTTTTTATTATGATTCAAGTTCTTTAAAAAAAAAAACAAATGCAGTTCATTTTTTCCAAATGAAATTATGGACCCATTTACTGAGCCTGACAACAGAAAATGTCACTGACTCAAAAAAAAAAATGTAATCAGGAAAACAACAAACACAGAGACGTAACGAGGGGGGAAAATGGGTGGAGGCGCTAACGGCATCCTGCCGCTGGAAGTGTCAGAAGCATTCCGCGCTCAGCGTCAGCAGTTTGAGCGATGATGTAAGCTGTCAGAGGAAGAATTAGGGTCTGGTAATTATCTCCCTCACAGTACAGCTGACGGACCAGCGTTCCCCGGAGCTGGTGCCTGATTGGACGAGCTGTACCTGCAGGGCTGGTACACGCCCCCTCGCCTGTAGCCCCTGTGACGGGCCTCATTCAGGAAGTGCGATTCATTGTATAATCAGGAATGTGCTGCTTTATTCGTATAGTAAAAGACTGGGGTCTTGTGTATGTCACAGGTAAAGTGGATGTCATTGAAAGCCTGTCTTTGCACAGTTCTGGTGAAAAGGTTCAGCTGTAGAGCCTAATACTAGTGACAGCAACTGCTTCAATGGTAGAGTGCATGTGTGAGGGAGTGCATGCGTGTGTGAGAGTGTGTGCATTTGTGGGTGTGTTTGTGTGTGTGTGTGTGTGTGTGTGTGGGGCGGGTGGCGGGGGGTACACTCAGCCACCCCAGACAGATCACTCTGGAATATCCTGCACAGGAACCACAGCTAGGTCATCTTGTACAGCCACCCCCCCACCAACCCTCTTCTGTGTCTTTCTGTTTAGGTTCACTCTCAGTGATGTCACTCTGTTTGGTAAACTCTGGATGAGGGCTGTGGAGTCATGTGATTGACATTGACCAAGCAAAGGTGGTGGGGGGGGTGTCCATCATTTATTGTACCGGCCTGCATGACTCACCGCGATGGATTTCCCAGCTGATATAACACGCCCTGTGGTTTGAAAATGGTGCTCTGCCTTATGGTTGCTCGTGTCAGAGAAAACACAAGTATTTTTGCCTGTTTTCCTTATAAAATTATTTCCCATGTGCCGTGATGTTTGATTTTGCAAACAGTACAGGTTTGGCATTGCTATCCCGTTCATTAAGTTACAAAGCAAATTAGGACGACGTCACTTTTCCAGTAGTGTTGCGCGCTACATTCAGCTTCGCAGCTCATTTCCAGCTGCAGGAAGTTGAACATATCATCAGTGTCATAAAAAAATGTTGTTTCTCCAAACAAGACAAAACTTTTCAGGAAATGAGAAAAGCTGTTTCATTATTACACTGTGCTTTTTAAGTTTTACTCACGTGCTGTTTTGAATAAACTTTATTAGTCAGAGAGCTATGTTGACAGTATTTGTCTGATGATGTCAGCTGTGTATCCATGTATCATTACTCAAAAAATCACCAACATAGAGATGAAAAGGTTTTTTTATGACTGTATACAGATACTGTGATGAAAATATGAATACAGTGACAAGTTTTTTTTTTTTTTTTTTTTTTTTTACAGCAACAAAAAAAAAAAAAAAAAACCCAGCAGAACAACCAAAAACACCTACCGAAAAGCCTAGCCTAGCCTACCTTACACGTGCTTAGTACACTTATGTTAGCCTACAGTTGGGAAAAATCCTTAACACAAAGCCTATTTCATAATAAAGTATTGACTATCTCATGCAATTTATTGAATACTGTACCAAAAGTGAAAAACAGAATGGTTGTGTATAGTGACCATGTGGGAGACTGGGAGATGCGGATCACTGCCGCAGCCCAACTGCCCAGCATCACGAGAGAGTATCGTACCGAATCAAAATTAAAAATTTGAAACAGTTTCTCCTGAATGCGTATCACTATTGCACCATCGTAAAGTCGACCATTGTAACTCAGGCACCGTCTGTGCAGTTGGGACAGTTGGCTAACATGCCCCAAAAACAAGACACAGCAATGCAAAAGTGTGGCCAAATCCATGTGCACCAACTATATACACACATTTGAATCTACCATATAAACAACTCAGTCAGTTTTTTTTTTTTTTTTTAGATTTTATTGAGTTTTTTTGCTTGAAGAAAAAAACAAATAAGCTGATTAAAGACTGAAAAAAAAATAAGTTTGGATGACATTGTTCATAAACACACTGTCTTGGTGACATTCAGTGGCATTTTGGAAGCACAAGCAAGACAAGTCTTAAATTTGCCTGGAAATTTTAAAAACAGAACTAAACTGGAAAACTTTGCAGAGAAAATTCCGAAAAGAAGAAAATATTCCTGTTGAACATCCAAAGGAAACAGTTGATATCAATTATACGGTATTAGAATGATGGTGTTTATACCGTCCTGGGAACTTCCCCTTAGCCCAGAGAGAGATGCAGAGAACTGACTCATGGAAGTACAGAAGAATCCCTGCTGCACCGTTTTGTTTGGTTGAAGTCGGCCCAGTCGTCCTAAAATGCTCTCGTTCCTGGAATGAGACCAGCTCTCCCGATAGCTCTTCCTCTACTGCAGCACAAAGACAGTCTCCCTGGTATCTGATTGGTTGAGTTCTCTTGGGGTGTGGGAGGGAGGGGAGGGGGTGGTACCTGATAGTTCCCATGATTCTTGTGGCCTCTTGCTGTCCCTCGGTGGACACTAATCTCCTGTAAAATCGTATCAGTGATTTGATAATTGAATCAAGGATGTTTTTGTAGTCGGGAGGGAAATGGCTACAGATTTATTATGGTAATTATAATTACCAGTATTGACGTCTATATTTAGCATGGACAGAGTACGGGTTGTCCTCCAGTTGGTGGGTTTGGAACCGTGAAAGCATGTTGTTTGTTTGCTTGCACTGTTTGTCTTGGTGTTCTGATGTGGTGTACTAAATCAAACCCAACACAAGGCCGTTTTCCGTAGTGGTCAGGGGTTGTGTTCTGCTCCAGCCTTAGCCTTGCTTACTCAAACACATGATTATGAGCCTGAGTGATTTCTCAGTCCAGTTTGGTATGCCTCCATCTGTTATTACAGACCACAAATCACACATCACTGGGGCAAGGCATGACATCATAAACTGCCTCAGCCAATAGAATCCATTCTTAGAAATCTGCAGGCACCAATCAGATTTTGGTTAGCCTAGGGCTGGGAAGTTATTTGGAACCAATTAAAGTCTTCACGTCGTCACTCTTAAAACAGTACATGGCTTGACGGAGACCAGGGCAGAAGTGAATCAGACTTTGCCCAAAGTTTACTCGTTGAGCCCACAAAATTTGCTGGTTGGCATGTGCGGAGTCGACAAAATCTCGCCTTTACGATTAAAGCCGTTTAAATCAGTGCCGCTGCGTCTCGTACTTCACGGAGCTTAAACTTTTCTCATAGAGATCATCATGCTCCGAATACGTCAACGGTCTCCGGATTTGCTTCAGTCAGGATTTGGAGTAATTCCGCAGCGGCGGTTCCTTCCTGCAGAAATCTCTGAATGTGTTTTCCCCCCGTGAGCCTGGAGATCGCGCCTGTTTCGATGAGTCATTCGCAGAGACTGATCCTCTTCACTGCGAGCCGAAAGCCTGGTTCCGCTTCACCGTTTTAAGGCCTTGTTCTCCGCTTAGCGAAAAGAGCCAGTCAGCTTTTCAGAATTCCTTCCATCTGAGAAGTACGTAGTCAAAAGAATTTGCGTTTTTGTTCCATCTTTATTTTTTCTTCCTCCAGTTTCAGTTTCCACGACAACAGGGAAAGAGAGGCGCCTAGCCAAAGAAACCAATAGGAAAAGGCGATGTAAGCGTTAAGGAAGGTTCTGGAACAAGATAGTTGGAGTTGGTAGGGTGTTTGGCGTCCCGATTCCAGCAGCTGATTCCATGTCAGTTGCTGAGAGCTGAAAATTTCGGCTATTTCCCTTTTGGTGCCGTTATTTAGTTTTTTTTTTTCCTTACTGAAGGTATTTCTTCGAAGTTGTGGAATTTAGTCCGTGAAGCCAGACTCAGAGCCTTCTCGGGGATGTGGCGAGGCCTTCCAGATGCGGAAGCTTCCAGCAATAACAGGGCTGCGATGGCCACCCACCTCCCCGCGCCGGCTTGGCTAACGAGAGCGACTGAAATAAACTCTCGGCCCGAGAGTGAGCACCCGCGCCCCTTTCAGGGCCTGCCAGCAGAGGAGCGCCGAGTGGAGCAGAGGAGGGGGTTTGGGTCACTAATAGTTTTTGTTTGCTTTGTGGAGGCGGTGTGAGAGCGGGCCGGGCTCGCCGCCCTGCCTGTTGAACGGGCTCAGGGGCACGGTCCAGCCAGTGGCTCTGCCAGCAGGCCGGGCGGGGTCGGGTCTGGCGGAGCTAGGTTGGGGTTTCCCGCCGTTTCACTCTGGCGCCATGGGAGACGAGCTCCGGGACCTGGCTGCGCCTGCTGTCTGAAGTCCCACACTCTGCCCCGCCTCTCAGCCTTGCTCCTTGTCTCTGATTGGCTGATTAGAAGCCCCCTGCAGCCCCGACTGCGCATCATGCACCCCCCTCCCTGGGTGTCCTGCATGCTGTGCGGCTGTCCTTGTAAGATTTTACCCCCCTGCTGTTACTCTGTCCTCTGTGAGAGGGTGAGATGGAGATGCAGATACAGACAGGGTTTGGGGGAAGGGGGAAGAAGAGAAAGGTGTCTTCCCATTGGTGCTGGGATCCATGCACACACATAGGGCCGCTAAAGAGGGGACCCCAGCAAACCAGAGGGATTTGCCTGCCAGAGTCTGACAGAACCCAAACATGCTGCAGTAAAACCCTGCAGAACATCCTGTTCTCTGTAGAAAAGAGCAGCCTCCTCTTTACCTGCAGAACAGTGTGTTCCCTGGAAGAGCAGCATGCGGCCCCATGCTTGTGCCACAGTGCATGGTGAAACCTGAGTGAGTGTTTGTGTCGGTGTGCATGTGTGTGGGAGCATCTGTAAGAGCAGGCGGTTGCATGTGTGTGCGTGTGCATGTCCGTGTGCGTGCATGCGTACCTGCATTTGTGTATGTACTCATGCGTACGTGTGTGCGTGTGTGTTTGTGTTTGTGTGAGGAAGAGAATTGGCCTGGATGTCTGCCTCGAAGTCATCAAGTCAAGAAGCATCTCGTTAGGATTGTTACCTCACTTCCTGTTCCCGTGGCTCATGCACACCCCCCCCCCATCCCATTCTGATTTTGGGTTTCCCTCCAGGAGCCTGTTCATAGGATTAATGCCCCCCGAGTCTTTGCTCTGTGTGGGACCTGCTCGCCTCATACCCCGGCCTGATTTACGAGCTCATTAACAGGGCAATGACTTCATATCTGAGCTACGCTTGATGTGGGCTTCTCTCCTCATGCTCCTCCAATTAAACTAGCTCCGGCTCCTCTTCCCTCTCTCGCTCAGTCTCTCTCTTTATTTCTTGGGGTCGAGGGTTAAGACGCCTTTTTTTAAACAGATTCCTCAGCTTTAATGAAAGAATAAACACTCCCACCTCGTGTCGCTCTGCGAGGGAGCAGGCCGATAAGAGCCTTTGCTTCCTGAATTGTAATTACGCCGGCTAACGAAAACAGAAATTAAAATGCTGTGCTCTCTGCTGTCACCTCCCTGTCAGCCTGGCTGTTTGGCTGAGGGTTTGGTAATGAATCCGGGATTTAAAGTTTGGACTCATTTAACAGCCTTCATAAAGTTGAGGGGTTTTGTAAGGCTTAGAAATGTTCTACTCTGTACTCCCACAGAGTAAATATTTTTAGGTCAGAGGCCGCCAATGTTGGAATGCCTCTATTTAAGGAGACTGATTACGTTATTGCTGGCAGGGTTGGATAAGGCTGATATTTCTACAATGGGCCTGGAACCAGCCATCAGAGATGGTGCTCAAGCCAAAGGAGGAGAGAGAAATGAAGAGAGAGAGAGGAGGTGAGACAGAGAGATGGAGACTTCTGACTTTTAAAAGCCCCTATTTAAACAAAGATGATGTAAAAAAAAAAAAAAAAAAAAAGCACATAAGAAATTCTATCCCACCGAATCAAAACAAACTCCAAACCAAACAAACAACCAAAAGGAAAAAACCCACTCATAATATCACTGTTAGCTCTGTTACACACACTGTAGAAAGTGCTCCACATTACTGTTAGCTCCCCTACGCACACTGTAAAAAGTGCACCATGTCACTGTTAGCTCCGCTACACACACTGTAGAAAGTGAGCCAAATGCTATTGACCTCCATTGGATTGCCATTGAGTTTGTCAAAGGAAAAGTCCAGAACTCCAGACTCCAAGCTCCATGTGTGCCCTGAGACAACAGAGATAAAGAATTCATTAGTGTTAAAAGAGATGAGGAGAGGTTGAGGGAGAAGATGAAACCGAGCGACAGTGAGACACAAGAGGGAAAGACAGAGAGATGGTGTGAGACGGAATGAAAAATAAAGAGTCGGAAACGGAGCGAGGAAGAGGTGGTGAGAAACGGGCATGGAGAGTGGAATTGAGAATGAGAACGACTGACTGAGAGAGTGGAGTGAAATTTGGGGTTCTTAATTCTCAGGGTGCAAACCCCCCACCCCCCCACCCCCCGGGTCTCCAGGACTCCCCTTAATACTTTTCTTTGGCATTAAGCAGGAAATTATGCTTTGAAACCCACCCGCCTCCCCACACACACACACAGGCACACACACACATGTGGCAGTTAAAACGGGAGAGCCACCAGGGGCTCGTGGAGCGTCGCACACCTCCATAACCCCCATCCTGTAATCCCCTCCGTCTTAAGCCTCCTCAGTTTCCACATCCCTTCTGAAAAAGATGAGTGTCTCTGGGCAGGGGAGATGGATCCTGTGAAAATAAAAAAGAAAAAGAGAGATTATTTCACTGCCGGAGTCCCATCAGAAAAAACCTCTGCCAGCCTCAAATCTTCCGCTTTGTGCCATAAGAGTTCTGTCACCGGGTAGAAAGCGAATTGACCCATTTAATCCCGCGGTATGAGGGGCCTTCTTTAACACTGGGATTTAACTCTCCAGTGTTCGTGTTTCTGCGCGTTTATACATTGCGCACGCGATTTCTCCGGATCTCTTTAATATATGGCTTTAATCCCCCGAGCCGTGTGAATTCGTCGTGCCTCACTTAAAGGACAGCCTGGCGGATGCGCAGCGCTGATTTATGGAGATTAATATGAAATGTGGAATTGTAAATGTTTTTATTGGGATGTGGCGGTCATGCCGCGGCAGCGTTTATCTGGATGCACAGAGAACGCTTTATCCCGGCCCAGACAATGATGTCATACAGAATCGCAGCGCGAGGCCTCGCCGCCCGAAACGCTTAGTCAACAAGAACCTGCTGGCCGGCCGCTCCCCTGTCCGTCAGCAGACACACACACATACACACACACACACACACACACACTCACTCACTCACTCACTCACACACATATACCAAGCATGCATACACACACACACATATACTAAGCATGCATGCGCACACACACACACACACACTGAAACAGGTATACCACACACACACACCCACAGACACAGAAACACATATACCACATTCACACACATACACACACACACATGCACACACTCACTCACACACATATACCAAGCATGCATACACACACACACACACAAACACACACACACACTGAAACAGGTATACCACACACACACACCCACAGACACAGAAACACATATACCACATGCACACACACACATTAAATCGAGGCCAGTGATAGTGAAGGAGGGAGGGAGGTTTTTGAAATTGAAAATTGCCGGTGACTCTCTGGTCTGAACTGATCGTTGTGCTTTGCTGTTGTGTCCGAGGTTTGGCTTCCGTTCAGCTCCAACCATCCAGATGCTGCAGCAAGCACAATAAAGCTTGAATATGAAAATGAATTAAATGTTACAAACAATATGACTGCATTTTTCAGAATACAGCAGACATTATCCTCTGCAGAGAAACACATTATCCAGTTTTAAGGTGGCCTCAGGGTTGTTATCGTGATCTTGTGGTCCTGTCCTTCATTAACGGGGGCCATTCTGTGCCATATGCTTTATTCTGTGTGTCCCTGCTGTCCTGGCATGACTGGAGTGCTCGCTCTTCCTCCTCCTCTTCCTCACACTCGTGTAAAGGAGCAGACTCTCTCTGGATGATGTGATCTCAGGTGAGGAGATGTTTGTCAGAGCAAAGGATGCTACCTGGTGACATACATCTCATGGAAGCCTTCAAACGAATCACCTTCCATGTGTTTGATAGTTCAAAGGTATGCCATACCACCAGGAATCCTTCTAAAATGAAACTACTGACCTTCGTGTGTTTGAGCTTCAAACGTATGCCATACCACCAGGAATCCTTAGCACACGGGCTAAGGAAGTGCTGGCTTGGTTTGCACACTGGCTAAGGAAGTGCTGGCTTGCTTAGCACACTGGCTAAGGAAGTGCTGGCTTGGTTTGCACACTGGCTAAGGAAGTGCTGGCTTGGTTTGCACACGGGCTAAGGAAGTGCTGTCTTGGTTAGCACACTGGCTAAGGAAGTGCTGGCTTGGTTTGCACACTGGCTAAGGAAGTGCTGGCTTTGGTTAGCACACTGGCTAAGGAAGTGCTGGCTTGGTTTGCACACTGGCTAAGGAAGTGCTGTCTTGGTTAGCACACTGGATAAGGAAGTGCTGGTTAGCACTTGGACAGGGGATGGCTAAGGGTTAATGGCTAGAAGCGGTCCAGGTTGCGGTGTGTTATAGTGTAACTATGATAGTGTTACAATGTTACTGTGACAGGGCTGAGGAGAGGCTCAGGACCTGACCCTCAAGGTCATGAGGTCCCCCCCCCCCAACCCTACACTTCCCGAAGAGCTTCCTTCCTCGAACCCGGATCCATTACCGCCCTGAGCGGAATGGGAGATCAATGATTTCATTCAGACAGAGGGCTGGAGCCAGAGGGCTGTGAGGTAACCTCCCCTGGGACCTGAGCTCAGCGATGTGAATCGGCCTTTCTCTCTCCGCCTTTCCCATACATGTCACATGGGACAGCAGCGTGGTGTAATGGTTAGACAGCTGCTCCTGCATCTCAGAGGCCTCGGGTTCGATTCCCCGCTAAGACGCTGTCCCTGTACCATTCACCTAGACACTTCACATGCCAGTGCGTAAACTGTAACTCACCCCAGATAAAAGCATTTGCTAAATGTCAAATATAAATGTTATATCACCTGAAATTCCCTCTGGTATAAATAGAGCTATTCAACCTGTGTGTCTCTCCTCTCCCTCACACTATTTTCTTCATCCTCCTGTCACTCTCTCTCTATAAGACAAAAAGGCAAAGTGCAATGGAACCCCCCAAACACACACACACACACACACACACACACTCGCACACACACATGAAATAAAGATGAGGTCTTAAAAGCATAACGAACACTGCGCTTAGTGAGCCCAGCCCCTCTTTTGACATGTGAACCCTGGAAACGCACAGGCCAAAACCGAGTCTCTAGCTCATGATTTTTTTTTGCACAATTCTGATTGGACTAACAATTTGGGGATACAGTGACAGCGTAGTTTCCATTTTTTAAGTGTTCCATTCTGGAGTTCAAAAGGCGGTTCAGCTAACACAATCACATTGGTAATATGTTGTGCCAGACATGCTTAGACAGAGGATTCAATATTTTTTAAAATGTCAAACCAAGAGCGACCCCCCCCCCCATTGCTCTCATTGGAAATGTAATTACTGATTTGCATTCATTGACTGCCATGAAATCAGTCTAGTGTGACTCTTTCGGATGGCTGTGTCCAGAATAGGAAAAAAACAGGCACTTCATTTATTACTTGCCCTGAGAGATTATTTTTTTAAACAATCCATTAATGCAGTTGGATATTTACTGGTTGATTTGGGTTAAGCACCTAGCTTAAGGGTACAATGGCAGTGTTCCACCTGGAAATCTGTCCTTCTGCCTCTGAGACACAAGCCCAGAGCCCTAACCATTACATTACACTTTCACCTGATCTCTCGCGGATTATCTCAACCAATCAGAGATCTGCTCCCTTTCTCTCTGCGCCGCTGCTTCATTTCTATTACCTATCAGGTGGGCGTCCAGCTCATTATTTGAATGGAGTTTTGTAAACGCTGTCTGTAATGATGGCCAGGAAAGCAGCACCGTCTGGCGGTCCGGTTTGCTGTGGCCACTAGGTGGCGTCTTGCAGTGCATGAGTCAGTGTCCGAGGAGGGACATGGCAGATGCGGTTTTGCTCGGGTTTGCACTGTGTCACTCCCTCTCTTTCTCTCTCTCTCACACACTGACCAGACGTGACCTCATGAGCAGGGTAACAGTTTGGGAAGGCAACAATGCGCGCAGACACACACACACACACACACAAGTGACTGGAATGAGGTGTAGGTGGAGCGCGCATTTGCTATGTAGTTATTGGGAATAGAACAAAGACTGTACCGGCTGATTATAAGAATAGATTTTCTTTCCCTTAGTTCTTTATGGTGCAGATGTGTCTCTTAAAAGCCCATCTTGGGATCTGCATGCTCATTTACACACGTGTGCACATGCAAGCACATACAGACATGTGTGCATGCATATATACATGTATCATGTGGATACACACCCATACTTACACACATATATATGAACAGATATACATACGCACATGTATGCATATACAACCCAAACACATGCAGACGGTATTTGCACATATGAAAACACGCTCACGAGACATAAAATCCAGCTGGGATGATTTGGGAGGTAGTGTAGTATCTTGGGACTTGACAGAAAAAGAAATACTCATACTGTAAAAAGGGGTGCTTCATTTTATGTAAAGAAAAAGTTTACACTCGACATCTTCACAGTGGTTGGCGATGAACTCAGAGGTAGATCCTCTGAATTTGTGTCAGTTATACAGAGCCATCTGTGGACCAAACACAGTCACAGAGCTGAGTGCAATCTGCCAGCCTGGGTGGTCCACGATTTCTAAACTCATATCGTGCGATGCAGTGGAACGTCACCGCATTACGGCATCCAGGAGAGCATGAGACACGCCGAGCAGAGGGGTTTATGGGAACAGCGATAAACACACTCCGACCTGACATTAATAACCCTGCGCTACCGCTAGCAGGACACAGGGGGCGCTGCAGACCGAAATGGCCACCATTCCATCTCAACCCCCCAACCCTCGCTAGTCCTGGCTGCTGAAAGCAGGAGAGAGAGTACACTCACAGGACAACCCCCCCTCGCTCCACAAAGCTGATAAATATCCTACAGGAACTCAAGGATGTTGCCATACACCCCCCCACCCCCACCTCCACCTCCCACCTCCTGACCACAAAAACACACCGAAGCAAAATTATAAATCAACACAACCCATGTTCTGTTTCCTGGGCTTCTAAATCATCTGTGTGCTGTTTTTCTTTTTCCTTTTTTCTCCTTCTCATTTTTTTTTTTTTTTTTTTGGAAAAGCAATGAAAATGAGCCTGTGGGTTCGCTGGTGCCAAATGTTTCCAGGATGACGTGATTGCTCCGCATTCCTCCCGTCCCCTGTGGAATGGGTCTGCCTGCTCTCTAACCTCGCTGCTCTTAAAGGGCCGGCGTGCGCCATGGAGCTCCTTCACCCTCCTCTTCCTCACCTCTTCCTGTCCTCCTCCCTGAACTTGTGTCTTTGTGTTTTGGGTTTGCTGAGGTTATATCTGAGGGTGGAAAATGAAGAGGGTTCGATTCAGGGTGAAAACCGATTTGACAGGCTTTGCTTCACGCTTTCTTTGAATGCTGAATCTGTCCTGAAGCATAGCTGTCAAACATCCTGGAGAGCTGCAGGGTGTGTAGGTTTTTGTAGTTTTTCCCTTTTAATCTGATGCAGTCTATGCCTTGAAACAACACTTGGGGACTCTTCAGCTAAACAGTGACTTTAGGTAATCTCTGAAGAGTTGAAACGTGTCAGGAACAAACACACGCTGAAGGACTGGAGTCTGACACCTGTACTCGAGATGGTTTGTGTGAAATTTTGCAACAGTCTTTGAGGTGTGTTCACTCCTGTTTTGCTGGGCGTACCAGGAGTGTTGCCAGAAGTAACAAACAACATATTTAAGGATAAGTAAGAAGATTTCAACCATTTTCCATATCGCAGGGCATGGTTTATCAGAGGATAACCGCCAGGTTGAGTAAGGTGGGATGTGGAGCCTGCTCTTAGACGGACCCTCGCGTTAAAAACGATGGCTCTGGGGCCTGGAGCTACTTCAGGACGCGGATGGAGAGCTAACCCTGTCCAGGTTCCAGGGGCCCGAAAACCCACTGCTCACCCCCCCACCCCTCCCCAAAACCAGGTCTGGAAATAGACCCGTGTCCAAGAGACCCATTGGTGTATGTTCGGCCCTCCTTCAGCGTTGCCCCCCTGCCCCAATCTGTTGGTTGCCGGGGCGACGCAAAACACACTTATCATTCCATCTGAAAATGGATCTGAGAATCTCCCTAACAGCTGCACCCTGGGAGGTGGCCATGAGGGGGCGGACAGTGGGGGCACGGAGGGCATGAGGGGAGGCGGGGGAGGGGGGGCGATGGCCATCTCCCCAGTCCTTCTCTCCACTTCCCACTAACAAGATAACAGGAATAAACAACATAGCTGCAGCACATTGTACTGTGTGCACACACACACACACACACACACACATGCAAGCACACACAGACACACACAATCACACTCACACACAAACACACATTAATACTCACAGTTACACAAACTTTGTATCCACACTCATACTCTAACACGCATACACATACAATCACGTTCTCATACACAAACACGCATACATTAACACTCACAGTTACACAAACTTTGTATCCACGCACATATTTGTATTCATACACTCATGCGCACATACACACACACTCTTAACACACAGACATACAAGCCCACACAGATGGATACAATCGTACTCTCACACACAAACACAAATACATTGACACTCACAGTTACACAAACTTTGTATCCACACACATACTCGTATTCACACACACACACACACACACACACACAGCAGAGCTGCTAAGCAATTTAAATAAAAAAGACCAGCAGATGATGAGAACTTTGTTCCTAATGATCATCTGTGCAAACTCCAGTTGCTGTTTAGTTACAGCGCATACTGCAGTCGCACCATAGAGGAATTATCAATAAACAGGATGAAAATAGGTGATTAGCAGAGCCTTTCGCTGTCCTGGCTGCTCGATATTCTGCAGACCAGCCGGCCTGGTTTTTCCACAGCTCTGCTATTTTAATCTGCACAGAGGCACACCTTTTCCATGACATTCTCTGTTTGCTGAGCCTTTCCTATAAACACCATAAGACATACACAGCAGTGTGTGTGTGTGTGTGTGTGTGTGTGTGTGTGTGTGTGTGTGTGTGTGTGTGTGTGTGTGTGTGTGTGTGTGTGTGTGAGTGTGTGTGCATGTACTGTACACTTTAAGGACCAGTGGTTCACTCCACAGAATTGTACTCAGTGTAGTCGGTGTTGTGTAAGCGCAGCTAACCGTTAGGAAGGAGTTCGGAGTTTCCCCATTTTCTTTATTCCTGGAAGTTTAAATATAAAAAAAAAAAAAAAACAGGCTCACAACCCGACCCCCAGCCCAACCTGACCCCCCGTTCTTTCATAATTAATCGTCACCGTTCCCCGCCTGCCCCCCCCACCAGTGACGCAGCCTCACGGTCATTTCCTCGTTTCTTGATAAAGGCTGGAGATTTTCCATCCCGCCTGGGCTAAATTTGGAATTCCAGTTCAGCCCAGGGGTCCCGTGTAAAGAATGCAGACTTTGTCATTGTGTCAAAGTACTCCAGATAGCGCTCTTATTCCCCTCGCTCCTGTACCCCCATGCACCCCCCCACATGGCACGCTCCTCTCCAGGGCCCCCCTCCCTTCCCCCCCTCTCTCTGTACCCCCATACACCCCCCACATGGCACGCTCCTCTCCAGGGCCCCCCTCCCTTCCTCCCCCCACCCCCACCCCCCCAGTCACATTCCAGAACATATAAATAAAATGTCAGCTCCTTTCTTCCCGGGTTGATTCTGTCCTTTTCTAACCCCACACCGGTCACCCCCCACACCGCTCACACCCCCCACCGGGTCTCGTCTCCATTTTGGCGGGACTCGGACTCTGTCTTGCCGCTGATGCATGTTCCAGGTGTGCTGTTTTTCGTCACCTAACCCCCCCCAGTGATTAATGGTATGACCCACTTTCTGCAGAGCACTTTTGAATGTCTTTACCTCCGAACGCTTTCTCGGCGAGCGATGCAGCGTCTGTCTGTTTTTTTTCGGGGCCGGAGTGGACCGCCCAAAATGTTTGAGGTGCCTGTCGGAGCTCGCGCTCTCCTGCTGGACAAGCAGTCAGGTTTAAAGCTGAGAGCAGCTCGATGAAACCCTGTTACCGTGATAGTAAAAACTATGAGTAGTAATGGAAATATTTTCCTTTAAATGTGTACTATGTTGTACAATGTGTTCAGAGAACCATTTCAGTTCATTTGCACATAGTTTCAGGTGTTTACCCTCTGGTAGGAAAAATTCCATCTTTTCAGACAGTGATGTTTCCGAAGA
Source organism: Albula goreensis (assembly GCA_022829145.1). Lineage (NCBI taxonomy): Eukaryota > Metazoa > Chordata > Actinopteri > Albuliformes > Albulidae > Albula > Albula goreensis. The sequence goes on along the minus strand of CM040741.1, from coordinate 3,009,625 downwards.
TAACCATTTTTGGATTCGTTGCTCGTGTAGACAGTGATTTAACAAAGAATTCTTTATTTGGAGCGGTACAAATAAAGTACAAAAGAGAAGCAGCATAGTTTGTGGATGATCGTACTGAAGCGGAGGAAAAACAGCATGGGCTTTGGATGAACCCTGGTTCTGAGACTGGTGCATTAGCTCATCAAAGACAGAAATGATGATCTGGTCAAAGCTGACAGCTGTTTCTCCCTATAGAGTGGCCAGCCTGGTGGCTGTTCTGTGATTGGTCGGATTGAACATGCTTCTTTGTGACATCACAGCTGTCCTGCATCACTCTCTCAGTAGGGGGCATGACATAATCAGTTGGTCTCAGCTGGTCTTCTCCTGCCCCCCTGAGAGGTCAGTAATGCCCCTGTGATTTGGGAGGGGGGTTATTTTGTCATTACCCAGGCTTACCTCACCTCTGCCTGCCCCTCCCCAGGCAGCTGCCCTCCTCCCCAGGGCTCCATCACTCCCTGTCTGGGTCTGCGTAGGCCTTTTGTCTGGGAATGCCAATCTTGAGAAAATAATGTCTTTTCCTAAATTGGATTTTGGGATTTTTCCTTTGGGATGGGGAAGGGGAAGGGAATGGGCTGGGGGAGGGGCAGGGGCAGGGGGGGGTTATGTGATTATTATGATGTGATATTTCAGTGGAACAGCGATGCCCTCAGGGCCTGCAGCATTGGTCGGGTCAGTGGGCCCCACTTCTCTTCGCTCAAATAGACACAAGTTCCTATTGGAGAGCTTGTCTCAGATGAAAGGTGAAAAACACAAATCATTGCCACACACACACACACACACACACACACACACACTCATGTGTGTGAGCTACATGAGTGAGGGCCAAATGTTTTCGCTGCTCAATTTGATCCTGTGGCTTTTGATGATTAGCACCCTGCGGAGTGATGGGTAGGAACTCCAACATGGCAACCGGCTTTGCAGCTGCATGCGGGAGCTACCACTGCGCCACACTCTGTGGGGGTGGGCAGGAGGGGTGGGGGTGAGGCCCCCGCAGCCACATAAGCCCAGTTTCCCTGCGATCAGATTGGTTCTAGCAGATTTCTGATTGCGAATTTGGTTGGCTAGGCAGGTCCATCGTTACACGGCTCAACGGCAAAGACTCACAATCCCTCAAGCGCGGTAATTTAATGTTGGTCCAGTGGTGTGAGAATTTTACATTTAGGCATTTAGCAGACACTGTTATCTTACAAACGTGTATGAAAATAAGTTAGCACACCAAGGTTAGCACACCAAGAAGAAACAGTACAGGAGTGAAGTTGTCAGTCCCACTGCCGACCATAATAGTTATTATATCAACTTCTAGCATGTCATTAAGTGCTTTAGTAGGTGCCTGAGGAAGCACAGGTACATTAGGTTGAGTATATAGTGAGAGGTTGATGAAATAAATAACCCCATCTAATCAGAGGTTTGGGTTAGATGGATGAATGTGCGGTGTCAGTTTGTAGCAGAAGATGGGCAGGGATTCTTCTCTCCATATCGAAGCAGAGATTTCACTGTACCATAAGGGACGTGACCAGGGAGAAGGGCACTTTCAGAAAAGCTGGCCTGGAGTTACCCCGCATCATTGCGGGAAGCTGGTTGCCTCATAGTTACGGACCTGACATACGCGGCTGGCTGATAGCGGTTGTCCTTCCCGCCAACCTGAGGGCTGATGATGATGTCAACGCGCACGGGAATTCCGCGCACGGTTTATGCCCTCCTCGGAAAAGCAGAACCTTCCACCTCCCCACCGGGGAGAGATAAACCTCCTTTTCCTTGGTATCACCGGGGTTGAGGAGCGGGCAGCCGTACTGGTTTGTGTGCGAGGTTTTTATCTTTCACCGATTCCTCTGCCTCATTCAGCTAGCTAGCTGGATGCACTCAACATTAGCAAATAGCTATTCCATCGATTAGCCCACAGTAAAATGTTTTATATTTAGACAGGAGGCTGGTCCCTTCTGTGGGTATCAGAGCTCCGACACCTTCATCTAACAGAGCAACCGTACCCCCCAACCACAGCCCTGAAAGGGACCGCATTCGATTAGCACCCTTAAAAAAGACGGGTTGGTGTTAAATATAGACACCCCCGGAGGATTATCCTGGGTTAGCTGAAGCTCTAGAGCAGCATTTGGACACGCTAAGCAATTACACATCAGGTTTAAGGCCTGCTGAGTGTCTAATAGCCTGTCTTGTCTCTTAGATTAATTTTCAACACTTGACAGTTTTTTTTTCTTTTTCATAAAGTGGATTTCCTCTTCCAATTACCCATATTGCAGATCATAAATCATAAATGACAAGCTTAACGGCCTGTTGTTGTCATCATATATTCTTATTTTAAGGTAATTGTGACGTGAAGTGTCGAAGAATTTGCAGAGCTTTTCTTTTGAGATCCGCTTGTGAGTGTTTCATTTCTTTTTTTTTTCCCCACCTCTGTTTAACCATCCTACTTTACATTGCATTAACCCTTAAACCTTGAGAGTTTATTATTTGCCAGAACAGTGTAACGTAAGTATCATTTTATTTTCATTTTATTTATGTGTAGATAGGGCTTCAGCATGGATACTGTGTTAGCACGACTGTATGTATGTGCATCTGTGTAATTAGAAATGGTTTTCCTGACAGTTGAGCGCTGTAAATAAAGGCATATGTTTATGTAAACGTGTGTATTCCTGATTGACTGTGCCAGAGACAGGCTACTGTAATGTTGTGTTGAGTGACGCTGCACTTAGCTCAGCAGAAACGCAGTGTTTTTTGGACCAGTCGTGTTTTGGAACAGCCGTGCTTTTGGAGCGGTCATAGCATAGCGTGCCTGTGGTCGCCGTATGGCACACAGTGAGCTGGCGCTAGGTCCGCCGGCGTCCAGCTAGCGGCCTGGTTTCTCTGTGGACCGCGGTCACTCGGGTGACGGTGGACTGAGGGGATGGGAGGTGATGGTGTGACACAGCCTGACCCGTTATTACAGCAGGAAGGACTGAAGTCATGAAGAGTGATGGCATCGTTCCTGCACAGAGATCATCGTCCTTTCGTTTTCTCAGAAAGGAGGGATTTTTCTGCTATGGGATGTTTGTTTAGGGGGTTTGCTGGTGCTATTCCATAGTCAGCTGTTGTTCACTGGAAATCACTTTTCTTTCCAGTTTTAATAGATTTCATTAGGGTCACTAGGAAGTCCGTTATGCAAGTACATTTTTGTAAGCACATTTTTAAGGAACTGGTTAGCAGGGTTTTTACATGTTTTTACTTGTTGGAACCGATGAGCCATACATCCATGTCAGTTAATCAGCATTATCTGCAGGCGCTGGTATTCGTCCCCATTCACAGCATGACTGTGATTCTTCGTGTCTAAATGTCATCCTTATCAGTGCGCTTATCTTCTTACCTCATAGTGGAGATAAAACCCGAGCGAAAGTGAAGAATGCAAATACGGATGGGTTCATTTTTTTATTAGGCTTATCTGCATCGTTTCTGTTACGTCTGGGAGTTGTGTTTCGCCACACATGGAGCATGGAGCTGGAGTTCCAGGTCACTAGGCCGTTTTTCCGACCTGGACTTCCCCACCCCGCCGATGACTCACAATGTTTGTGCAATGTTGTGAGAGCGCTGTGCCTCCGCCTGGATGTTAGCATGCTGCCCCCCCGGCTGTTCCCATGAGCACTGGTGTTCCATTGCAGCTGTTGACATCATCCTCCCCGTTAAGCGGCAACGCTGTCACTCCGCCGGTTTTTCCCCAAACCTGTCATTACTGCTGAGTGCGCTTAGTTCAGATCTGATTCACTCCCCAAACTTGCCCCCCTCAATCCTGGGTACTGCCCAGTACTGACTCTCCACAGGAGGAATCTCTAACTTCAGTCACGCTGCCCTCCAGGACTGGAGTTAAACCTGCAGACACTGCGGCCCTCCAGGACTGGAGTTAAACCTGCAGACACTGCGACCCTCCAGGACTGGAGTTAAACCTGCAGACACTGCGACCCTCCAGGACTGGAGTTAAACCTGCAGACACTGCGGCCCTCCAGGACTGGAGTTAAACCTGCAGACACTGTGGCCCTCCAGGACTGGAGTTAAACCTGCAGACACTGCGGCCCTCCAGGACTGGCATTAAACCTGCAGACACTGCAGCCCTCCAGGACTGGAGTTAAACCTGCAGACACTGCGGCCCTCCAGGACTGGAGTTAAACCTGCAGACACTGTGGCCCCCTAGGCTTGGAGTTTAACCAGCAGGAAACACAATTCTCCAACACTCGATTTTAAGGTCACTGACTTGCAGAACAAGAATTTCATTTTTGACAGGCAAGATCTGTGCCCCCCACTCCCGTCACCTCTGCCCCAAAAAAGGGGCTAAAAAAAGGGACTGATTATGTCGTCTGATACCCAGGTTTGTTGCCAAGGTGATTTGGCCGCATCTTGTGTGTTGATAGCTCGCCGTTACCAAGTGCAAGAAGATACGGCCATATTTCACACGCTTGGATGACGGACTCATGAGATGCCTTTAAGACCTCAGCTCTCCTCTCCGCTCCCAGAGGCATCGCAAAGCATTTCAGATGCAACGGCTGAAACTTTTTCTCTCTTCCATGCGGCAGTTTAATGGACGAGACCGCCCTGCAAACGGGATTCCCCTCGTATAAAAACTCACAGCAGATTCCTGCTTTCAGTAACACTTTCCATGGTGGGTCCCCGCTTAGGCTGTTTGGCTGTTTTTCTTTTGTTTTTTTGGTTTGTTTTGTTGTTGTTTTTTTGTCCTGTCACATGCATCAAGAGGAAGTGGTTCCACTATCAAGATCACATCACAATAGTCACTGTCCACTCATTTCTGCTTATTTCTGTGTGAACATGAAAACATTTAATTCCAGGAACTACCTATCCAACCCTTGTCAGGTGGTGGTTTACCTGCAGTGGGGAGACTGCTGTACCTGCACTGCGTCAGGCCTGCACCAGAACACACTTAAGCACTCCAAAAGTTTCTGCCTCAAATATATCACTAAGTAAACTGTCCAATGCTCTCAGTGAAAAAAATATATTATGATGTAAGTGCAGAATTTCCCCTGAATTAATTTCAACCCATGCCCCCCCCTCCCCGTTCTGCTCAGCTCAAGATGAAAAATCTTTATTAAGTCGCTGTAAAATAATTCATTTAGTGAAAGGAATAATTGAGTGAGAGGAATAATTTATTCTTGTAATTGAGTCTTTAAGTCCCCTCTCCATCATATCCTGACCTGAAAGGAATAGACACTCAGACTTGTCCTTTGTGCAACTCCTAATCAGACCCGTCGGTGGCGCTGTTCCGCAGGCGCAGTAACTGGTTTGTTGATTGTCTGATTCTGTGACCTGGATCAGACCGGATTGGACCAGCCGCCACCATGACATGATTGTGCTTTTGTCACCCGGTTTATGTGTCTGTAATAACTCTGTAGAGTGAGGAACAGCTAATTACTGTAGCCTTAATTGCAGGGTGGGCAGGGGTAATTAAACTGTCACCCTTTTTCGCCTCCAGGCTGTCTCCATCCTCTCATTAATGTCGTTAATAAACGATGACCCATCAGTCAGGCCAGTAGAGGAGAGGTCTTTTATTTACTCAGATTTTTACTCCCTCAGTTGTTAACGCTGTAGCTTTTTTTAACACAATCAGTGATTGGAAACAAAGACATCAGACGTGTGCAGCGGTTAACCAAACGTGAGTGCGATCGCACTGCTGAATGCTCCGCCCTCAGGGCTGCGAGCCATAATTAGCATCACAGATCGATCACATGACCATAATCTGCGTAAATTATGCACAAAAGTTCACAAGGTGTTTTGATTCAGCGATGCTGTGGCTTATTTTTTTGTACAGTAGAGTCTGGGGGAAAAAAAACGGAGCCCTAGAAACCCACATCTCCACATGCTGTGAGCTTTCGCCTGTACGTTGCCAACGGCAACCCTCTTGGAGTGCGCGCGCGTGCCGGGTGCTTATCTGAGGGGTTGCCGAGGACAACTGGTGTTCTAAACAAGCTGTTAACACTGCGGCGATGCAGTACATGAACTGGGGGTGGGGGGTGTGGGGGGATGGGATATTATGTATGTACCCTAGCACCGCATGCCGTGCGTTTCCACGGGCTCGTCTTGCTGGCCAGACACGGTTTGGAAGCCGTGGCCTCTCCGCTATGCGCGGGTGTATCGTGGCCCTAAGCCGCGCAGTTTATGTCTCTCCACGGGGACCCATGTTCCCAGCTCAGGGATGGAGAGGCGCGCGGTGGGGGGGGCAGGCTATACGAGAGTTCAGAGATTACACTCGCTCTCTCTCTCTCTGTATCTCAGCTGGCAGTTGATGGTTCCTCTGCCATCCCCACCCCCAAACCCTCTGCCACCCCCCAGGCAAGACAGCTGCGAGCTCTGAAGGCATTACATCACCGCTGTAATTACATATTAATTGCCTGTTACGGATACCTTGACAACAAGAACTATCAACAGAGAGGAGCTGAAACCCCTCCCTCCTCCCTCCAAACATGTCTTCCTCTTGCCCACCCTGGCAACCCTGGCCATAAACCCCCCCCACCCTGCCACGCTAACAACCACACCTAACCCCCCGTTCCTGATTTGGGGGGTTTTTTGGGAGCGACGTTTCATTCTCCTGATATCATGTAAGTGGATATTGGGGGTGTCAGGTGGCGTGGCCTTTTAGGGCCTGGGTGGGGGGGCCTGGCCCTTTCCCTCCACCCCGCCATGTCATCCTCCAAGAGGAACGTGCACCTATCCGCTGTTCCACTTACACTTAATTCTTATGTTTATTTATTCAGTTAAGGATTTTATTTTACCTTTTGTAACCAGGAAGTTCTACTTCGAACTCAACTCTCATAGACGATGGCTCCAGATGGTTCACACTATAAGGCACGAGTTTTTGGCGCAGCTTTGAGACCTGTTTATGGGTGTTGGAGCTCCAGCTCCACCAGCCTATGACATATGTTTTGTAGAGCCCAATTCTCATTGGTAGTGCAGACTTAGGGAGTTATAGTGGATGAGGGTTGTGTGGCCAGTTAGATGTCAGGGATGAATGCAAGTGCTTAAACTGAGTGTGTTGTTATGTTAGTGTTGACATATCTACAGTGTGGAAAGAAGTGAAGGCCAGGTGTCATGTGAACTGGAGGACTCTCATGTCTATGGCTTCCTCCTCTTGAGCCAGTGGGAGAAGGTCACTGCGGTGGGGTGAGAAATCCAGGAAGAAAAAAAAACAGAGCTCAGCTGTCATTGGCAGTACAGTCTTGTGAGGTCACAGTGGGTGAGGGTTGTGTGGCCAATCAGACGCTGGGAACGATTAGCTGGCCAGATGTAGATTATATGTTTCTGGGCCAGTTTTGTGGGGATCTGTGGGGACGGTGAGGTTAAACTCTGCTCTTCAGAAAAGTGCCCCTCGGGCCATTGTAAGTGTTTTTTTTTTGTGTCATGCGGTTAGCAGGCACTCTCTTCCATGGTTAGTCACACAGCTAACATCTGACACATTACCAGTTTGTGCAGTCAGCTATTTGCTAAAACAGTTCAGGTAAAGTAAATGAAACCTGTGACCCTTGAACCTGCAAATGAAGCTGCAATCCAAGGTTCACCCCCCCCCCACACCTCAGCTCTCTTTGGTAGAGAATGATGGGGTTTGCCTCAAAAGAGGCCCCACACACTCCAATCACAAGCTCATTTATTGCACAGACCTCAGGAATAAACTGTAAGAATAAATGTTTTGTTCCAAACCTGGGCAAATACTTAAATTAAGTGCTTACGCATATGTTTTCATTCTTTAGATGCTGATTCAAATGAGGCTGTTCTTGATGACAAATCGCTAAAAATCTTCAAGGAAACATGCAGCAGATATTGTATGATAAAAGGAATATTACTCTGAATATTGGTGAAATTGTTAATAATCAGTAGGGATTTAATTGATGTGTAAAGGGTTAACACTTTTTCCAATTGAAGTATTTATTACTCTGTGCAGTTCAGGGTCGTATGCATTGCTGTCAAAATAAATGTCTTTGTGCAGTAGTGGTAGACATGGCCGTGTTCTCATCCACCTCCATCAGTCTCTGCTGTACGAGGCATCTCGGCGAGACGTTGGCAGAAATGCCGACAGACGCTCTAGCCTCGCCCGGGGGGTTGTGGGGGTGTGGCGTAGAGGGGGTGCGAGACGAACCAGCGGGTGGCACGGTTTCCGAGACGACGCCAAGGAAAGGCGTGCGTCTGAAGGACACCGGGAAAAAGAGCGTACGCCACTGCTTCCTGCTAGTGTGAATCCGTTAATGAGGAGACAAAGGAAAAACCCTGGAAAATTTCATATGAAAGAGGCCCCACCCTGAAGCAGTGTCAGAGTTAATGGCAGTAACAGGGCACACCGTGCTTACTCTCCCTGTGTTGCAGTAAGACAAAGGGAAGCCTGCAGGTCACTTAAATCTATACAAAATGCATCAAAATTATTTTATCACGTATGTGGCAAATACTTTGACCGCAAGGTTTTCATCAGGACAAAAACTTTGGAACAAAGGATGATTTTGTTTTCATTTCTGAATGATTTTTCCAGTTTTCTCTGCATCCTTCTCGTGGTCTTTGTTGTCGTCCACCAGCCATCGAGTGCGGGTGTGTTTCTTGTCGTCCACCAGCCATCGAGTGTGGGTGTGTTTCTTCACTTGCAGCTATAGTTAGTCTCACAGCTACAAATCCCTTGTGTAGCATATGCTTTTGAGGAAACATCTCTCTTCTTCAGGGCTACAGTCCTGCTGTATGGATTAGCAATAGCACACATGTGCTGTAAGGACATGGTTAGCATTAGCACAGTTGTGCGATATGAATGGGGGTTAGCATTAGCACAGTTGTGCTGTATGGACAGGGTTAGCATTAGCGCAGTTGTGGTGTATGGACGGCGTTAGCATTAGCACAGTTGTGCTGTACGGACGTGGTTAGCATGCCTCTGCTGCTCCAATGGGGTTCTCAAACTTTGGCTGTGTGAACAGAGTTAGATTTACCACAGCTGTGCTGTATGGATAGAGTTAGTGTTGACTGACTTCTTTTGTATTAAGGAGCTAGCTCAGTTTTGCTGTGTGGTTGGGGTTGGCATTAGCACAATTCTCCTGTCCGGATAGGGTTAGTGTTAGCACAGTCCTTCCATGCAAATACGCAGTAGCATTATCATTATCAGAAATGTATTGTATGGGTACGGTTAGCATTAGCACACTCCTGCTCCGTGGATATTGTCAATGGGGCTGATTTATTTTGCAGGCCTCTAGCCTGCTCAGGTCAGGACCGGACCATAATCACATGCTCCATGCACCTCACTCAGATACTCTCCTCATTGACCCCTTGCCCCTGGGGGGCTGCATGTCCCCACAGCACCCCGCCTCTCTCTCCACAGGCCAGCCAGATTTATTGCTTTCCCAATAGCGAGAAACTCCTCTGGGGTGATAGGCATAGAGGCAGGCCGCCCGCATTCTCAGCCAGCCTCCCGTTGATGCTGGCGGGGTGCAATAAACCCCTGCATCTCATGGCGGTTTTACAGCTTTAGCCTCTGCTGTTGCCCTTTGTTTGACCTTTGAACCTTCAGGCATCGGCAGAGCTTAATTCTGGAGGGACGTATTAGTTTCTTTGTGTTTTTAAAAAAAGAGTTTAAAAAAAAAAAAATGTTGAAGAAAGCGTCTGGCTCTGTTGTGTGCCTTGTGTTGTTTTTGCTTACGTTAGTAACGCTGGTTCCCATGTGGAATCACTCTGAAAATCCCAGCCACCCAATCTGGTCCTGACTTTTACGGTTCCTGTAAGAGAATTAGCCTCGGCCGTTTCTGGGCTGAGCTCCGGCAGGTTCACGGACAGCTGTCTGTGGTTATTGTTGTTTTGTTTGTATACAAGAAGAGGCAGGGCGGGCGCGGCCTGGCCAGGAATAGAAACTGACGGGGTCCGGTGACGCGGGCTCCTCTTTTACAGCCCTGCGGACAAAAACGTGCGCCGCAAGCCTGCCTAAGCCCCCCCAATTAAACAGGCTATTCTGGCCCCTGAGGTGCCAACATGGGCCCCTCTACCACACCGGGTAGAACCAGCGTCTCAGGTTCCAGCGGGGCTTGGGGCAGTCCAAAAGAACGACCTTGAAAGGTCAGCAGCCTCTTTGGGGATCGGTCTCCACCAGTGAGAGGCAAAAGAGGTGCAGTACTGCCATGCGGCCAGTGGGGGGTGTCAGCTCTGACCTCATTGGCATTACTCTTGGTTTTGCTGGACTGCATGTCTTCAATAGCTATGAAGTTAGCGCTGAAAAATTTCATAAATAATTTTTATGAATGTTATTTTTTTTTTTTCTTTCCATTTGGTTCCACGTCACCCATCACCTTTTGAGTCATATCAGGCAGTGTTTAAACAGTGCCCCAAACTTTTTTGTGTATTTTTATGAAGTTAGTTGACTGCGTGCTGGTGAGGTTATATTCCCAACGCGCAGGAATGGAAGATTTTGTTGATTTTTCTCGACCTTTAGCGTTTTACTGCGCTGTGAAACACACACTGAGTGACATCATTCAACCACTCAACGCTGAATGATGAAACGGCTTAAATAATCGGGTGTACGGTAAACAAGCCGCACGCCGCTGAGCTGACGGGCGCTGGTGCCATTTTGTCTAGACCTGAAGGGAACAAATGAATTAGCCTCCAGTGAAATCAATCCACAGCACTTACCGAGCAGTCAGGAGTCCGTTTGGGTTTGCCTGAGTCTGTGTCTTACGACACCATTACATCAACAGCGCATCTCTTTATGGCAGTGGTGGCTACGCCGCTCTGGTGTGTTTACTGTATCGTAGTAAAGTAGCCCTGCTGTAGGACCACTCGGTCCCAGAGTAACCCTGCTTTTTTTCTGTGGTCCATTTCCCAAACTGTAAAACATACAATTTAAAATAAGAAAAATTCATAATCTGAGGAAAAACGTTGCTCAAAATAAGCAGTTATTCTCCAGTGGAATTAAAGAAAGCTACTTGATAAGATGTCTTGAATTAAGGATCCTGGGTAAGAAAATTAGTCTCAGAATCAGAGTTCTTGTCTGTAGCTTTACTGTATGAAGCCCATTACTGTTTATTAATGTATTAATGTGCATTAGATTTGCACGTTTCTGAGATTTTATTTCCACAAACAGGAGAAACGGAGACCTGGGGTTACCCCAGCTTCACCCCACTTCAGCCAGCCATAGATAACCGACCTCATTGGAGCCATTTATCTCCTAACACCTGCAAAATTGTATGAATGTATACATTTATAAAACAGAAGGCAATAGAATATATGTTAATCCACAGTGGGAAAATTCAACTTCTCACCACCAGCAGCCATAAAAGATATTTAAAATATTTTATAAATATAGACAAGCTGGAGGGTTGTAATAATGTGTAAATATATGCATGCATGTATATGTATATATATATATATATATATCCATAAATTTGAATGTCTGTAGTGTCTATACTATTATGTATTTAGTGTAGGTGTTATCTCTGCCCTACCTTGAATATGTCAGTTCTGTTTAGGAAAAGGGGGGGAGGAAGGGGGGGCCAGGTGGTGCGCTGTGATTGGTTAGTTATTCGTGCAGAGGTGTGTGGCTGATTAGGGAGGGGGGCATCCCATTGTCTGGCCGAGAGGGTCTGCGCTCACTGCCAACAAGGAAGCGGCACACGCCCTCCAAAAGATGAATGAAACAAAAGAGCTTGCGGCAGCGTCCTTCCCTGCGTCCGTCCGTCCGGCCGGCCGTCCGGCGACACAAAGCGGAGCGGAGAGAGAGTGCCCGCCTTAAGGTGGAAGCCTTCAGCTCGCCAGGGCCATCAGAGCCCTTTCTCTGCCAGAAATAACAATGCAGGCCGGGGAGCCGCTTCCTGTCAGCGCAGACCTTTGTGTGTGCCCTTTGTCAAAGGTGTTTTCTGTCTCCGAGCTGCGGCCGCACCACCAGCTCCGCAGCTAGAGCTCGAGCAGTTTGCGCGGCGGTGCAAGGCTGCGTGTTAGTGGACTGGTGTGAGAGTTTAGTTGGGGAGGGGGGCGGGCGTGGGGGGCGAGGAAGAGCAGTGTACAACAAAAGCAACAATGGTTAGCGCAACGGCACAGTGTCCCCCAACCCCAGTTGCGCCCCCTCCTCCCAGTCTTCCTTGAGAAAGAGACTGAGCGTAAGAGCGTTCGAGCTCTCTCTGGCAGCCGGCTAGCCTGCAGGAAGGGCCTGAAGGTGGCCGCATATTTGTGTGGTGACTAAGGAATGCGCTTACATGCCTTACACATGAGCTACGCCTGAACCAGGGCTCCTGGAGGGGAGGGAGGGGTGGGGAGGAGAGGGAGGGGGAGAGGGGGAGGGCAAAGAGGAGGAGGGGGAGAGTCTCTGCTCACGGCTAATGAGCTCATTCACTCTCCCAGCGCTGGAACAGAGAGCAGCTCATCGCAGAGCACTCACAGAGAAAGAGAGAGAGAGAGAGGGAAGGAGGGAACGAGAGCGAGCGAGCGAGTGAGAAAGAGAGAGAGAGTGTTGAAGCGTACAACAATAGGGAGCTGCACTTCCAGCTGGAGACACAGAGCGAGAGAGAGAGAGACGCAGACGGAGGAAGCAGACACTTAACTGCAGCGGTTAGAGAAGCTGAGCACGGCGCTGATCAGCGAACAGTCAAACGGCTGAGCTTTCCACCGCGGCTCCCCCGGTCCTCCCACGCACATTCCCCGTCTCTGCGCGGGGTTGGACCCTCTGGGTGGGGACGTTTTTGGGGTTTTTTGTTTTGTTTTTTTTTGTCCTGAAACAAAAAAAAAAACTTTGGGGTTTTTTTTTTGTTACATTTTTGTGGGCAGCTTTGAGCTCAGTGGAGGAACAGCGGAAGAACAGCGGGAGTTTTCTGGGGAGCAGCAGCAGAGGGGCACGTGAGGGACCGATTGGCCGAGCGTGCGGGGGCGTGCACGCCCGTGTGTGTGTGCGTGTGTGTGTGTTTTTTTGGGGGATGCCTGTGAACGCTCTCATCGCGCCCCCAGAGAGGAGGTTGTGGTCGGAGATGCACGAGAGCGAGATGAAGCTGAAGATGAGGGTGCGCAGGATGAAGGAGGGAAGAGACCTGCGAGGTGGGTGTCCGCTCCGGGGGGCCGGGTGGGGAGCGCGTTTCGGGTTCGGGGGTTCGTTAAGCCTGTGGTTCCTGCAGGTACAGCTCTAGAGGTGCAGAGGGAGAAGGAGAGGCTCAGAGTCAGATCTCAGGGTCCGCAGGTCAGACTGCGTCTGGCAGGGTCTCTCTGGCACGTTGGAGGACAAAGCAATCACCAAACTCTGCTTTCTCTCCCTCTCTCTCCTCTTCTGCACAGTTCCTTTCTGCTCTGTCTGTTTCCACCCTCTTTGTCTTTCTTTACTCTCTCTCCTTCCCCCTTCTCATTCTCTCTGTCTGTCTTTATCTGTCACCCCCTGTCCTGTCTCTTTATCTCTCTCTTCCTCTGTGACTCTGTCGTTCCCTCTGCCCGTGCGCTCGTCTTTGACCTCGTGCCGTGGTTCCCCTGCATGTGCTCCCTTCATTTGGTCCCGCTCTCTTCTCCGTGAGACTCCGTTCAAAATGTCACCCCCCCCCCCAACTCCACAGGGAGGCAGGTGTCAGGAGAGGGGTCACCCAGCACTCCTCCAGGTCTGGTCCAGCGTGCCCACCTGGGGGAGACCATCTGTCTGGTCCAATCAAAGCGTGTTGCAGCTCTGCGGGGAGCAATGTGATTGGATTGCAGCTGGTAGCACCCCAGGAGTGGAGGTTCTGATTGGCTCTGATGGCTTGCCGATGCATTGCATTGGTGATAGGAACAGACACTGACCTGGCAGTAGTAAACCTATGCCTTTGGATATCTATCTATATAGCCTTTAGCCCTTAGCGTCCTGTACACCTCCACCAGGGCTCAGTGGAGGTATGCTAACAGAACCTCCACCCTGGAGCTGGCCAAAGGTACCCTGGTGGAGCCTCCATGTTTGGAAAGATCCATATTATGGAAGCACCATGGAAGCTCCGCCTGGACACCTCTGGTGTACCCCCTGTCTAGCTCCATGGGGGTCAGGATGTGTTTCCCAGGTAACACGGGACCTCCTGCTGGAGATCGTTCTCTGTGTTTGGTGTGTGTGACTTGGTGAAACCTGCCTTGTTTCTCTCAGAGTTGGTGGTGTGTAACGGCTTTGGGGACCGCCACACCACACTGTCGCATTGTTTCCCTGCAGTGGAAAGAGGAACTATGTGGGGGGGTGAGCGAGTGCAGAGAACAGCCAGCAGCTGTTCTCAGATCAGCACAAAAGAGATCAGCAGACTTCTGTGACAAAGAGAGGCGGTGAATGCCACTGTTCTCAGGTCAGCTCAGGCACTTTGTAGAATCGGGACTTCAACCCGCAGGCCCTCTGATATCTCTCTATTGATTAATTCACTGGACAGATCGGCGGTCAATAAAGGAAATGGCAAAGTTGAGGTCACTGCCTATTAACATGAGCAGTGCAAACGAACAGCATAAACATTAGGGTTCGACTTGAGACCCTTCAGCTCTTTCGTGGTTAGATATTCAAAAAGGGGGTGCTGGATCAATGCAATATCTGATCAATGCCGGTGGGAGGCTCGGATCTGCTCTTCAACTCAGTTTATAGCTGTGATGTCATTCTCTGTGTCACAAAGGGCCATTCGCAGGCAGGTTTTTATTTTAGTCAGTTACTGCTGTCTTTATTGGACCAGTTAATGATAATGTATCTAACTCAGTGCCGAAGCACAGAATGTAAGCCATAGTTGTTATTTAGGTAATGCAAATAGTTTGTATCATTTTATGCATATTGTGATAATGAAAATAAATACATAATGAAATAAAGAGCAGAGACTGGAGTAAGCCCCAGCACACAGACGGCTCTCATGGCACTGGGTTAAAGACTGTAATGTGATGATGTCGTGTTGGCCCTTTGCATGCTGGGACAGGGTTAGGGACAGATGGGGGGCTTGTGATGATGTCATGCTGTCCTGTTGCATGCTGGGACTGGCTGAGGGACAGATGGGAGGCCAGGGGAGGATGTAACGGCTCTCAGGTCTCCGGGGGGTAGTTACTCAACCTGATCAATGACCGTGTCCCAGGGGAGGAGGGGGTAAAAGGAGAGCCTGCTACCCCAAACCACCCCCCCCAACCCCCCAATCTTGCACAACGTTTTGCTTAAGGTAGCTTATCATCAGCATTATATATAAAAAAGAAAGACTACTTGTTTTGTCAATGCTTTACATTGCATAAGAGCGGCTCTCTAATACAGTTTACCCATCCCGTAGCAAGTAGCGACAAAACACTGACACAGTACTTAACATCTAAGGATGCGAGTTTCCGATTTGTGTATCAAACCGAAAAACATGAAAGTTTTTTTTTCTTTTATAATAATGATGCTCTGCTGGCACCTGGGTCACAGACGGAGGCGCTGTTCGCCACACAGTCCCGCCCGATACAGGAGACGGTGCACAGGGCAAACTAGGGCCTCGGTTTAACACTACACCCCGGTCAAGAGAGACCAGAACGACGTAAGAGTGTGTAGTGATAACCATCTAGTGCACCAGATCTGGGCTCATTCTTAAAGATCAATGTCGCTTACTTGGAAAGTGGAAGTTATTTTTAGCATCCAACGTGCTGCCGTTTAAGAATACGAAACCATTATTTGATGCGAATGCAATACAAGCAACTACAGTTAGTAGATCTGTCGCAACATTTGAGAAAGAAAGAAACCAGACTGGCTGTACCAGAACGGATTTTTATTTGATGTGCTTCCAGCTGAGAGTCAGGCGGCAGATGGTTGGGGTGCAGAGGAACTGGACTGGGGTGAGCTCAGGTTCAGGGGAGGGGGAGGTGCGGGCAGGCGTTTGTGTGTGTTTGGGGGGTACCTATTAGCAAGTGTATGTACCCATATGGTTTTGTTGTGGAGGGTTTGGAGGGGGGGTTGCGGTTTGGCAAAAGCTGGACAGAATGATCTAATATGTTAATGAGACATTGAGAAGCTGCTGCTGAAGTTCATTCATTCATTCATTCATTCATCACTTAGTCAATAGTCTGAGCTCGACTAGGAGTATGTGTGCTTGTGCATGGGTTTGTTTTGTGTGTGTTTGTGTGTGTCTATGAGGGTGGAGGGTACAGAAAATTGGGGTGAGATTACATAAGATCTGGAAAAAGGGGGTCCCTCACCCCGACACAGCGCCGTCTAACACAGGGGTTTGGCCCAATCCCTGTACCCCAGCCAAACCCCCTAATTTCTGCTGCCACCCCACCCCAACCCACCCACACATCAGGCCCCACTCCCACCAGCTGAGCCACTTAAAAGCACCTGGGGGGGTCAGTAGTGCAGTTAGACTCGCTCGGTTGGGTTCTCTTCAAAGACCTGTTTCCATGCTCCCCGTGGCCTGGGTTTGACATACTGTTTAAGGGTAAATGTTGCTATCCCACATTACCACAGCGCTGTTTAGTTGTTCTGCATTATACTCACTTACATCCTGCCATTCGGGTGTGAATCTGTGAAAGAGAGACCTGATGCACTGGTTTAACCCCATCCCCCTGTATTTCAGTCTCCAGTCAGTCCCCTGCTGCGTGTGCCAGTGAGGGAGCAGTGTTGAGGATGCCGTGTGTGCTCTACAGCACAGGGCAAGGGCTGGCAGGGTAGTTCCTGTACTCACATGACTGGGCATCTGCTGATGCAGAAAATGTGCACGGTGCATGTGTGTGTGTGTGTGTGTGTGTGTGTGTGCATGTGTGTGTGTGTGTGTGTGTGTGCTGTGTGTTTGCGTGTGCGTGTGTGTGTGTGTGTGTGCGTGTGCATGTGCGCATGCATGTGTGTGTGTGTGTGTGTGCATGCCTGTGAGTGTGTGCGTGCATGCATGTGTGTGTGTGTGTGTGTGCCTGTGTGTGTGTGTGTGCGTGTGTGTGTGTGTGTGTGTGTGTGTGTGCATACATATAGGAGCCTCAGGTGATGGCTGATATGCTCCAGTTCTTCCATTTGTAGCCTTCTCTCTCTCTCTCTCTCTCTCTCTCTCTCTTCTCTCTCTCTCTCTCTCTCCTCTCTCTCTCTCTCTCTCTCTCTCTCTCTCTGAATACTTCTCTTAGAGCACATAGGTTCCCCCTGCTCCGCTCGCCCCCCCCAGTCAGAATGACCACATTATCCACGTCTGAGAGAAGTGACAGCCCCTGTCCTCTCCCGTTTCCATGGCAACGGCGGGCAGGAAAGGGTCACATGACGCGTGACAGAGAGGCGGCTCGGTGGGGACTGAGGCCTCTTTGTCTGCCCGTGGCAGAGGTGCCCCGAGCGAGCTAGCGTGGTCGGCGCAACGTCACCGCAACGTTGAAGGGAACGTTTCATTGACAAGATCACAGCGCAGCGGCAAAGGCATAGCGGTGCGACTGCCTTAATCTGATGGAAGTGTGCACGATGTGTTGTGTGAATTTTGCACAGTCAAATAAGACAGAGTAAACAGTAGTAATTATTCATTGTTTAGTCCAGGGTTACGGCATAATCCGAAGCTGTTAAACAGCCCAGATTGTCTCACCCTGGAAGCGTATGTACTGGAGCAGGACTGACACCTGGGCCGGGTCAGGAGGATCTGTTCTGCCTGTAATGGTTTATTTTCACCCCTCATAATTAATTCAGAGGGGCGGCCGCAGGTGGAAGGGGCCCAAACCTTGCTCCTGAGCTGTTTTTAGCCTTTATTCAGCCCTGGCGCGCACACACACACGCACACACGCACACACACACACACACATCGTGGCCTCGCCAAACAGATGACTTCACTCTGGAGTTCACAACCTCACCCTTTCTGTCCTTTTCCTCTGTACCTCTTCTCCTAAACTGAGCTGAAAGAGGACTGAGGGAGACTTTAACAAATGCATTTTCTGTTTCTAAAATGTGACGAAGGCTTGCTTCAGTTTCATGCCTGGTGATTCTGATTCCATTCTAATTCCACATTGCTTCTCTGATTCTGTTATGCCATTTTTCTTAAACCTGTGAAGGACACATAAAAGAACCCAGCCTTTTTTTTTTTTTTTTTTTTTTTTTTTACCTAGCATGCCCTGGTCTGCGCCCTTTGACGCAACCTTTAAGGAGAGACCGCAGCTGATTGGTTGAGCGATCCATGCCACTGTTAACTGTTTGACTCTTAATGTCAAAGAAAACCCCAAAACAGCAGGGGGTTTGGTATAGTGCTGCCGTTGGCATGGCAACACCCCCACCTACCCAACGGTGCCATTGTGATGTCATAGTGCCTCGTGTTTCAGTTGGGTTACACAGGGTGTGAGTAGTGAAGAGTTGGGTTGTAAGATGGGAGTTGAGGTTTGGGGGTTGGGGGGTGGAGTAGGAGGCGTGTGTACCAAATGGCAGTTGAACTTTGACAGCGTGTGTCAGCAAGAGTTTGTGTGTAGATAGCAGACAGCTGCAGAAAGTAGAACGGGTGCAAAAAAAAAAAGAAGAAGAAGAAGAAACACTGACAGGCAGGCAAGACAGCGCCTGCCCACATGCTGAGAGATGATGTCATCGCACTTGGCCGTTGTCATTGATAGCTGGAAACAGCCAACCCTTTACTTAGGTCTTAAAGGGCCAGTCACCAGGAGCAGCCAATAACCCTTCAGGAGGGGACAGGGATGAAAATCGTTTTAAACAGCTTAGACATTTCATGTCTGCACTTTCCTGCCCACCTAATCTGTCAGCAACACCTTTGTTTTTTTTTTTTTTTTGTTTTGTTTTTTTTTTTTTATTCTGATTGGCAGAACAGACAGCGCTAAAAGTCCACATCTCAAAACACGGCAGTTGGAGTGTGCCATTCCAATGACTCTGACTGAGCTCAGGCTCATTCTGAACTTAAAAAAAAAAATATGAAGTAATACAAATGGTTTGCATATCCAGGGGCATGAGAGAGCCTGTTGGTGTGACAGTTAGTCACTATGCAAACTGACTCATGTCGGTTTCCCCAAGGGCGATTTGCTGTTGTCTGATTGGCCGTGACTTCTGCCATCGCTAAGGACAGAGCGGCACGGCCTGCAAGCGATGATGTCATCGCGGCATTACTCAGTGAATGTGCAGCACCTGCTTCCGAGGAAAAACGCTCTCCGTGTGCCAAGATAACACAGCCTTGCGTGTTCATTATTACATTACATTACAGGCATTCAACAGATGCTGTTATCCACAGTGACTAACAACAAGAAGACAGTCAGTCATATTTCTCAAGTCATGACCAGAGATGACTTGAGAAATATGGAATTCATCTGGGATCGTCTTGATTAACATGTAAAGGTACTGAAATCATTAAGTAATGGGACTAAAATAAAAACTACAATTTAATTCAAGATCTCCGTTTACATCCAGCCCGGCAGTTCCGTATGTGTTGTATTGGTCAGGAGCGTGTTCCGTATGCAGAGGTGGCTGCCGTACTCAGAGTGGCTGGGTTTCTCCATGTGAGTAGGCCGAAGCCTGGGCAACGGGTGATAAGTGCATCCCACTCAGTGGCACACGGGATGACCAAGGGGAAGGGGCGAATTGGTGGAACCTCACTTTAGTTAGGATTAAATTACATAGGCCGATAGAATTCCTTTTCTACCCTCATATCTGCCCCAATTTTCTGTTTGTTATCACTTCCCCCATCGCTTTTTTGCCCACTCGAGCCGTCCAAGGTTGGTCGGTAATCCAGTCTTCTGCTGAACCTGCAGGCAGAGCTCCTCTCCACGTCCCAGATCTGCAAAGCCGATCTAAGATTAGGCATTTACATTGATCTGCTCGGCTCAAGTACTTTGCGTCTCTGCAAGGGCATTCATTTGTTTCCCCCCCCACACACACACACACACACACACACACACTCGCACCCCTGAACTTGCTTAGCCAGCTTTGCTTTTGTAATCTTACCTCACAAGAGTGCGAGGGTGCACCTTGGTGCACACGAGGTTTCCAACACGGTCCTCCACACGTACCGCCAGCTTGTTTGCTTAACGAGGACCTAGATTAAATATTGCCATATAAACCGTCATTCTGAAGTTTACTTAACCCTTTTATTCAGCCAGGTAGTCCATCTGTGTGACATCTGGGACACCCTGGGGAAAATCCAGAATTGGTCTGGGAGTGGGAGGGACTACGTGGCCCGTCAGATGCAGATGAAGGGAAAGTACAGAAATACACATCATTAGCAGACCGCCTTTGTGGAAATGCCATATCAGCCATCTATGGGCAGTGTTGAGGTTCAGGGCCACCTGGAGCTAGAGTGGGTGGCTGGGTTTTGGGGGTGGGGGTGGTAATGAGCCCGGGGTGGTTTTATTTCGCGTCTGGCTTGCGTTCAGACCCTCCTGCACAGCGAGGCGCTCTTGGCGTGGCCTGGGCCCCCATCTGGCCCCTCCCCATTCCCTAACTGTGATGTAATCGACAAGGAGAGGGAGATGAGGTCATTCAGAAAATGGAGCTGGGAGAAACAGATGCCAAAACCAGATCTGGCTGGACTGGGGGTGGGGTGGGGGCCAAGGGAGAGGGGGGATCTTTTTCGCTTTTGGGCCTACTTGAGTTTCCCTGGCCGCTCCTCATCTTCGTTTGCGCGCACACACACACACACACACACACACACACACACACACACACACACACACACACTGTCTCTGAACTTCTATCTTTAGGCTATTTTATTTATTTACTTACTTACTTACATCATAAAATTCCCACAGTCAACAGGCTTGGGCAGTGTACAGATCCACATTCCAGTTAAATGTGAAAATTGTGATGCTTGTATTTAATTTATTTACAGGGAAACGAATCGTGGGAATTAGCATATGAGTCATGGCACACATATGCCATGTTATGTATATCTGCAGCACTCACTTCTATTTTTAGCCCTGGGGCTGATGAACATGTACTGATACAATGATTTAAAAAAAAAAAAAACTCCCAACCATACAAATGCAATTAGAGATGCGCCTCAGACAAAATAACTCACAAACAAATTCAGTTAACTAAAGATATCAGTTGTTAAACGGTAATTATGAACTAAAGAAATTAGATTGCTGTTGTTTCCACCTCTTTTCAAGAGCACCCGATGGTTTCAGGTCAGTGTTCTGGGCGAAAGCTATGGAAGCCCTGCAGTACCGGGCTTTGAATGCAGGTGGAGCCTGCAGGGTGAAGGAGCACAGGGGCATCATGGTCTAGAGGCCGGGGCTTTTGTGCGCTTGAATCTTGGAGGAATCCCCTCTCCAGCTCTCTTTGCATAGATATCAGTCAGTTACACACCACAGTGTTTGCCTTCCTGCTCTCAGCCAATGGCATGATTCCGTAATTCTGTTATGCAAATGAGGTCTTATGAGTCACTGCGCACATAATGAATGGCCAACCGTCGCCGCGGAGCTATAAATTACCCAACCTGATAATCTACCTTAACTGACAGCCGTTCCCATGGCCTGAATGACATATCCCCCCTGGGGAGCTCCCTCAGGGATCGGGTGGGGGTGGGGGTGGGGGCAAGGTGACATTTAAAGCTGTCACCAAAAGGCATGAAGAACAGCCAGCAGCTGTGTGTCTTCGCTGGAACGGGAAATTCGGAAAGCCTTTAAGTCGGTGTCATCATGCTGTAATTGTTTGTTTGGAGGGTATGTGCACTTTCCTTAGCGGCTGGAGGGGAAACGCCCTCCGGAGCTGAAAGAAGGATGTTTGAGCACAAACGTTTATTTTTTGGTCCTCTCTTCCTCACCGGCTAACCGTTCCTCCTCTTGTTTCTTGGCAGGGGGTTTCGCGGCCTTCTCGTCCTGCTTCCCGGGGCTTTGTGAGGGCAAGCCAGCCGCCATTCTCCCCATGAGCCTGTCCCAGCCCTGCCTCCCGGTGGCCAATGTGGGTCCCACGCGGATCCTGCCTCACCTGTACCTGGGATCCCAGAAGGACGTGCTGAACAAGGTGAGGATGCTAGCACTGGAGACGAGGACAATTGTGGGTAATTCCAAGCACACAGCCACACAACTTCATTATATTACATCCCTATTATTGCAGAATATGTTTTCTTAATGTGCAAAGAATACAGGAGATTTTCTGATGACATGTTACTCAATACAGCTTCATATTTACTAAGTACAGTGGTAGTGCCCTGTCTAGGGTTTGAACCCGCAACCTCTTGTTTCAAGCCCAGCCCCTAATATGCCAAAGTATGACACTGCAGACTGTGTTAAGGCTCTCTGACTCCATCAGAACTGTGGCCACCCTTGAGTGAGTCAACTGTTCCCCCATTTTGTTTTTTTCTTTGGGGAGGGGCGGGGGGGGTGCACCTGGGTTTACAGTGCGGGTCACACTGCGTGAATGACCGCCTCTGTGCGAGCCGCAGACTGACCGGAGCACTTGGGAATGGAGTAGTCTGCACTTCCCACAGTGTGCCCCCACGGAGCTGTAATTACTCGCCATGCGGGCGGGCAGGGGAAACGAACGCTGGAAAAAATGACGTGGTCCTTCACTTCAGTAGGTCGGGCCCTTTTCTTCCCCCCCCTGGAAGCGTTTAAAAGGGCGGCATGGTGGGGGCAACCTGTGAGTGAACCAGACACAGACAGACTGTTCCAGTGACCCCATTTCTCCTCTTCTGGTCCTCCCCACCCACAGCCCGGCCTGTTATTAATTACTCCTTACATCCAGCCCACCCCCCTCTGACCGGATAAAACCAAACCAAAACTACCCCCTGACACCCACCAACAGCATGGGATAATGACGACAGACGAGAAGTGTAGAAACAAGCTACATGGGCATTTGAAAAAGTGTTACCTGGTTATTTAGCCTGCAGCCTCCCATATAGCATGATGTTTGAGGGGACATTTTTCCGTGCTACGGAAGGCTTTCCTTTGGTCAGTCATTCAGATGTCTGAAAAAATGTGTGGGGGAGGGGGAAATATTTACCTGTTGATACCTGTGTTCAGGTATGTTTGGGTTTGTGTGTTCATGTTTTCCATTTAAGATATTAATAAGCCTTTGTATGTGGCATGTGCATGTGTGCAGGTGTTTGTGTAAATTCCATGAGATCACAAAAGAAATGTTGACCTTTTCATAAGTCCTGTCAAGGTGTCTGTCTCCTGCTCGTTGAAAACATGTCATCGCAGTCAGCCATCTGTCTGCAAATATAATGGCTGATTTCGACACTCTGACAGTTCTCTGGTGCTATAAACATGCTAACCTTCTGTCAAAAATGATGGCGCACTAAACGTAAACTTAAATCACATTCCAAAGCCGAGGGCACCCGTTGGCATCATTCTGTCATCATTCTCATCAAACTTCATTGCTGACAGTCTTCTCTCTCTTCCTGCCCACTTCCTCTCTCCTCAGGACCTGATGGCACAGAACGGAATCACCTACGTTCTCAACGCCAGCAACACCTGCCCTAAGCCCGACTTCATCTGCGACAGCCACTTCATGCGGATCCCCGTCAACGACAACTACTGTGAGAAGCTGCTACCCTGGCTGGACAAGACCAATGACTTCATCGGTAAGGAGGCCCCAAAGTATGCTGGGTATTTTCTAGTGGAAGCTGTTAAGCTGGACTCAAGAGTCCAAACCACACCTTTAAACCTATTGTTTCACTCGATCTGTATCCACGTACTTTCTTTGACTAAGTGTCAAACACTTAATTCCCTGAATAATCACAATGAGCAAAGAGACAGCGAGTTGCAATGTGAGACGTGATTAACAGACGGCTTTGGGATTACAGTGCTTTGACAATTAATTATTCAGATAAGTGCCATCCTTCTTAATCCAAGCAATCTCACGTTGGGGCTTTCTCCTCCTTCTCATCACATTACAGAATGCAAGGTGTTAGGTGGGGTTCAATTAGAAGTAAAGCCAAATAGTAAAAACAGTCGAATCTTACAGTGAATAAACTTTTTTTAACTTAAAGAGAAAAGCTTTGAGTGGGTGGAGCTTGCCCCTCCCTAGGGGATGGGACCCCGCCCACCTTTCCAGTACTGACTTGCCCTTTTGGTCTCCCTCTCGTCCTACAGACAAAGCCAAGGTGTCCAACTGCCGAGTCATCGTCCACTGCCTGGCGGGAATCTCGCGGTCGGCCACCATTGCTATTGCTTACATCATGAAGACGATGGGCCTGTCATCGGATGACGCCTACAGGTATGGTTCTCCTAAACCGCCTGGCTTAAGTTGTGCCTTTTAAACGTAGGGCGTTCACCTTACTTGTCTTTGCTCTTTCCGAGGAGACCTGAGATGAGAGACTTGTCAGACTTGTCAAGTTGTGAGTGTGTTGCATAATAACAGATTCTGTCATCAAGAACAAAAGAACAAGCAGACATTACTGGATTACTGTGTATGACCGCGTAATGGGTGTCTGCAATGTGTGTGTGCATGTGCGTGCGTGCATTTGTCTTCAAATATGTTTGACTTCCCCAGTACGATGAGTAAGAATGTTGCTGCGAGATGGTGATGCGTTTCTGATTCCCTCTGTGCTCCTCTCTCTCCCCAAGGTTCGTGAAGGATCGTAGGCCGTCCATTTCGCCCAACTTCAACTTCCTGGGGCAGCTGCTAGAGTTTGAGAAGGGCCTCCGGCTTCTGATGGCTCTGTCCTCAGACCCCGCCAAGGCCTCAGCAGAGGGCCAGGATGAGGACCGGGAGTCCCAGGACCAGGAGGCTAATGGGGACGGCGGTGCCCTGGCGAATGGTCACTCGGGGCTCCAGTCCGAGCCCTTCGAGGGGGACCCCAAGCTGCCTTCCCCATCCTCGCTCCAGCAGGGCTTCAACGGCCTGCACCTGTCGGCCGAGCGCATCCTGGACACCAACCGGCTCAAGCGCTCCTTCTCCCTGGACATCAAGTCGGCTTATTCCCCCAGCCACTGCCCCCAGGTCACCCCCACCCTGGCCCTCACCCCCGTGGACTCCGAGGACGTCCCCAAGCTCTGCAAGCTGGACAGCCCAGAGACCGCCAACGGCGTCTGCCAGTTCTCGCCGGTCCTGGACAGCCCCGGCTCCGCAGCAGAGTCCCCGGTCGGTCCTGGTGGGTTTGGGGAGTCATCGTCCGGCAAGCCACGTCAGCGGCGGAAAGGGAAGTCGATGGGCGGCGCAGGCGGGTCTCCGGCCCACTCTCTCAGCCTGAACCTGAACCGGGCCGCAGGCGGCATACACAAGAGCCCCAGCCTGGAGGAGAACCTGAAGGCTTCACTGCTGCTCACCCTTCCTGGTGTGGGTGTGGGACCCAGTGGGGCCTGGACCAAGCACAGGGACACAGCCCAGGCCACCACCCCCGGCACGCCCACTGGGAGAGCCCCTGGTTCTTTGGCGCCGACCCCCCGGGAGGGTGCGGTGGAGGGGGAGGGGGTGGCAGCACAGTGCGGTTCGGCAGCAGCTCTGCATACGTGGCATTTGGCTGCAGTGGCCTGGCGGGGGGCGGGGGCTGCGATGGGGTGCGGCTCCGGGAGAAAGCCCACGAGCGACGGGACGGCAGGGGGAGCTGGCACGAGGACTCAGCGGTCACCGCTGGCAACAGCGGCACCGGAGGCGGTTCCACGGCAGCAAGTGCCACGGCGACCGCCTCGGCCGATAAGCAGTTCAAGCGACGGAGCTGCCAGATGGAGTTTGAGGAGGGAATTTCTGAGACACGATCCCGGGAAGAGCTGGGAAAGATCGGAAAACAATCCAGCTTCTCTGGCAGCATGGAAATCATAGAAGTGTCCTGACCCTCCCCAATCCCCCCTCCTCGCCCCTGTGGACTTGGATTTTAGGGGTTTAGGGGACGGGACTTGGCTGAACTGGATGGCAAGGACAAGAGGGAAAAGGGGTTTGGGTTGGGTTGGGGGGTTAATTTATAATGCATAAATCTATTTTTCGTTGTGTTGCGTTGATGACTCAAGACTTGACTTTGAGAAACGGACAGTTGTGGAGTTCACTGTCTCACAAGAGTATGAGGAACAGTAGCACTGGCGGGCATCTCTAGCACAAGAATAAAAATGTAAAATTAAAAAAAAACTGACACTGACATCAAGAGGCAGCCGCTATGTACTTTACACATCAATGCAAAAGGCAAAAACGTTCTCGTCTTTCAGGAAAATCGACACACTTCCCTCAGAGTGCACCCCTCCCCCCCTCAGACCTCGGGGAAGGGGGGACTGTTTGCACTGTCCCTCTAGCGCCACCGCGTTGCGTGGAGGAAGAAGTGCACCCGGTTTCCATCTGCAGACTTGAGCCACACACTGCTGCACCCTGGGGGACGGTGGAGGGGGGAGGGTGGAGATGGACTCGAGCTCCCCCAGCGGTGCTCTGTGGTACTTTATAAATGAAGGATTCCCTGTGGGGGGGGCTGGCTCGCCATGACACACGTAAATCCGCCATGAATGAGCCGCGACAGTGTGACAGGAACTGCACCACCCGACGTGGCGTACGGTGCAGCCAGAAACACTAAATTTTGAAAGAAGTAAACAATGACGGTGTCCCATGATGCACCTCTGTAACACTTTTCTCAGTGTTAAGAGTTACACACGCACGCTTGAGATTTCTGTTTTTTTTTTTTTTTTTTTGTGAAGATGTCCTCTGATTGAGGTGAGAATTGCACAAAATGGCGCGTTCTCCACAAAGCCTCCGTAACTCCTCCCAAGTTACACTGAGCATGCTCAGTGCGGCTGGCAACCGACAAGCAGACAGAAAGACAAGCTGTGTCAAAACAGCACTAAGCTTTATATATACATACATAAATATATATATGTAAAGAATTTTAATGCAATTTTAATGGTCTTTTAATATTTTCTCCATTATAATTTTAATTTATTTTACCTGTTCATTCTGGCAATGAGAAATGATATATGTTTGTGGACAAATTTTTTTTGTTGATTTCTTTTGGTTTTAACTGTACGGTATTTATGACACAGACATACACACATTCAAAGCAATACAAAAAAAATGTTTCTCTGTTTTTTTCCTCTACATTACCAAGGGAGGCTGAGATCTGGGGTGTTATTCTGACGTTTTATGCACTTTCTCCTATTTAAAAAAAAAAAAAAAAAAAAAAAAAAAAAAAAGGTAAAAGTTTTCTTTTAAACGATGTGAAACCATTGCTTGCGGGCAACCCGGAGGTCTGCCGTAACCGTCGTGTTACCTAAGGTACTGTACTACCAGCTGTCCTGGATGTGGGACCAGTGTGATCCGGTGGGCAGGCCTTTGAGGAAGCCTGGGAAAAAAAAAAAAACTAAATAAAATGGAGGAAGTGGGGAATGCATGCATGCCGTTTGAGCATGGCGCTCACAGCACAAAAAGATTCAAAAAGGATAACCTGGGAGACTGTATGAGGGGAGGGGGGTTGATTTCTCTTTGTAATTTTTAATTTTTAATTATCCTTAATTTCTGCATCGTATTTATGAATTTATTTATTAGGACCTTGAGCTCACCCAGAGGAGATGATGGAAACAGTGAGAGAGACTGATTAGAGACGAAGGGGGGGAATAAAAGAAGCAGTGGACAGTGTTTGTGTGTTTGACATTAAGGTTAGGAGTGAGCCATTAACACACTGGCTGCCCTTTGCTGGGTCACCGTTTGTGCAGTTCATTCGATCACACAATGACGCTGAGGATTTGGTCACATGACATGAGTTTGGCCAGGAAGGGAAAGGAGTCGGTCTGACTATGTAGCTCACCCATTGGCTTCTGGGTCCTCTCTGCTGTGAAGGCTTGAGCAGGGCAAGCGGTTTGACTGTAGCGCATTCAGAGAGTGCAGCTGGAGCTAAAATTCTGCGTTCGTATGTGAAGGTGAAAGCTAACTGAAGGAAGGATTTGCAAGCACGGAGAGTGTACGGGGTCCTCTGTTAGTGTTTTTGGACTAGCATTAGCTTCAAAAGGATACACCTGGCGCTCACTTCGAACTGTAGGCCACGCCCTCCATCCCATGATGCAATGGGTGGGCCCCTCAGCACACACACAGATGAACAGACCCCCCCACTCACTACCGCAACATGCAGATAAATCAGACCACAGCCTGGTCTGTTCTCAGGGGTTCACCAGCTAGCCAAGCTCATTCGCTGGTTACTCTGGGCTCAGACGATCAGTTAATTTCTGCACCTGCACATGGTCTTTCCCTCTCTATCACTCTTTCTCTCTCACGCTCCCTCTCTCTTTCCAAAGACAATTACGTGAGGGAAAGGTTTTTTTTTTTCTCTGTGCAAACGTGAATGGTAGTCCCCCACCCCCCACCCTTGCAATGCAAGATGGTTAAAAAAATAAATATATATATATATTTCTTAGTAGATTATCCACATGGCAACCTTTGAACTTTGACCCTCTCTTTGTGCTGCTGTAAATTCAGATCTGGTTTGAACCTGTTCTGTTTTTCCCCCTGTGTGAGACATTTCTTTCTTTCTTTCCTATTCTCTGTATTTTTTTAAGAAATATATTGTTATTATTATTTAAAACTTATGTAATGAATGATGCAGGCTGTCCTGATTATTATTATAACTGTTGTTAATGTGGTTATTATTATTATTATTATTATTATTATTATTATTATTATTATTATATCATCATGTTGTAAATAGCAGCGTATCTAAAAATGGATGAATTTAGTTAACTTTTTAAAAAGAAAATTCAGACACCTTAGGCTGCTTGACGCAAAATACCTCAGGTTCTACTGAAAGGCTTTTTCCTTCCCTTCTACCTGTTTTGTGAAAATGAAACAAAAATACAAGCAAAAAAAAGAAATTCCCTTCTCACTTGTGTTTTTCTCTTTTACACTGCATGAACTGAAAAGTACATTTCAAATCACCTGCAACCTTTACATCACATAGCATACATATTTCACGTCACTGCATGAGTCAAAGGGTAAACTTCAACCGCGCATGTAAAATAAAACGTTGTAAGGTTTACATTTAGTATATTATATATCCGTGTTGAAAAGCTCTTTGTTTCTTTTACTAACTGAGAGACACAAGCTTACAAATCCTCTTATGGTTTCATAACCTGCCCCAGGCTATTTCACTCTCATTGAAAAGTTCCTCCTCTCCTGGAACAATCGTGAGAAATTAATTATGCCAAAAAAAAAAAAAAAAAACTGTTCTTCTTACTTCGAAAACATTTAAAAGTCACTTAGGTAAGCTTGTAGAATTTGCATGTGTTACGTGCGGTAAGTTGATTTTGAACATACAGTGTGGAATTTCTATCCACTTTGGCTGCACAGAAGCAAGTGACAGGTAGCTGAAGGGTTGGCACTCCCATGCAAAGCATTCTGGGTATGGGATACAGACAAGAACAACTGGGTTTGACCTCATTTTCCCAGAGTTATCAACATTTCAAAAGAGTTTATTACTTAAATGGCTCTGAGCAAACAACTGTACATGCTTTCGAGGCTGTGTGGGTACTTGGGCAGAACCTTATTACCTGCCAACGAGGATATGAAGATAAGGTTTAGAACTTGCCAAAAAAAGGAGGAAAATAAACAAACCTTTCACAGAAGGATTTGCCTTATCATATATTACCAGGAAATGGTAAAAAAAAAAGGTATTCGCTCATTAGCTGCATTCACCACAGCCAATTCAGTCACAGGAGAATGTAATGTTGGCATGAGGATAGCATTTGGCGTTCATTTATGAATCAATCAATAGATGCAGCTAAACTGTCAGATCACATGATCATCATGAAAGACTATTTAACTTTTTGAGCAGAAGTCGGTATGAAATCCATCAATGCATACGGTGTGCGCTATCCACCCCGGATATGTACAGTAACCCTCAACAGGGTATCAAAATCCACAGTAATGCACCTCACCTTCACCTTCAGAGACTCCAGTTAACGGACAGCAATAGCAGGTCCAAATGAGCGATGTTTATTAACCAATGAGAGCACAGGAAGGGCAAGCTGAACTCTAAATTCACCGTTCTAATACATAAACCCCCCCCCCACCTTTCTACCACATTCGGCCGATCCTGGAGTTTTTACAGATGGACGGCATCAACAAGCTCTGGTTCCATGATATAAACATGAGTATAAAGCATTCCCAAAGAGTGCAGTACCCTAATCTTGGTGGCATTTTTGTATAATGGTTATGGAGGGAGGCTGCAGATTTTATTCCTAGGAGGAGACACTGCTGCATCCAGGAGAAAGCCACTACACCTGAATTGCTTCAGTACAGAAGAGGCTGTGTAAGTAGTTCTGTATGAGGGTTTCCGCTAAACATAAACGTAATCTCCACTGGCTGCCTGGGCTCGGTCCCACAAGCACAGCTGTGTGTGCTAAAGGCTACCTTTCTATCCAGAGCAAGCCGTTAAGTTTCTCCCTTTGTTTTATGATGCCAGAGGACAGACTGCCGAACGCTCGCAAAGTACATTCACCTCACTTTACATATGACACTTCCCTGCACTCCCAATAACTCAAACCAACCAATGCGTTTCCTTAAACAGAGCATTACCATGCTGCTCACCAGCATTATGTAACGTATTCTCTAACTCCCAGTTCACAGGATAAAGGGGCGCCCTGCATTAGCTATGGACGTGCAGTCAATGCAGCTACATTTCGTATGATCGACCGTTTTCCTCCTCACTCCTTCATCCTCCCTTCTGCGCCCCCCAAAGTCTACTTGATGAGAAAAGAGTGACTTCTCTACAAGGTTCTTTGCCTTAAAATGAGTTTTTTTTCTGTTGTGTCGCTCCTCCTTGTGACAGAAGGAGCCGGGCCTTGAAAAGGTGACAGCACACCACTCCCTTACTCAACACTGGTGGAGCTCTGTGTGTGTGTGTGTGTGTGTGTGTGTGTGTGTGGGAGGGGGTAGAGTTCTTAGGTAACACGTCCTGCTGCTCCCGGGTTTCAGGTGTGGGGTGTGTGAAAAATTCTCATGGGCTGGTCTGTTGGACATGGCCTCTAACTCAGTGGGAGATGGGAAACACAGATCAAGTGAGCGAGTTCCTGGAGGTTTCTCAAAATCCACAAAGGTCTCTCTTTGGGTGGAGTGGGGGAGGTGGTGGCGGGTGGGGGTCAGTTTCCTTGTGGCGCTGTGGAATTTGCATCCTGCCTGTGCTCCTATCTTTTGTTGATTTTTTCTTTGTTTTGTTTTTCTTTTCTCTCTTTGTCTATTTTTACTCGCCTAAACGCTGGGAGTCAACGCTTGCCTCGGTGTTTTTCTGTTTCCTCGTTCCTCCTCTCACATGGCCCATTCCTGTCAGTGATGAATATTGACGCTGGCATTTTTTTCTTTTCTTGTTCTCAACAAATGCCCTCTTATTTGCATGGCCGTCGCTCCAGTCTTTCTCAAAGATGAGTCGTTGCTTTCCCGCGCCTCCCGGAGAAGTGTGAAGCACCCCAAGCATGTGCACTACTTTGTAGCGTTTTCCTGCTTTAGCCTACAGGCCCACTGTACAACAAGGGAACCAAAAGGTGCATCTTTAAGCCTACCTTCTATTCACACTGGCCTACAAATTGAGGGCTATCTTCGGGCTGTAGTCTCTGCTATTTCCTATGGTCGTGTCTGTCACCTCAGGCCGGAAAGTTGAGCTAACGACTGCTAGCTGGCTGGCGCATGTCTTGGAGAAACTAATGTAGCGGTAAACGCTAGGAACCCCGGATCATTTAAACTCAACCTGCCCCGGGCTGGGAGACGCCGACCTGCTTGTGTCCCGCCACACAGGATCTGTTTACTGACGTGATGGGATTTTACCAGTCATGCAGATTTCCCGGAGTCAGTATAGACAGTCCAAGACCTGCCCCAGACACCGGGCGGCACTGTATTCACCCGGGACATGACTGACACGTCTTTCGTTATGTCACGCTTCTTAATCTGGGGGCCAGTTTGTTTGACTCACCGAGCGATGTTTATTCTTCATGAATACTTCAGAGAGGAAATTCAGCCGTAAAGGGGATTTTGTTTCATGATGTCATGCTCTTTAACACACTGGGCACGGATGAGTTCACAAGAGCTTGCCAGCAAGCATTCGTCTCAGATTCGGCCTCTGTGGTCAAAAGCTTCAATCCAAATTGGGGAACGTGGATCTTAAATTCATCAGCAAGCTAAATTATTTCAGAGAAAGCGCTACCCTTGTAAATTAAATAATAACAGTCACAACTGCGATATTAAATTAATAATAAGGAGAATGACATGGTTCGCGTTTATGCATTCTGAAGAAAGAACTAAGTGGGGATTACCGCACTAGCTCCTGCTAAAAGCAATAGAAATCTCGCCACCTTAATTAACAGCACAAATGTAATCTGGTCCCTAGCCAGCCTCCGCCATTCTTCCAAGAAACACGTGGCGATGAATGAATGAACACCCCCTACTTATCGGAGAATGAGCAGCTAAATTCAGCTGCTCCGGTCCTTAATGCCATTACCTCGGCCTTTCATGCGCTCAATGGCGCATCAAGCTCATTAAGATAGCATTGTGTTGGCGCAGAAAGGCTTTTTTTGTGAGTGCTATCTGGGGAGTTTCTCGCCAGGCGGAATCGCACAAGATGCCGTCTTCCCTCACACTAGAGCGGCTGCATCCTCCAACAAAGCCCTGTGGCAGTGAGGATAACAGTGGCTGTGACAACTAATACTCACTCCATCGCTTGATCGCTGTTAATATCGAAATAGCAGTGGTGAGATTAGGCACGGATTAGCACCCACGTGTGAGGTTCATTGTCGAGATGGGACGTGGCGCTGTGATATCACGAGTGCGCTTTTAGCTTTGTGAGGTCTGACTGCGAGTAGTTTACAACCACGCTGTAAGGAGGACCGAGTCTGGCACGGCTCTTGGTGGAAAACTGATAAAGACAGTGCAGCTAAATGGGAGAAGAGGCGGCGTCAGATCAGACAAGGATGCCATAAACCTTAAGTCATAAATCTTGCAGAATGAAAATTGAGTACCTCTGAATTACATTGACGCAAGAGAGACTAGGTGATCCATTTGCAACAATTGCATTTTTGTAGCAAATCAGAGCTGTAATATGGAGACTGTAAATTTGTGTTCTGCTGTGGCCGGATGCCAGATACTTAATCTTTTAGCAAAATCTGCAAAAATCAAAGTGTCCCCCCCATCTTCACTGTACCTCCAGACAAATTCTCAAGACCTCACCCCAGCCAGACATTCTTTTGAAACTCCCCACCTACCACTGAATCCCATAATTTCAATGGAATGTTCCCCCTGTCCCCTTTTCATTTTCCTCCAAACACCTTCATTTGGGGGAATTCCATCATCCCACCTACCCTGCGGAAAGAAATGCACCGTCGTCTGAACTACAGAGACTCTTCAGCCGAAAGAGCTTGTGGAAAACATGCAATAATATGTTTTATTACTATTATTGTTTTGGCATAGGCCTCCTGCAATCTTATTGGTCCCCTCAAATTCCCAGGGGTGGATTTGGTGGACCTGCTAATGTTTAACTTTGTGTGCAGTTATTGCAGAGGAAACGCAAGGGAATTTTCCAGCTCTGAATAGTCATTTCTAGTGAGGTCATGACTCCCACCTACACTCAGGGCCTAAAACTGCTTTGCTGCTGCATAAAGACTAAGAAAACATGTGATTGGTTGTGATAGTCCATCTGATCCAATCAGAAATCATGTCACTGAAATTGCATGTGCAAAAGTTTTAACCACATGTGAATAGCCAGGTGCAGTAACTGTCCATTTTGTTCATTAGCACAAAACGACCCTGAAGTTAGGCAGTACTGTGCCACAACGGAGACAGCAGCTTATCAAGACTGCAGTCATGATCCTGAAAAGTGAGACTATTCGTGTCAACAGTCAGCAACAGCTAAGTGTGAGAGAGGGTTGGTGCTAACAGCATCTTGGTTGGTAATAAGATTCTGCTCTTTTCACAGGGTGTGCTTGTAACTCGTACATTTTCATTTGAAAAGTCACAAAACAAGTCATCAGAGCCGAGTGGGCAAGCAAAAAAGTAAATGGGCCCATTGTGTTTCCTTCAGAGTCAAGTTTTAGCAATTATCTCGTACACTTCAGAAGTCACGTGTGAAACACTGTCTGTGATTCATGACTGCAATGGATATTATCTTTATTGACATTTGGGTGCAAATATTTATTTGACTTCTCTCATTTGATAGAGGCGTTCTTAACCCTCCATGGAGTATATCTTAGGAACTTTTTTCCTATTTTTTTTTTAAAGTAAAAGCTGTAGCATGCCAAAGAGAGGTTCTAGCATTTTCTAAAGGACCGAGGGTGAAATTGTGTCATTGTTACTTGGGTACAGTATATTATTTGTCAGTGTAAAACGATCCTTTGCGTAACAATGAATAAGGAAAAGATTGACATAACTCACCATGTCGATCCTGTTGAGCCAGTTTCTGCAGACTGCGTGCTAGCATGTCATCTTATGAGACTGTCAGACAAAGAGCAGCACTACATAATGGTTTTCTTTGCATATTGGAGAAGAAAGAAAATATTTCATTTGTGCTACGCTGTGATGTAGGGCACTATATAGAGATAATGAAGGTTCAAATGTTACTTCTCTAAAATGTTTCACTTTGTGGTTATAGTTAATAGAACAATTTGATCTAAATTTGTTCATTATTTCCATACAAACCCTATTCCATGAGACTGATTTGCAGGGGCTCTTTCTTATTTTTCACATACAGACAGACAGGCAGGGAATATTTTAATTTGCATGTGTGTTTGTGTGTGTGTGTGTGTGTGAGAGAGAGAGAGAGAGAGAGAGAGAGAGAGAAAGAAACTGAGGTAAAAAGAAACTGGGGTCCAAGCTAACTGCTAAGGCCCTTCGCAAGTTTTCAGTTCAAAGCAGTTTTTTAGTGTTTAAATTTAATTGATGGTTAAATATCATAATCACAATATCGGTGGCCACTGAAATTTATATCAGAAGCATATGACATCAGAATAAAGACATTCACTATGCCTGCTTAAAGTTTTTGCTCCTAGAGAATAATAAAAAATGTAGGAATAGATTTAGGCACGCAAGAGAGTGAGGGTGTGAGAAAGGGAAAGAGTGTGTTTGTGTGTTAGTAAGTGTGAGTGTATGTGTGTATGCTTGTATATTTGTATGTGCATATGTTTGTACATGTGTGAGTTTGTTTGTGTGTGTTCATGTGTGTGTGTGTGTGGACAGCGGAAGTGAGCAGCAGGGGTTTGATTGTGTGCATGAGCATGTTTATGAGTATGTGTGTGCATGTGTCTGTGTGTGCATGTGTGTGTGCATGTGAATGTTTGTGTGTGTTTGGTATGTTTGTATGTGTGAGTGTGTGTATGTGTGTGCATGTGTCTGTGTGTGCATGTGTGTGAGTGTGTGAATGTTTGTGTGTGTTTGTATGTGTGTATGTGTGTGCATGTGTCTGTGTGTGCATGTGTGTGAGCATGTGAATGTTTGTGTGTGTTTGGTATGTTTGTATGTGTGAGTGTGTGTGTGTGTGTGTGTGTGTGTGTGTGTGCATGTGTGCATGTTTGTGTGTGTTCGTATGTGTGTGTGTGTGGATGGTGGAAGTGAGCAGCAGACGTTTGATTGTAACCAGACGTGGGCATGTTGTGGGCCGGCCTGGTGCCTGGTGCCTGGGCCCAGACCTTATATATGGAAACTGTTAGAGAAGGTTACGTCAGCAGCGTGTTCCTGGTGCTGGAGTCACTGACTAACACTGCCTCAGATCTAAACAGGATTTCTTGCCTTTTTTTTCCATGAAGTCCTTGTTTCGTCCTTACATAACCCCGGCCCCTCGCATGGGTCCCGCTGCCGTTCCGCTCTTCCCCTCCACAGTGCAGAGGAAAAGTACTGGAGTTCAGCGTGTGGAGATGGCGTGCGAACAACCCAGCCAAAACAAAAAAAACCCAGGCAAGGGCGCAGAAACATCGCCCTCTCCATGCCCGGGCTGAGCAGCAGCTGGATGTGAGAAAATTAGCACTGTTTTATTTATTTATTTATTTTTTGCTGAGAAATCGCTACAGTTCTGACAGCCATCTTGAAAAAGAATCACCTCCTTCCTGAACCAGAGGTCCGGCTCCAGTGGGGTGGGGGGGTAGGGGGGTTGTGGAGGGGAGGGCTTTGGGGGGGGTATCTGCTGCCCCTCCCAGGACCATTTGCAAGACATGCTGTCATTACAGTTATGCGTCCTGGCTGAAATCTGTGGTGGTCTTAAAATGTCTCTCTCAGCTTTCTCTGTAGTCGAGCATGTTTTCTGAGATGTTATTTAGAGGGATTCAAGTGTTTTTTTTTTGAGCAGAGGAGCCGATTGGAGTGAATCCCAACATTCCATCCACCTGTGGAAGGAAACACAAGGTTAGCCGCACAGTTATCCTCTTTTGCAGCTGTTCGCTGAAGCCATCTTCATCTTTCTTTCTGATAAGATTTTGACATCCAATGAGAACTCAAGCTATGCTGCTGGCTGCCTGAGGTTAATCAAAGATCCCATGGCAGTTATTGAAAGGGGTTATCCCTGTATCTGTGATAAATTCAGTGCTCAGCTCTCTCAGTCTGGCCTTCTTATCCTCCCCAACTTTAACTGCTTTAACACTCCTTCACCTCAGCGCAAGTGCTTTGACTATCCAGGCACAAAATGGCTGCTGTGCATCACCCAAGTTGATGCCAGTCGTGAAATATTCCTCACATCAGTGTGATACCGTTTCAGATCAGAGAGAGAGAGAGAGGGGAAGCAAAACCGCCGTGCTCATTATTTACCTGGATTAGCCAGGTTGACAAAGGCCCCATGAACCTCTGAGCTTTAGATGTCCCTCCTGTGAGCTTTAGAAGTCCCAGCAGACCTGAGTGACATATCTTCCTTATAGAACATCATTTCCCAAGAGGCTGGGAAAGGACCCCACTGCTGGTTAAGGCTTTGCTAGTAGCATGCTGGTGATGGCCTGTGCGCTTCGCTGGTGCTGAGCCTGGTCACCTGACTCACATATTACACAACATGCATCAACCAAAGTGCATGACATCATGGTGAGTTGAGGAGGACGTTACATCATGGTGCTGAGGGACACCAGCGCAGGCTGCGCGGTGCGTGATTAGCGCTTACTCATAGTAGCTGGGGGTACTTCATGTCACATCACATTCTGAATCTGTGATGAGCGTAGATTAACCATGAATCTTTCACAAAAGATGCACCTTGGGACGAACTCCTCGGTTCTCTTAAACTTGATTTTCATTTTATTACAGTCCTAACAGCATTTCACGTTGTTGGTGTAGGAGTCGTTCAGAAGTAGATCTGTTTTATGTAGCTGAACTTGCCTTCACTGTATCTTATCACATTTTATCTTTTTTATGTTTTATGTATTTTTATATATTTTTTTTAAATCAAATTCAATTTGTTTTGTTCCTTGTTTCATGTCATTTAAAGCCATGCATTTTGTAAACAGGGCTCTCCTGAAAGAGACTAGTTTTGGTGAAACCCTCCTGTTGTGGGTTAAGAATGGGTTAATAAATGAATAATGTAAGTGTGTGCTTCCTCAATATCTAGGGATTCCCTCCAAGCAGCAGGCTGTTTTTAATTTGTATCTGTATGTAATTTACGTGCTTTGATAATATCTAAACATTATCGTATGATAAGTGAATTTCCCTTTTCCTGATGGCTGATTTGCAAATAAAGATGGCAGCTCCAAAGCTTGATGGAGTGAGTGACTGTGAAGCCAACAATTTAATGCTGCCCCCTACTGTTAGCTTTTGAAATAATACAGTAGAATGGTTTTTAAATGACAAACATGCTTATAAATGTGAAAGTTGTTTCCATTTTGTCCTACGCTGTGCAGGTTTTGGTGAACAAATTGTTTTTTAAAGGGAGTACAATTCAACAAGAATTGAAATAGTAATTTTATTTTAACAGAGATGTTTAAAGGGAGACTTCAATTCAATCAACATTCATTGTTAACTTTTACTCACAACTGAATTAGACTGCTGTGATTTTTCTCTAGACAAAGAACTGTTTGGCAATTTTCGTGATTGCTGAACTCTGATATGTGTTGACACAGACTGCTGAACTGTGTTGATAAAGATAAAAATGATAAAAGATTGAAAATTTGCATTTAACAGTGAGCCAAGAGTAAGGAATCCCAGCCTTATAGTTTCGTTTTTTCTCAGTTTTTCATTAATGCAAAAGGTAATGTATATAAATTATAAGTGTGCTTGCCGGTGAATGGGTGGTGAAAGCGCTTTCTTGAATAAAACCGCAACCTGGAAATCAAAGATAAAAATCTTTAGATAAAAGAGAATCAGCAGAGATGAAATAATTCTGCACTGATGCACTGCAGCCTTCAGTACATTCAGCTTTGCATGATCGTATGAGTGTGACCAAGGCAACATTCTGCATTGTCTAGTTGTGAGGTTGTGTGTGTGTGTGTGTATCAGAGAGTGTGTATTTGTGCTCGTGTGTGTGTTTATGAGAATAAGAAAGAAAGACAGACAGAAAAGGCGGGGGGCTGGTGAGGACTGCTGACAAATGCTGATGGTTTGCTGACGACTGGTCTTCTAACAATCTGATTCTGATTGCCAGCCCGCGAGAAGCTGCCCCCATGGCTATTAGCGCATATCCAATAACCTCTCATCTGCAGATAAGGGAGGAAGCTGGAGCCCGGAGCCCACTGTGGGGGTGTGGCACCGGAGCGCTGGGGTACGTGAGGAGCTTATCCCCAGATCAACCCCAACCAGCTCCTGCTCCCCCTGGGGACTCTGCCTGTGTGCTGCACTGTTAGCGGCAGCCTCTAATACCCCCTCTAGATGCACCTACTTCCTGGTTTTGCTCATAGAAAAGGGTAACATCCCATAATGTGCTCACTGACATTACTGGCGTGACATTTGGTGTCATCGGATAGCTATGTCATTACTGTATGGCTCTACTGTAAAGTATGCAAGAATGTATGTGAAGGCTCATGGGAAATTTTGTCAGGGTGAAGTCAGAAAATTGACTTTTACTACCAAAACACACGCTCAGTTCAATTCAGTTCAAGCAAGACAACGGTAACAGTGGCAAGGAAAATCACCCTGACTTAGAGAAAGGAGACTTGAGCAGAACCCCGTTCAGAGGGGAAACCCATCTGCTTCTGGCCAGCACCGGGCAGACAATGAATTAAACAAGAGAGCAGACAATTGATCAATCTGGAACACCACTGTAAAACTGCAGGGTGAGATGCACACCTGAAAAAGGTCACAATGAGTCAGGCAGGCCTTTAAAAGCTGCCAGCACTGCAGTGTTCCCCTTCCCTGGCTCCTGACTTACCCTTTAGCAGTGTGGTTAACAGTGTAGCTCACTGGCTGAAAACATGGGCTTCTAACTCATCGGTTGCTGGTTCAAATCCCAGGTAAAGCACTGCTTCGTTGCCCTTGCTGAATACCTCAATTGTTTCATTAAAAAACATATCTCCAGCAGAAAACAAATGTAAGTCGTATGAGGTGTTCTAGATATGCTTATCTACTTAGTGAATCAGTGAGCTCACATGCAGTCTTGTTTGCTTTGAATCGAATCAAACTATTTAAGCAAATGAAATGTAAACAATCTTAGTTGCCAAGAAAAATACGAATAAAATCTAAAAATGTAATGATGTAATGTCTAGTAGCGGGACCGAAAGGAACGAAAGGTATCAAAGAAAGAACGCACATATTCTTTATCTCTTTAAATCCCTGCATATTGTGTGTATCCCTACATATATATACATACCACACATACAGGACATGGTTCACATCATTTCTGAAATGCTTTAACCCCTTTAATAGCAGTAAGCCTCCTGTGTATTACTACTGATTTTGAAAGAAACATATTTTCACTGATATTCAGAACAAAATAAGTCCTTAGTAATTATGCATTTGGCCATTGAAATGTTAACGCCAGTAAAAATTCTCAGTGTTCTGCCAGAGGGTACCAGCATCTGAACAGTTAAGCTACTGTAAGTATGTGTTAAGTTTGACCCAGGTCTGTCGGTGTTATGCTGACTCACATACATACACTACACACAGTGTGTAATCTCTGCACATGACTGTCCGTATCCCTATGTCATTATGACACACGGTTTTGTAAGGGTTTTTTTTTTGGTAAATTGTGAGCTCATCTGGAGTTAAAAACAGGGTTGGGAATTTACTGATGATCTTCCAAACAATGAGGAGCCGGTTTTCGGGTGAGTAACCCTTATGACTAAATACCATTAAGTTCAGAAGTACATTGTTACATAAATGGCCCCGCCCACATGTCCACGGTGACAGGAGGAGACAGGTAGGTCACTCAGACATGAGTAATGGGGATTTGAGTGTCCTATGAGTCACACACACACACACACACACACACACACACACACACACACATACACAAACACATACTCTCTGTCAGACAACCTCTTATACAGACACAAACACACACACACACATAAGCATGCACACAAACAGTCACCCTCTTATACAGACACACACACTTGCACACTCACACGAACACTCTCATACACAAATACATACTCTCTCACACACACACAAGCCCAAACACACTCACACATACACTCTCACACACATAGAAAACACATACTCACACACTCTCACATGCATACATTCTCACACACTTACAAAACAAACACCGTCACATGCACTATAACATAAGCACTTACACACAGGCACACAAACAGTAAAACCTCCATAACATCAGTCCGAGATGAGGCACCGCAGCGCAGTGCAGCATTCTCAGCTGGAGTTTCTTGTTATTTGATGCTGTCATTAATCATCATATCTCTCTTCTCAGCCGCCATCCTTCATAATCACTGCAGCTATTATTCCGTGGCCGGTAATCTGTTGACACACATTTAAAGTAATCTGAGTTAAACCCCAGTGATGTGACCTTGTTGCACCTCAGAATTTCAAAGAAGGAAATATAAAATGTTTCAGATTCAGGAAAAGCCCCATATGGTTCTGGGAGGCCCGTGTCGCTTATTTTAAAATGCTTTAATGGTGGACAGCCTCTCCATTTCTCTCCCTCCCCCTTCTCGCAGATGACATTTTAGGAAGGGTAACCCTACTGGGGGTGCCGGCGTGGCGTACAGTAGGTCAGGTCCGAATTTCCCGGTGCACCCACTTTCACACATGACACAACCCATTTCTGAGCGCAGCTAACTCTCACATCACGCCAGATAGACTTGCCTGGCACAGAGGCCTCCAATCAGAACGCTCCTCTGCCCGAGAGTCGGACAGTCCTCAGTTCCTGAGGGCAGAAGTGTCCTAGTACTGACTGGAGTTATGTATCAAATCTTTTGAACTGGAATTAAACTGGAAACAATGACTTCATAGAATGAAATGCATATTATATTTCATGTTTAGAAAACAGAAAATAAAATGTATTCTGGGGTGAATAACCCCACTTAAGCTCCAATTAACATCAAGCCAATCTGCCACTTAAACCATCGGCCTCTCTCTGGCTTCTGCTCCGGCCATTAATGTCATGATGTATATTTATATAATGACTATTATCAGTTATGGCACCGAAAAAAGGTACCACATCTGCTCTTTGCCTAATCGTTGATCTATCTTTTTAAGTTCCATTGGATAAGAAGATCCACCAAATGACGACACATGTTTTCAAAAAGTTTATTTTTCCTCCTATTTAACAAAAAGCAGAGATTGAGGGCAACCTCCAGTTTGCATGCATTATTCATGGGGCAGTAATGTGAGATGTCTCTGGTTTAATGCCCTCTAATGGTTTTGCGAATAGCAGCCATTGGGTATGAATAAATGATGTGAGTTGTGCTAAGTTCAATCCCTCATGCTGACGACTTTCTCTGCTGCAATCTGAAAGCTTGTCTAAAGTACATACCGAAGCATGTTGGCGGCCAAAATGAAAGCATGCAAGCACAAACAAAAAAAAATGCTGCTCCTCCACTATTTCTGTGATGGACACATAAATTACACCCTGGAACCATTGGCCATAGAATTCTCTTAATATTGGGTGTGTCCTTTTTTTGGAGTTGATTTTTGAAGCGCAAACAGCTTTGAAATTAATTTTCAATGTGTGTACAGAGACATTTCCCAAAATCAAAGAGAGGGGGAAGCAGAACATTTAGCTCAGCGAAGTGCCCTTTCTCCTGCGCTTGTGCTGTCTGACCAACCCATGGGGATCCTACAGCAGCTGGTCCCTTGGTACTGCATTCATCGTTAGGCCGCATTGATCATAAGCAAACCATAGTCACAAATCGCAATGCTGTAGGTCTGACAGTACTTCTGGAATTTCGTTCATTGGTTTAGGCTGTCCGCAGACTCGTTGGGTCCCTCAGGTGGAGTTGGCTGGCCTGGGAAAGTTTGCAGAACAAAAACAGAGAATTTCCCAGCCCTGAATAGCTGTATCAGATTGATGTCCAGCCTATAGGAGTTTTTGATTAGTCAGAGGCAATGAAACTGACCATTGGTTCACTACCAAAGAACATCCCTGAGGATGGACATTGTTATGTCACAATGGAGATGGTGGTTTGTCAGGCTCAGAGTTATGATGTCATCATTAGGAACCTGATAAGTGAGGCTAATGAGAGCCCCAAATTCCCCATTCTTCCCTCAGCTCCATTCAGGGACCTGCAGTATTATAGGAAAGGGCAAAGGAAATGAGAGGGAAGGAAAAGCTGAGAGTGTGAATGGGGTGAGAACCTGTAGCGGTGAAACCCTGTCCTCGGGTGATGAGGTCAGAGCTCAGATTTAGCTGAGCTGGCCCGCTGGACTGCCGCTGTAGATGGGTCTGTATCGATCCGAGGTTTGGTGTCAGTGGTAGGATGGCTTTCAGGAAACGACTTTGTCTGCCCCCTGCAAACACGCCACACTGCGGGGAGTGGGAGGAGCTTCCTGTCACTGTCGCCTGAGTGTCTCTGGTTCTGCAGCACCAGCGGGGAGAGGTCCGACACACACACACACCAAAAATACAAACACACACACACTCTCACACACATTCACACACAAAAACACAAACACACACACACTCTCACACATTCACACACACACCAAAAATACAAACACACACACACTCTCACACACATTCACACACACACACAAAACACAAACACACACACACACACACACACACACACACACACACACCAAAAATACAAACAAACACACTCTCACACAGACTACCAT
Source organism: Albula goreensis (assembly GCA_022829145.1). Lineage (NCBI taxonomy): Eukaryota > Metazoa > Chordata > Actinopteri > Albuliformes > Albulidae > Albula > Albula goreensis. Next base: position 2,966,709 of record CM040741.1, on the reverse strand, counting down.
ACACAACAAACACACACACACTCCCAAACACAAACACAACATGTACGTTAGCACATATATGCACACATAAAAACACATCAAACACACACACATGCAGACAGAAAAAGACATAAAATAAACAGAAATGCATGCACATATATGTATACAGATTGTTGCTGGGTTGCACACTCACACTCACACACACACACACACACACACACACACACACACACACACACACACACACACACACACACACACACACACACACACATAAACGGGATGTCTGTGTTGTTGAGTTGGAGCCCCAGCCTTTGCCAGCTGGACGGCACAGAAATGATCTAACTCAGCACACTCTTAGTGATGCTCCAGAGGATGACATCACCTTCTACTGCAGACATCCATGTGCTCATTAATGTCTCCCAACTCCTGCTCCAGACACACACACACACACACACACACTCACTCTCACACAGACACACACACACACCTTATACACTTTCGGAACACTTGAGTTGACACTGCTGACTAAAACTTCCTGGTTTCCCCAGATACACACAGATGCACACAAAGACTATCTCTTATACAAACAAACACAGGCACACACAAGAATTCACACAAACAGGCACCCGTTTATGCAGACACATAAACACACATCCTCAGACAGTCATATCAATACATGCACAAACACACACAGACACACACAACCTCATACACAGATACTCACACCTCTACACACAGAAACCCACTTTTACAGACAGGCGTACACAGGTACCCACACACAGACACCCTCACACACACACACACACACACACACACACACACACACACACACACACACACACACACACACACACACACACACACACAGACACACACAGGCCAGTGTTCAGCCCACTCACCCTTTCATTCAACACTCTTCACGGAGACAGAAACAGCGTTTTATTTACAGCATCTGTGCGGCTGACCTTGGCGTTTGCACTAAGGAACACCTTGAATGATGGATGGGCAAAACAAGGCATTTCAGCCAGGCACAGCTTCGGCCAGTCTGGGCACAGGGCCCTGGAGATGACTGATCAGCCCGCCCCCTCGGGGCCTCAGCAGGGCTCCACAGGGCCATTCTGCTGTCAATCACCAGCCTGTGATACATGGGTCACCAAGCACTCATATCAGGAGAGACTGTTAAAAATGCACCTGTAGGATGGAGCACCACATCCTAAAATGTAGGGCTGTGTGAGAGATGGGTGTAAGAGAAGGACATTTGAGTGGTAGTGCAGTGTACTGGTTAGGAACCTAATGTTATAACTTGGGTTTGCAGGTTCAATTCCACTAAAGGAAGTTATGCAGAATTTGGTTTTACAATGTCCACATGACCAGGGATCATTTCAGAGCTGTCATCGTACTTTCACATAAATTTACAGCACAGTTATCCATACAAAGGATTAGGACATAACTCATATAACTGAACAGTAATTAATTATACCATGACTCTATATTAAACATATGGAAATATATACAGACAAATTGTTTCTGAGAATATATGGTTATTGTTTTACAGCTGTCAATGCTAGGTACATACTGTAACAGACTGTTTTTCTGTGGAATTTCCCCGGATGTAAATAGTAATAGCTCTTGTAAACGGTTACACAGTGACCTCTAGTGTACAACACGGGAACAACATCCTTGACAGAAATATGGCCCTCCTGTCCATCACTATGTTTAACCCCGCCCCGCAAAGACCTGATTGGATCAGAGAGGGGCAGATGAGCTGCAGCGACACTCTCCAGCTGCACGCTTCTATTCTCAATAATTCTATTCTTAACACTCTCTCACATGACTCTCTCACATGTGTGCTCAAGTTATTTATAGATGCCTTGGGAGGGAACCATGCCCTTCAAGCAGTTATTTCTAGTCGCCCCTGTGATAGGATTTTTTTAAAAACAGAATATCAGAGCCAGTGGTGAGTGGAGAAATGGTCCCCTTAAAGAGAAATTAATTGTTCATCTCTCCTCCAACATACAGGACGAGAGTCCTTGGGCTAGGCCTGTCCTCAGTCGTTATGGTAACCGGTCATGCAAAATGTATGGTGATAGCAGAATGGATGAAGGATGCCCCACTAGCTACAGAATTAGGTGTGACATCTGGAATCCATGGCGATAAAGAGGCCGGGCCATTATTCTATGGCATTCCCTGACTGCATCGGACATGGCTCACGTGCGTGACGGAATGAATGTTGAGAGGAGGGAGCGTGTTGTCTATGTTCGGCCCTCATGATGCAAGCTCCATTGCCCTCTCACGTGTGGCTATTCTTTGAGTGGAAAGACTCTCCGAGCATCATCCGCCACAGATAGATTCTCACTCATACTGTGAATGCCCAGCCTCACTTTCTTTAGCGGCATCAGATCAATTTTCATTGCTCTCTGTCACCGATTCAAGCAAAATTCCATGAGCCTTGTGGAATTGCAATGGTATTTGTTGTCGGTAAGACGTAAACAAATTCCTACGTTAATCTAAATGAAATCTGAGCTCATGTTGGTTTGTGAGGTTTTGTGCAATTACAGCGCCATTGTACACAGGGAATGTGTTTCTCAACTGATACCCACATGAATTCATATTTCTGTCTATCTGTGCAAAATATGTGCCGTGAACAGTGGAGCGTTGACGGAGGATAAGGTCTTTTCTTGTTGGATTTTAGAGCCGAACCCCAGCACCAAACCCACCCTGCAATGCAGCTGGATTCCAAAAATGCAAAAAAAAAATGACCCCTTCAAAAGGCCAAAAATGCAGCTACAGTGCCCTTTCTAGAGCCAGTCTTTTGTCTGAAAGGTGAGATTGCCATATTGCCCTCCTCTTTGAATGAACACTTCCCCATGCCCCAAACACGGATAGAAAAATCCCACCCCGACACAAATGTGGTGTGCAAAGCTTCAACAAAACAGCGTTTAATAACTGGGCATGGAAAAACAAATTCTGTAACTAGGCATTACATGGAATTTGGGATAAAGGGTTGTGTTGGTATCACAACACAATGAAATGTGTAATGAGTCTAAAAACTGTGCTGTGGAATAGGTTATGAAGTGACAACGTTTTTATTTCGAACTTTAATGATTGCCTACTTAGTGTGAAAAGCCTATTGAATAACCAAGCCGGGTATGTAGTTAACCAGCTATAAAAAAGGGTGTTAAAAGAACAGCGGATTAAACTTGCAGTATTATGTAGTTATTTAGGCCACACTCTGACTTGGCAGAGAACTCTTCTGATTCTTGAAAATATGACTTTATCTTTATTTCTGTTAATTCTTTTATGAATTAAAAACATGACTTGTTGCACCATTCCAAATGCCACCCCTCAAGTTTGTAGACACACTTGTGTAGAAAGATAATGTTACGTACTAGTATATTATCGACGGATATTATGTTTTCCAGCGGGTTTCCTGCCACCAAATTTGAACTGACACCAGTCACTGATATTTTCCTAATACAAATGTGCCATTTTGCATCTCTGACCACTTTTGTTCATTGAGAGAAAAATATAGCCTATTGATGTTCTTAACAAACGCGAACAAACTGATAAACGTGATAATCCAGGTTTTTGCATTTTCCTTATTGTTCTCCATTCAATAAAGATTAAAATATTATTTTCTTAAATATACAAGTAGTCCCCCAAAAACTGCGCCACTTTCTTATTCCATTAAGCGGGCGAACAATACATTTCTTTGGGGAAATGACTCAACACACAAGCGTATCGAACATAAAGCCCGTCAGCTATTTTGGACAAGAGTGTTCCCGTATGATATAGCGGGGGATTACGATGCAATATTTGCCTATGAACTACATTTCCCAGAGGCCTTTCCGTTTCGGGTCGTTGTGCGCCTAACGTCCTGGGAACAAGGGAGGGGGTCGGATCTGTGTTTACTTCCGGATTTCCTATATGTGGCAGATCCTGATCACACCAGCGGTAACAGCTCAAGAACCGATGCGAGAGTTCATGACCGAGGAGAGACTAGCGGTGCCCCAGGACTCGTTCCCCTTGGTTCTGCAATCTGTGGAAGAGACGCCGCGACACCCCAGCACCCAGCAGCCACTCCGCACACCAAGGCTACCGGGCAGGAACGACACAGTTGCTCGCGTTTCCAGCGTCTTAACCGCAAAGTCAATGTAGCCCTCCTTCTTTTGCCCGTTGCAAGAGCAGTACCATCGGTCCCGCTCTTAATGTTCATGCTGTTTTTATTAACACAGCAACATCGCAGAACAAGAAAATCCACATTTAACTGTTGCTTGAAGTGAGAGACCAGTTCACAGAGAAGTTGACAGGAGGGGTTAGGGGGTAGCTACCCGGATAAACTAAGCAGGAGGGACGCCTCCAGCTTGCGGTGGATTTACCCTTTCTAGCTACAATCATGGATTGGTTGATGGGGTGAGTACCTAATGTTACACGGCTTTTCATGGAGTGAACGTAAATAATATTCTACGGTAATCGTTTTCTCGAAGGTGTTCGAGTAAAAAATAACAACTGACGTTAGCTTGCTAGCCCGCTATATTAAACAAACAGTCTATAGTTAGCTACCTAAGAAATGTGCTTGAAGATAGATAGCTAACACTAGCTATCTTTAGACTGTGACATTCGAATTAGGTTGCACCTCACTTGTTTCATCTTGTTAGCCCTTCCAACTCCAAACTGACGTTCTCGTTCATTTGCTTTTTTATAATTTGAGTATTCCACTGCGCGTTGCAAATGCTCGGTGCCTATGTTAATATGTTTTTAAATAGCAAGCCTTTCCCACGGGCTTTAGTTTAGCAGAGCTAGCTAACGTTTGTGTATTTATAGACTAAAGACTAGCTACTTAACAGACTATACAGTGTTGCTCCTGCAAGGTGCGTATTGTGGCTGTGTCTGTCCATGTGCCAATGTTGGATATTCTATAACGTTATTTAGCTTGCATGTAGCCAGACAGCTACGTGATCCAGGCCCGGCTGCATCTCAAACAAGCATGTCCGTAGCCGGTCTGATGCTGTCAGAATGACTGGTGGAAAAAAATTTCAGGGGAAATTAGTTTTTTTGGGGGAAGGGGGGCGAAGGCGCGCGTTGAACCATTTTTGGTACCAGTGCAAAGGTAAATGCAGAGCAACAATGACTATTTTAAGTTAGATGGTGTTAAATAATGGTTTTGGAAACGGTGAGCAAGGTTTACAGTATGAGCTATCTAGTTACCACCAACTCATTTCTTACTCTCCACCAGTTCAGTTTTGACCGCTCGTTTCTCACAGTAGTGAACATTGACTTGGAGCAGGTAGCTACTCCAGATTTAAAGACACCGTGCATCCTGTTTCGGTAATGCTTTTGAGACACAGAAGTCAACGTTTCGAGTTGCTCCTCCGCCCATGTTCTACAAGTCAGCATTAACAGCTAAATCGAACATGGCAAGTTAGACTTCTCACAGAAGGACAGTCCAACCCAAGCGTCATCTAGCACTGTCGGTTGCTGTCTTTCCAGTGGTACCCCAGTTTGGCGAAGCTGCATTTGACATTGAACATATGCGATGCAGAAGACCAGAGGCGTGAGGAGAGCCAGCGCCATGCCCTCGCGTTCCGGGATGGTTTAAGGCGCTGTACTCTAAATGTCCCAGATGCAAGACTTTTGGTGCATGCTAATGCTCAGTCCCCCACAGTTCCACAGTTATGACTATAAATAAATACGCCCTTGTATTTGCAGTATATCATGGTTAATGCGAATACAGTGAGCAAACTGTGTGTGTGCAGAGAGGGATAAGACGTAAGAGAGGATGTTGAACTGCGTTGATAAGGTCAGCGTCCGACAGAGTGTATTTGCCCAGCTGCGGTGAAAACAAAAGCACCTTGTATTTACTTTTCTTTTACTTGCACTGACTTAACTTCAGGAAAGCAGTGGCACTTGTCTGGTCGTCCGTTGAAGATTTGGGTGGGTAAGCCTAGCTGGTTTGTGCCTACTTGCCATCGTTTCCATTGGGCCAGGGAATTAGAACTGGGAATAAATTGAGAGTCTGCTTTTGCCATGATAGAGCTCTTCGCTTGGAATGTTTATAATCGCTTTAGGATTTTTTAAAAAGGTATAATATATAACCTTTCACTCATGGCTTTGTTAATGGCTTTTTTTCCTTGTGTAATTTTTAAAAATTAGTTTCGATTAAAAATAAATGACCTACTTTGAGTGTGGTGTCAGAATTTTTGCTTGTGTGACTCCTGTGTAGCCAGGTTAATCTGCAATAGATACGACTTTGTCATGCTCCGCCACAAAGCGCGAGTATCGTAGAAAAGATTCCATGAACTCTGTGTTCTTGTAGATTGTCTTCGTTTGTTAAGTAGGCCGAAGTATTTTCAAAGACATCCAACAGCAAAACAAGGAACCGCTCATTCAACACCGAATACACCAACAGGAAGGGTTGGGTGTAGCTCTCTGTCAGAAATGATTTGATGGGGAAAAAACAGGAGCCAGACTCGTGACAGTGTCCTGTGTAAAATATTTTTTAAAATAGGCCAATACATTTTTTAAACACACTTGCAGTGCTTTTGAAGGTTCTTGTCCAATGCTAAACAAATGTACTTCTCTTCAATGATTCATAAATTGATCAGAAGTGGACAAAATTCAGCCCTGTATTTTTTTTTTTCTGTCAGATGTTTGGCTGGATCCGGAACTTCTTTGCATTGTGTGGGATTAAAGTTCAGGTTTGCTGACATGATCCTGGCACCTGCATTGATGGAGGAGATATTTCCTTTTTTTGTGGTTAGACTAGCTTACATTTTCACATATGCACAATCCAGTCCACCATGGGACGTCCCTTAATTTGCACTGCTCACTGTAGATTCACTTCGGGGCTTCAGAGCTGCTTTATATTTTTAATTTCCTCTGCTCATTTCTCATTCCCTTTACTGTATGAATCACCCTCACCCACCATGCCAAAATCCCACCTGCCCATGGCACTGACCTGTCCGGGTGGCAAAACAAACTCAGCACGCCCAAGCAATCGGTGGGCGGAGTTTCTGTGCATTCCGCATGACGTTTCCCGAGCTGTGGCGATCTGTCGAGTAAAATGAGACCATTTTTCCTTTTTTTGTCTGGATGCATGTGCACTTATGTGTCACTCCAGGCCTTGGGGGGTGTGAAAGCTCACCCAGTACCGCACCACATCTTTTAAAAATTAACTTCTGAATGTCGCTTGGTCTGATTTGGAAGCTCTGTTCCTCGAGGGGTGGCGTCGGCTCAGGTTTTTATTTCCAGCAGTTACTCTGACTCAGTTAGTTACCTTGATGTGCACGCCAGTTTCGGTTCACTTGTCAATTAATAATACAGTCTTCAGGCATGGCCCTCCTGTCCCACGCCGGGCCGTAGCGATCCTCATGATCTAATCGCACTGGGAAAACGATTGCTAGGCCTCTTAAAGTTGCAGACAGCATGGTAACAACAAACATGTGACCAGCTTGGACACTATTTTGTAAAGGAGAACTTTTATTTTTGTGGAAAGAAAATAAAATAAAAGAGGGATGGCCACCGTAATAGTGTACTGAGAAATTTGTGATTCTGTGCCTGTGCTCTGTGTTTTAAATGTACACATTCCCAGTGCCCCCCTTTGAAATTTGCTTCTGCATTGTGTTGGTTCTTGAATCAGCCTAATTCATTTGCATGTTTAGATGCATGCATGCATAAGCAGGTGGCCATTTGCTTTTATATCTGTTTGACCCAATCTCGTGGCGGCCGCCTGTTCAATGCTGCGAGTCCATAGGGCACACTGGCACCGTCCCCAGTCCCAGCAAACAGTGCTGATCTGTCCCTTTTAAGCAGGGCCAGGGGGTTTGAGTGTGACCTGACCTGCAAGCGAAATTCCTGGGTGTCAACCAGCATCAAGCAGCGAGCGAAGCAAACGAGCGAGCCAACCGACCGACCGAACCGACCGACTGACCGACCGCGTAAACAGTCTGAGAAATGTGACAAACAAAGTCGCGAAGGCCAGCTGAATGTCGAAAAGCCGTCCTGTTGCACACAGAGATAATACGAAATGTTGCATGGTAACAAGCCCTGAGGCCACTTTTCACAGATGCAAAAAAAAACTAGTCTTTAAAAACTAGGTTTTGTTCTTTACTGTTTTTGCTATACGGCCAGTCGGAGAAAAATCAACTGTAAAAAAAAAAAAAAAAAAGACGATTTTCCCACTACCGACAGTCAAAGCACAATGATGGGTTTCTGTGAGATTCGTATCTCTTTCTCCATCATGTGAGAGACAGTGCAAGAAACGCGGGTGGTGAATCCAAAAACGGTGCACTATTTTTTGCTCTGAATTGAGAACCGAGTGTGGATGGTAGCATTTGGGACGGTCTAGCCTCCATAGTGCCTGAACTCTCAAGCATTTGTGCTGGGCCGACTGCACTCATGACTGTGCCTTCAAACCCATCTGCCTCTTAAACCACCATAACCTCAAGTCATGTTATGTTGTATGTTTATCTTATGACTGCTGCTATCCGTTGAGACTCTGATCATTCCTGCGTGGCAACCAAATGGTTAGGTGACAGATACTGAATCCCTGCTGTCGACTGATGGATTTGTTTGTGTTTTGAAGAATGGAAGAGTAGGTGGGGGCGGGGGTGAGTGTAAAATGCAGAAGCGCTCTCCTCTGTGCTTCCATACTGCAGGTCACGCTGTGCACAGGGCCGTGGTGCTGTGTGGAAGGCGAGCTGGGCCCCTTGGTGGTTGAGACCATTTTGAGAACAATGGGAGCAAGGAGTGTGTGAGCCTAATTGAGGAAAAGACATTGGGCTACTGAATTAGTCTCATTTTGAGTCATTGTCCTTGTGTCCAAGCAGGCACACTGTGGGCCAGACTCAGTCCAGTCTCAACCACTCCAGTTTCCCATTTTCACCTTTGATCAGCCGATCAGGCCGATACAGATATAGGGCCTTTGGTTATTATGTCACACCACAGCCTCTTTTGCACATCATAAGTCGATATGTCTTATGAAATGTTTTGACGTTTAAACTTCTTCATTCCCATTTGGGCTTTGGAAAACAGGTGTGTGGACTCCAATGACAAATCGATGGAATGAGCATTTGAGTGCTGAAATGCACCAAAGATAGGCATACGCTGTGGCCCGTCTGTGGCTGAGATTTGAGATCCCTACTGTAAGAGCATTCTGCCAGCCCCAACGAGATGTTCTGCTTAGGGTCACTTTGGAGACGGGGCCCAAGCAGAAGAGACGGGAGGAATGTAAACCGACGGCTGTTTGGAGCAGCTTGTCATTGTCCGTACAACTCGTGGGCGGGCTGCGTCTCAGACAGGTATGAGCGTACAAGACAAGCAAGATATATGGCGTCTGGGCCACGCTATGATAACATCAACAAGTCATGTGACCCCTGTTTGACCTGCCACACAAAGAGCTGTAGGTCTGCTTCCTATAATCAACAAGCTTAAAAAAATTCAGTGTTTCTGTTTATTGTATGTACAGTCATACCTTCAAGACACACGCACAGCCAAAATAAAAGGGTGGTGGGGGGTGGGGTCTGGGGAGCAGGGGAGCTAGAGAGTCCAGGCAGTGACTCATGGGTAGCGCTGGAATGTCGCAGCTCATTCTTGCGTTCCAATCGCTGCGGGAAACTGGCGGCCGCGTCCTAACTCAACCCCGGCTGCGCTCCGCCGTCATGAATCCTTGAATCAGCAACGGCAACTGCGGCTGGTCGGAAAAAACAAAACGAAAACCAAACACAAAAAAAGGGGTGACTCTGGAGGAAAGTGGCGCGTGCCCTGCAGATGGGACGTCCTGACTGCTGCGAACCTTCGGGTGCCGCAACGGGCCAGGACGGCCTGGTGTCTATTTTGGGAGCAATCTCTCTCCCCCGGTGTATCTCGGTAGCAGTGACCTTTAACGGAGCACTCCCTGGCTCCGACCTCCATGTCGGCATGGAGAGGGAGGCCAGACCTGCCTGGCAGCAGTTCGGGCTGGAACACGTGAGGAGCTCGGGGCTGTGTCGGGGGCTTTTGGGTAACCTGGAGGGTTAAGGTGGGGGATGGAGTTTGCAGAGAGACCCAGGTTGGAGCGTAAGTGAAGAGGGATTCTTCACCACCTGGCCGAACCCTCAAGTGGACATCGACATTGCGTTTGCATTTAGGCATTTAGCAGAGCGACTTACAGAAACGATGAGCTATAGCAGCTGAGGTAATGAACCAGTAACCTTAGCCATAACCGATCATGGCTAAGACATGGCTACGACCGCAACGCACGCGGCTTAGTGAGTCAGCAGGTTGGTTTTCATACATCTACATGCGTAATAACTTCTGATCTGATTAGCATCTATATCAGGCCTCTGCATCCGTACGGTAATTTTTGCAGTAATTAGTAACGATTGAAGACACAGTAAGGCCGGCGCAGCTCCTCCGTTGCATTATTGACTGCTCAAGGTTGAGATGCACTATGCCATCAATACTTGCTGTTAACTGTAACTTCCAAAGAGGAATTCATTTATTGTGTGATTTTTTTTTTTTTTTGGGCAAGGATGGCTGTGCAGCATTCTGTGTGCTTCCCCCTATCCTCCTTTCCTTTTGGGGTCCCTAGACCTTTCTCTGCCATTGTATTTATGGCATTTTGGTGTCAAACCAGTGCCCGGCACAAGGGGCCTTTTGCCGGCTGCTGCTGAACTTTCTGCACTTTCCAGAGAAGCGCTTTGGCGGTTTTCTATGGGTGTTAAGTGCCACATGGGAAAAGCAGGGGGTGTCTATGAGGGCCAGGAGGTCCCATTAGACCCCCCACCCCACCCAGGGTTTACGCTGACATCCACGACAGCTTAATCTGCCCCACATTGACGTTCCTGGCGGATTACACAAATAATTACTCCTGTTTGCTGTTTGTCTGCCATTAAGCTCGATGCGATGCGGTCTCTTAACACACACACACACACACTCACACACACACACAGTGGCCGAGAGCTGCTGGGAAAATCACCACGGATACTGAACATTGCTATGGCTTCATTGCTATTGGCACAAACATGGCGCTCAGTTCTTGTTCGTTTGCAGAGAATGGTCTGGGATTGTGTTTGTGTTCAGGACGAAGGAGTATGATCATGCAAGGTCTTTGAATGGGACCGTGGGCCGGGCCGGGCCGGGTCGAGCCGGGCTAGTCCATCTTGGAAGCACATGGGGTAGGTGTGGAGGTGGTGGAGCTGTAAGCAGGATTAAGGGAGACGGAGTGCAGATGTGGACCTGGCAGCTGGAGCTTCAGAGCACTCGAGCGTGCCCCCACCCCCACCCCCTGAATACGTCAGTACAGTACGCCTGCAGTGGAAGGGGGGGATTGGGGATGGGGTTTGGGGGAGGGGGTGGCTCCATTAACAAATCAACATCATTATTCCAGAGAGATTCTCTCCTCATGCATATTCATGCAGCACTTTGTCTCTGGAATGAAGCCTCTTTATTTCAGTATACAGCAGCATACATCCCTCTGTGAGCTGATACTTTCTGCTAATTAGTCAGAGTACAAGCTGAAAAAATTGGCTTGAAACAACTAGTTTGTCAGTAACTCACATTGAACTTGGCAGTAGAACCTTTTACCCTTTCATTTAGTATATCAATTTTCATGTTCTGCGTATGCTATCTAAGTACAATAGAACTATAGAACTGGATAATGTACTGGATAATGGAGCACAAAGTTTCAGTATTCTGTGCTTTGATACAGTATTTCACCCCATCGCACATGGAGGGTGAGAGATTCTCTTTTCATCCATGTTCACATTCTCCTGTATCGTCTTAGCTTTGGGCGTTGTTGGGGCCACTTCAGGTCACTGGTTTGAGGTGAGGATATGTGGATGCTAGCTGAAGGAGATTGTTCCAGCAGTCTCTAACAAGCGCTTTGTGTATTATCCCTTAGATACTGGCATAGTATGAAACTCCACATTTCCTGCCAGTATCCTGTCTCCATTTTTTTACATGTTGTTTTAATTTTATGTAATTTTTGATAGTTAACTTCCTTTCTCTTGTAAGTATTGCATTATGTTGTCGGTCCCCATTGGAAAATATACTTCAGTCTCACAGGGTTCTTCCTGATTAAACAAAGGATCATTAAATAAAAAAAATTCTGAGTTGAAGAGTCTGGTTGAAAGTAGCAGTCTTACACTCTCCTTCCATCATCCAATCAGAAGCCTACAGCCCAACCAATCAGAAGCCTACTCCCCATCCAATCAGAAGTCTGCTCCCCTGTGCCCCATCTCCCAGGCAGCTAATGTTGCGCTTGGTCACTGTAGGATTGAGATCATTAAAATTTTAAACCAGCAGGCCTGGGAGGGTGAGTCAGCAGTGCAGCCCTGTTTGGTGACACCCTATTGGTCCCCGGCTCTGAACCCCAGCTCTCATTGGCTGATTTATCCTTCTTAATTGCTCCCAGCCTACAAGGCTGCTGACCTTCTGGAAACAACTGAGAACCTGCAAGAGAGCGTGAGAGACAGGAAGCCCTGCTGTTTTGGAGGCATCTCAGCACTGTCAGCAGATTGTCCAGGGTGGTTGGGGGGAAGAGGCAGGTCACTTAAAAAATGTACCCAGTGTTGCCCTGTGCCCTGCTGTAAAACCCAGTGAGAGTATTCACTTTGGGCACACTGAATTTCCATGTTAGAATTAACGGCTGCTTTCTCGTGTGCGTTTGGTACGTACGGAAACACTTTCCCAGTGGGAAATATTTTAGAAATCGTGTTCACTTACCCCTTGAAAGTCAGTGGATAAAATCAGTATAACTGTGACAGGAACAGGTACGCTCTAAACTTTGGTAGACTATCCTGTGACATTCCCCCTCTAGGTGACTTTCATAGCTTACGGTGCCACCATGTATCATAGTGGCTGATGGTCCTGTTTTAAGGGCAGAGCTCATTTTGATGCTGACAGAGAGCAGGTTAGCTGTCGTCGGTGTCTGGGTGTCGGTTTCAGGTGTTGGTTAGCTCTGAGCCGGCTGAGCTCAGCATTACGCCTCTGAGCCCAAAGTGTGGAGGAAACGTGGCTCCGTTTCCGCCGCAGAGCTGGAGAGGAAGTGGGCTCTCTTGCCCCAGGCCGCAGATCTGTCAAGTCATGATGCTTGTGTCACTTCCTGTCTCCGCTGCAGCGGGCCTGACCGCCTGCAGGGGAGGGGAGGCAGTGCGGTGTCCTGCACCTGTGCTTGTGACCATCCAATAGAGCGGCCTGTTCTTGCTCTGGAGTGTCCAATAGAACCTGCTGTACTTGCAGGAGATTATCCAATAGCATGGCCCATTTTCAGTCAACCAACACCTTTGGATCAATTGGTTTATGAGATCAGTTGATGTGGTGTGTGTTTGGTATATTAATATACCCAAGCATGGGTATATAACTATGTATTTACTGAGTATTTGACTGATAGTGTAGATTGGGGGCAAAGCTTCACTCCGATGTGCCCATTTAAAGGGGATCTTGTTAGCGGAGAGCCACAGGTATGTTTTCCTAGAAATGGTCCGAAGGCGTCCTGTAAGGGAAGAGTGGCGGAGTACCAATGGAATGTAAGTGCAGGCCTCCACAGGCCCTTGTGTTTCAGAGGGACTGACACACCCATCCTCACCTACGCGCCTCCCTATGTAGCCTACTCCCTGTAACTGCTTAGGGCCCCGGCCTTAGCCACTTAGCGGTGCGAAGATGAGGATTCATGAACCCCAAAATGGGCGGAGCTACAACTGAGCTGTCAATCATTTGTTTGAACCAGTCAAAATGTTGTTAAAGTTTCTAAATAGATAGTCGGGGGCAGCTCTGCCTATTTCTGGTTGCATGAGAACATTTTCGATGCTGAGCAAAGCAAAAACGGTCACAGGATCCTGTTAGGTGTGACTCACATTGTCATGGTCTGCATTCAGCGTTATCAGAACTTGCAGTCCTTGAGAGGACTGAAACTTTTGATTTGTGGTGGAAGAAAACTGTTTCATTCTTAGAATGACAACAAGCTTTTCTTATTTTGAGCAATATGTATATGAATATGAATATGTAGTTCAGTGTGCCATTGGTATTTCTGTAAAATACAATATAGATGCATAAATATTCATTTGTGATTTTCTGTGTAGTAAGCATATAATATCACTGAGCATTTTATGACCAAAAACACCTCGTCTTTGTTTTTAGAGCATCCGCCTCACACCAAGTGTGTCATTGGAGAACACTGAATCAAAAGTGATACAGAAACAGGCTTGCATTTTGATAAGTACAGACTGTAGTGGTTGCCAGGAACTGAATAAGATGTTGACTATGAAGACTACAGCGATATTGAGATCTTCTTCTCCTTCCTCTTCTTTACCGTTGCTATTCTTTCTTCTCTTTCTCACCGTTGTCATGAATGTGGTTGATGAAAATGAGTCCCAACCCTTCATCGCATTCATGTGAATTAAACCTCTGAAGGGCGGGCTCTTTCCTGAGGCGAGGAGTATTCCCGTCTGCTCCAGCGACGGCCGGGAGCGTTGAGTTCTGCCTGCCCGGTGCTGGGGCTGTTTGGAGTCCGGCCTACGCAATGTCACCCGAGCAGATGAAGATTAATGCATACAGCAGAGCCGGGGCGAGGGCTTCTGAAATTCAGCGTTCTGCCTCACGGCCTCCAGTGTCCATGGTGCTAACCTCAGACCATCTGCCCCGCGCCAAGCCTTCGGCTTCAATTCCACCACCCTTCGTTCAAATAAAGGCTGTCTTTTTTTTTTTTACCGCAGGAGGCAGATTTTGGAGGCGCAGAGGTTGCAGATGAGCTATTCTTTTTCATTATTATTATATTTCTGAAACTAGGAAGTCAAAACAGGAAGGCGGTGAGCTCAAAGCGAGGGAATCCCTGCTCATTGTCCGAGCAGCTGTTGCAATAGAAGGAGAAGCCGATTCAGGCTCAGACAATGGAGCTGATGCATGATGTCATGTGGTTTCAGACATGAAGGTACAGGGTGACCACGCCCACTGAACCACGCCTCTCCTCCTCTCCACCCTGCCCGTGCTTCGGCCTGCGCACCTCCCTCTCTCCGCTCTCTACGAGGGACGACTTTGGGCGTGTCGCATGGCCTCCAGCACCGAATGCACAAAATCAACTTCTCTCTATATCCTGGAGGATATTGACTTCAGCTGAAGACAGATCCCTCCCTGTCTATCCTGAGTGGTGATAGAGCCACTGTGTAAATATTGGATGGGGAGACCGCGATGCTCGTATGTCGTAGCCCACAGGAAGTAATGAAATGAACCGTGCTGTGTTGCTTATGGCCTGAGTGTGAAGGGGAATTGCTAGACGTTCCTGTCATTGCTGCTGCGGTTGAAAGATTTATTCATTTGCATATGTGCGTCGACTCATGCTGCCACAGTGACTTGCTAAAACATTTTAGGCGCTGTCACAAAAAGAAGCTCGGGTATCTCTCGGTTAAGTTACACCATTGATTTTTCTCATGCTTGCTGTGAATGCGATTTGAAATGTGACTTCAATGATGAGGCAATCTGCGAGATTTATTTATTTATTTAATCTTTTTTTTTTTTTTTTTTTTGCAAGTCAAAGTGGGTTAGTGATCCCTGCCCCTGCGGTTGCCACGGCGCCGCGTTGTGTTTTGCCCTGTACTGCAGCTCTGCTTTCTCTGCGTGTTTTGTTTGGCAGTCTAGATGCTTTGCCGGTGTTTACTCTTTCAGAACGTACAGATATTCTGAAGAAGGCCCTGCCACGAGTGTCAGATTTGAGCTGAGATAAAAAAACAAAAAAACAATGGGAACCAGTCACATGGTATTGTCTAACGTGGGAGGTAGAGTGTATTAACCAATGAACTTGCTTGCTTTCATTGTTGACGTACACCAACAGTTTTGCTCTCTCATACCTAAATGGTGAGGATTGTACCGCACCTTGTTTTTTTTTCCTCATAATTCAAACGGCTGTGCACACTGTTCAGCCGCGGGTTCTGGCCTGTGCTTCCGAGAGGCTCTCCCCATTGAAGCCTTCTCCGTAGCATTCAGTGCAGCTTTATTTCCGATTAATGGGAGATCGGCGCCAAATCCGCTTCACTGTGATACGTGATAACCAACTCGGGCTAAAGGCCGTGAGACGAGGGAGGAGGAGAGGAGGTGAATTCCGCTTGGTCGCCCTTTTTGATCCTCACTGTGAAGCGCTGGCAGGTGTAGAGGCTTGGGTGGGGTGTGGCAGGGCGTGGTCGCCTCTACGCGCCTCTAAGATGTGTGTGGGCATGACCTCGCGTTTGGGTTCTCACCCGCGACGACCATGAGCTGTGCAACCAGGATTAGTTGGGATGCAGAATAAAAGGCAAAACAACAGAGAGACTGAGCGAGAGAAAGTGAGTGAAGAAAAGAGAAATGGAGTAGGAAACAGTGAGATTTAAGGGAAAAGAAAGAAAAAGACAGAGTGTAAAAAGGAGAGAGTGTTAGGGAGTCGACACAGTCAGGGGAAAGAGTGTGAAGGTGGGGGAGAGAAAAGGAGAAAGAGAGAGTGAGAAACAGAAATAGAAAGAGAGAGAGAGTCCAGCGTGTGTACATGCCGGGTTCAGCAGCCGGAGCCCAGAGTGTGCCCTTGAGTGGCCACCCAATTGGATTAGCCGCTGTTATGTCAGGCTAGACACCAGCCTGCCCATATCCCTGACCCCACAGGCCAGCCTGGCTGCCCCTCCGCGCCACACCCCCGCAGCGAGTCTGACTCCCAGCCAGCATGCCTCTGGCCAAGGCATTGCGCACCGCTAACACCCCCCCACGCCTCACCATCCCACAAACCCTGCTGCGTTCTGCCCTACCCAGCATACACTGCTGACCACGGCTCTCTCTGGTATTCTGTAAATGAGATTACTCTCCTTGAGTCCAGCTCTTCTGTGAGGTTACTGACCTGCTGTAGCCCCTCGCTGGCTCACTTCCTTTGCATACAGGAAAGGGAGGAGTCTGAGATTACCGGCCCTGTGTTCACCCACAGATATTTGCTTAACCCGATAGTCAGATTTTGTGTTCCTTCCTTCCTCCTTCTCCTTAACTACAAAGGGGTTCTAGTCAATAACAGGAGTTTCCAGTGTTTCTGAATCACAATCAAAACTGCACTGTGCTCGGTTATGCTCCCAAGTGAATTTTGTGAATTCAGTGTATAAAATTGGAATGATTTGGCTTTTTACCAACACTGACCCCCTATGGCTGTATGTAGAGTCACTTCCTGTGCAGACAGGAAGGGGAGGGGTCTTTCAGGTAGGGGAAGGGCCATGGGCAGGTTTCCTCTGTGTGCCTGTATGTGTGTGAGATGCTGATAGGTTGAGAGTATGGCATGTGTAATTTTTGCCCTCATCTAGATTAACACGAACTGGATCTAGAATGATTCCCTACATTTTATAATTTAATGATGATGTTTTCATTTGGGAGTTGTGTCTGTTTTGGGGATTCTGTTTTGTCAGTCGATTTTTACAGAGATTAAAACTCCCTGTCCACTGCTGGAAATGTACAGAAAATCTCACAGCCAGTGAATAATTCATTAGGAGCCATTTCTCAGTATTGAAGTGAAAAGGCGTCCCGGGCGACTCAAAAGCTCTAATAAATAAGGCCATGAAAAAGTAATGACACGTCAAGGCGGCAGAAATGCTTTTGGAGTGTGTGCGTCAGGCATGCCAGGTAGACTTTAGTATCTGAATGAGGACGTGTGGGCATGACCCATCAGTCGCTCAACCAATGGCTGAACAGGATGGGACGACACGGATAATACTTTGTAGAGGGCCCCCTTGCCTGGGATTTCTGTTTAAACTTACCTTAAAATTCAACTTAAGTTTAAATTAAGTCTTAAACTCAAACCTAAATTAAGTATGAAATTGAAGTTTAATCTTGAGTTTAAGTTGAACTTTACCATCCTGCCAGGTGCATTTTCTGTTCCAAGCAAAAAAATTGTAAAAGTACAAAAACCTACATGAAGTGATTAAATAGCCAATGATTTGAAATAAAAAAAGAAAGAAATTAAAGAATTTGTGGTGATGGCAGATTGATGTGTAAGACACCAAAATAGGTGGAGCTACCATATGTTACCAGTGACTCACTGATATGAACCAATGATTCATATGATTGATTGGTTTCACAACTCATCTACTGACAGCTAATTGCAGGTGCAGCTGCTTTGTGTGTCATGGCACCTCATTTGGTAGAAAACTGCCAGTAGGAACATCGTAACTGTCCCTCGCTCTTGTGTGTGTCCATATTTCACTCCCCCATTAGCTGCCAGCTCCATCGGGACAAGACCTCCGACATCACGGGCCCCCGTGCAAACCAGATCAATGGGAACAAGGCCGAAAGATTAAAGAGACGGGCAATTAAACATGGGGATATTAAACTCCACATGGCGTCCACGAAAATCCTGTCAGCACATAGCGCAGGCAGCACGGAGCTGGAGGAGGAGGAAGAGAGGCCGTGAGGTTGCGCTCTAATGTGGTCAGAGTGCAGGGAGTTCTGGTGCCTTCCGCTGAGAGAGCGGTCGCTGCTGGCAACAGAGGCTGCAGCCGAAGACGACGTGCCAAAAAAACAGGCCTTTCAGCTTTATCTTCATACGCAAATCAACATAAAAACAATTTTTGGACAGGTTTTTGGAACGCGCTTGATAAAATATTTCCTCATTGTTTATCAAAAGCCACTGGTTTTAAAACTACTGACATGGACAGGAGCGTAATCTGAGATAGTTTAGCTGTAGGGGGAGACGAAGACTGTGATTTACAGGCCCTCTAATTAACCTGCAAAGTGGTGTTGACTCTGGAGCCGGGTGCGTAAAGGCTGCCAGGAGCGAAACACCTCTGGCCGGCGAAACCTGTAAGCCTCATCTTTATAAGCAGCTCCTCTCCTTTTATGAGCGCAGTTAATCTACAGTGAGCCAAAATGTCCGTCTGCCCTCTCGTCCCGAAGGAGTTCTCTGTGTCCCTCGGATATCCCAGTAGGAAACTGCCGTCTAAACACCATAAGTCAGAGGCACTCGAGGAGCTTAAATGAGGGACTTGTTTGAAGTGGCCGCGCTTGGAAGGAGTCATTCATCATGAAGTGTGCTCTTTAAGCGTCAGCTGGAGCTGAGGGAACGTTAAGGTGAACCGAGCCAGAGGGAAGTGTGGGGGGGGGGTGGCGTGGCGTAGCGTTGCAAGGCGTGGCGTTGCGTCTGCGGATTTAGACTTTGCATCGTGCAGGTTCAAACCTTGAGGCTATGAGCCAACCGCTAAGGTGCTCGACCTGAGCTGCTTCGGTATGTCGCTGCTGTATTAGTGTGAGGTCGCCTAAAATGAGTGCATCCGCTAAGCTAATGAATGGTACAGCGATTTGCGTTAAATGTATGGAGGGATTGTAAAATCATCTGTGAGGTAGTCTGGGTAGCCAGGCTGATTGGTGGTAAAGTGTAGTTATGCTGTCTGATTGGTGGGATGGTGTTTCTCTGCTGTCTGATTGGTGAGATGGCGTTGCTCTCCTCTCTGATTGGTAGGATGGTGTTGCATTGCTGTCTGATCGGTGTGTTTCTGTTGCACTGCTGAACGTTTAACCTTGTGTGTGTTCTGAAGGGTGAAAATGAGCTGCCTGATGACTGAAGCTTTTTGGGCTGGCCTCCCTGCTTCCTCCCCTTCCTCTGTGCGATAGCGGCTGTTTTTGTTTTTGTGTTTTGAGTTCAGCCAAGCCTCGTGGTCCACACCGAGCCAGGCCTGGCGTGCAGGGGGGTGGGGTCGCTAGCTCCGAACAGGAGGGGGGGCTGAGCAAATCGGCAGGCTCATCAGCCGCCCCTCCCCCTGGAAAAGGTCATGTCATGCACTGCGGAACTCACTGGCCGGTTTCAAGGAGGCGTTTCGGATGGGGGGGGGCAGGATGAAGTCAGGCCAGTCTGCATTCCTGCGCAGTCAGCAGGGTGAGAGGGTCAGCATTTGGGCCCCCCCCTCATTGCTGCCCTTTTACATAATCCCTGACCCCCAGGGGAGGCTGCAACCTTTGACCCGGAAGCACTGTGTGCCGCTGTGCTTGTTTTTACATGCCGAGTGAACGAGAGGCTGAGGACCCAAGCTCGGGAGCGCCTCTCCCTGGCGCCTCTAGCCCTGTCCACCATCACTGTGGCTGGCATCCGCTCAGCTCGGCCCTCCGCTCTGCCTCTTGCCACCCGATCCAGTGCCAGGTAGGACGACATTCACTCACCACCTCAGACTGACCCTGGATCAGCCTGAGATGCTTGTCTCTTTACGCTTGCTGAAAAAGGAGACACTCATTTATTCAGACTACCTGGAAAAGGGACAGTCACCTCTACATTCTGTACCTAGGTCATCTGAAGCACTAGATCTTTTTAGCCTGCACCAGGATGAGACACCCCCCCTTTAGTTAAGAGTCTACCTGGAAGCTTAGAGACTCACCTTTTTAGAATCTACCTGCAGCTGCAGACTGGACACTCTTTACATATTATGTACTATCATTACTCATAATCTTCAGTCTCGGGGCTGGAACTCCCTTCTGGAGCGTCCCACGGTGCGTGTTTTCTCGGGCCGCCATCTCAGGAAGTGGTTCTGTATCGGAGGAAGAGCTTGTGTCCTGTGTCCTCCTCTGAATCCGGACCCCGCAGACTGGGGCGCTCTGGGACTATTGGCTCCTTGGCTCGGCCCAAGGCCCCTACGGTGGACAATAGGGGAGGTTCAGGAGTGGAGAAAAGGTCACTGTCCCCAAATGTCCCCAAAAGGCCCTGTGTGTGTGTGTGCGTGCGTGCGTGCGCATATGTGCGTATGTTTTTTGTGTTTGTATGTGTGTACTCCGTGCAGGTGTGTGAAAGTAGCGGTTGTGTGCAGTTGAACAGGGCACAGGACACAGTGTATATTCTCAGTATTGGAGCGCAGCAGCAGTAGTTGCGGTTTGCTCTCTCTCTCTCTCCCTGTCTAGCCTTCTCTCTCTCTGTCTCTCTCCATCTCTCGTCTCGCCGACAGCAATGGTGAGCTCACGGTAGCTGACTAATCCTGGCCACTTCCTGCCCCAAGGTTTGTGTGTACGTGTGTGCTGGGTCGTCTGCGCTCCTTTGAGTGTGTGAGTGTGTGAATGTACGTGCACACTCAGTCGTTTGTCCTCGTTTGACTTGTGTTAGTGGGTTTGTAGACGTGTGTGAGTGGCCGTCAGAGCTTGTTTGACTGCACGTGTGCATTGTGTGTGTGTGTGTGAGTGTGTTTGTGTGTGTCAGTGTGTGAGAGTATGTGTGAGTTCCTGCCCCAAGGTTTGTGTGTACGTGTGTGCTGGGTCGTCTGCGCTCCTTTGAGTGTGTGAGTGTGTGAATGTACGTGCACACTCAGTCGTTTGTCCTCGTTTGACTTGTGTTAGTGGGTTTGTAGACGTGTGTGAGTGGCCGTCAGAGCTTGTTTGACTGCACGTGTGCATTGTGTGTGTGTGTGTGTGTGTGTTTGTGTGTGTCAGTGTGTGAGAGTGTGTGAGTGTGTGTGTGTGTGTGTGCGCTTGCTTGCTCTCTCCTCCACATTGATGTAGCTGGCCCAGTAGTGAGTGGACATCAGGCCAAGGGACACATTCCAGCCTATTGTTCGTTTTCTTAATATGAAGCCTGTATCTGGGGAAACCAGGAAGTTTTAGTCAGCATTGTCAACTGAAGTGTTCCGAAACTATATTAGGTGTGTGTGTGTGTGTGTGTGTGTGTGTGTGTGTGTGTGTGTGTGTGTGTGTGTGTGTGTGTGTGTGTGTCCAATGGCCAAACCAGTGCACATAACTACACCTCATACAGTAAATAGCGGCTGTGCCTTAATATGCAGTTAGAAATATGTCATGAAAGGACTGTCCCAAGACTGAAACTAAGCAAATGAGAAAAACGGCACCAATACTCCAGGCTGCTTAGTGTCCCTTCCGATGTATTTGTCATGGTAGTTTCTCTCAAATTTGAGTTACTGCCCCTGCCCCTCTATTTACCCCAGACTGCAGGAGGGATGGGTAAGGAGGGTTATACGGTGGTGTTAGAGGGAGGTGCTCTGCGGTGCATCTCCCGGGTGAACCACAGGGTGTCACTGCCACACGATGTTCCCTTTCTCACACCGTCTTGTGGAATCAGCCATGTCTGGGGATTGGCTGAGAACATGAAAAGGTGTGAAAACGAAAGTGAAATCGCACCGTAATACAACCACCATATCACCATATCAGCCGTTTTGGCCCAGATTCATCAGAGACTTTAGCACGTGTTAACATTTGTGCACGTGCAATCTCAGCGGCATGATTTGTGACTGGAGCAAACAAACCACCTCAGGTAGTCGCATGCTCTCTTAGCCGGTGAAGACAGGTTTGCAGCAACTTAACACTGTAGTTATAAAAACCCAAAGCAATCAAAAGACATGATGCACAACCTAGTAAATATCCTAGGGAGAACACTGCAGCGGGGTTGAGTCTGTGAACCCCAACTCTTAGGGAGCCAAGCTGCATCAGGCCCACACCTGAACACCCCTGTTGGTCTTTGCCTCTATCGCATGACCTCACAATCTGTTCCACACATTGACAAACTCTCGGTCTAAAACGAACACTTGAGAGATTTCAGCGCAGAATTTACCTGGAACTAGATTCCCTGCTCTCCTAATCAGCTGATTGTTATGCTCCATTTAAGGGCAGACGGGTGTGTACAGTGCTGCAGTGACTTGGGCTCAACACCACTACAGAGTTACATGGGTGGTTTGGCTGGTGTGAGGAGGGGCCGCATGGAGGCTGGAGTCCAGCAGAGGGCAGCACTGCACAGACCTCTGTGAAGGTTAGAAATGGAGAGGATCCAAATACTTGGAAAATATCAGTACCTTTCCCCTACCACCGCCTCATTACCCCCCTCCCTCCAGTGTCCCAGTATCGGTGGGAGAGAAGAGACAAGGTGGTAGAGGAGCAGAGGAGGACACAGTTCCCAGTATTGAGATTCACTCATGGATAATGATAGAAACAGCAGGATTGTGGGAAAGCGGTGGACCACCAAAGGCGGAGTCAATGTGAGGTTTGTTGGGAGGGGCTGAGGGAGGGAGCGACCCTAATTTTAGCCAGTTTGACTGGAGATGCTCCATATCTCATCTTAAGAGCATGAGAACTATGGGCAGAAGTGTGTGTACTGAAAATGACAGGGGAAGTAACAGAGGGAAGCTTTGTCAAATCAAGAGAGATGCATTCTGGGATGCACAGTGTGTGAAGTGTGCAGGAATGCAGATGGGAGGTCAACAGACTATCAACTGTGTCAGCAAGACAAGCCCACAGAACTGAAGAATATAGACTGTGGTTATGAAACAGAGGGCTGGGTCAAAGTGAAGAGCAGTTTCACATGTGGGAGAGCGAGGAGGAGACCACAGGGGTGAGCGACCGACACATCCTGCATGTGTTTCACTTTCAATAAGGCCTCACAGAGCATCTCGCTGAAATTGCAGGGAAGCGGCCCAGTTGTGTGTGATTGCTGCTGGTTGTGTGTGATTCATTTGTGTAGTTATGTCCCTAGAAACAAAATAGATAAATCAACTACAGTCCTTTTCTCCTCGTCAAACAGTGACCTGCAGTTTAAATATGATTTAAAGATTCTCAAGCTGTGCTCTCTGTAAAGTTTTTAGTTTATCTAGCCATTAAGCATGCTGATGTAACCTGAGGTTGAAATGAATATTTGGGTTTTCTTTGAAGCAAAAACATTTAACGACCAGCAGGGAAATCCCGCATTTGGGTCCCCATGCCAGGGTTAGTTAGCATGAATCTCCAGCCCTGACTCAAACCCATGCAAGGGTTAGTTAGCATGAATCTCCAGCCCTGACTCGGATTTACACCGTGTCTTTTTTTTTTTTTTTTTTTGTTTACAATCTGATCTTCTTTGCTAATGGTAGACCTCACAAGTGCATATGCTTGCGGCCTGTAGGCCTTTGCGGACAGGTGCGGAAACGCCACTGTCCTCTCATGAGCGCGGGACGGTGCAGGGGGGTCACATGACTGTTATGTAACGGGAGGCCGCTGTAGGATCCGGCTGCGAGAGGGCACTTTGCGTAATGCGCCAGTAATCCGGGCCGGCCTCTGCAACGGGTTCTGCGTCCCTGGTGCCGGCTAAAGGGTGCTAATGTTAACAGCGACCCAACCGTCCGGGAGATAAACCGACTAGTAAAAGAAACGTACACCCTAAGTGTTTCATTTTTTAAACCCAGTTCAATTAACTTTATTGCTGCTATAAAGATCGTTTTGGATTTCGGCCGTGCGAGCGCTAACATGCCCAGACGCGTTTAGAGAGCAGCCGCCCGGCGCCACAGAATTTTCCTGCCTGTTCAGGTTTGACTCGTCTGACGTCTCGCGTTAGGTTCGCTCCCCTGAGCCGTCCGTGTCACCTTCAGGTTGAGTGGCGCTTGAAAGGTAACTGCGCAGTGGTGGTGCAGCTGAAAGAAATAATTAGCAGTTTGTGCGAAATACCTGTAGCTCCGTTGTCGTTACCGCGAAAGATCTCACGGCTGTAGAATGGCCAGATAATTAACAAACAGCCCTTTTCGGCGGGTTGGGTTCGTTTGGATTTGTCCGTAGGTGTGGGACACCACAGGTAGCTATCGAGGCCTTTCCATGCAGGCGAAACACACACTGCCGGAATGGGAACTGATAACCCATAGCAACATCTCAACTCCAGACTCCCAAAGTCACACTTTTATTGTGCCTGGAAAACATGCTAATTTTTTTGGCATTGGCTTCCAAAAATCTTATCGGTGCCTTCAGGTTGGATTTGGTCGGCCTAGAAGAGTTTACCTACATCTACATTTATTACAGTAGAAAGAACCACCGGGAAAGTTTCAGCCTCTAGATTCCTTTCATTAGAACCCTCACCTCTTACACACGATTGTGATTGGTTAGTACATTAGCATGAGCTCATGTGCAAAGAACACCCTGAAGCTGGACAGCAGAGACAATAGTTAAGTCACAGTTCTGAGCCTGACAAATGAGCCTTACCCATTCTCAACCTATTTCAAAAGTGTTACTGTTATTAGCAGAACGCCCACAAGGGGGCAGCAGCTACATTAGCAGAAATGGTTGGGGTCCTTTCTCTTTGCTGAATCACGCAGAAGCGCAGTTACACAAAGCACAAACCGGTGTCAAACACAGTCTGGAGGAACTGTTTTGGAAGAACTGAAACATGTAACCTGCATTTCATTATGAATTTATCAGGTATTCTCCAAATCAGAGACAATGTACTCCATAATTCTAACATGAAAAATGTGTGTAATATTTTTAGGACTGCCTTATTTACGAGTGTATGAAAGTGGGGAGAGAGCGCCCCTGACTGGTGGGGCTGATTAACAGCGTTCCCTCCGATTCCTGGGGCCTGATGTGTTCTCCAGCAAAGACACGAGATAACCATTGACTGTGAAATTAGATCATGGCGTTGCATAAGACCAGCTCCGGGAGGGGATGGCTCTCTCAACGTTTTCTCGTGTCACAAGTGTCCCTTTTGTGTTAACACCAGTAGCAAGCAAAATCACGTCACCGTTGGATCCTGTCACTTGTCCATGTGACACGGACACACAGGTCAGTCCAACTGAGGCGAAACAAAGTTTCTGCTCGTTTTTCCTCAGCCCTGGGTCATTTGTGAGGCTGGGCCACCAGGTGGCGCCAAAACATTGAGAGCAATTTGCTGTGTCATCTGTCCTTAACAGGAGAACGTGAGTGTAACTGTGAATCCCTGCTGAAGGTGACAGTGACTCTGAATCACAGGTGAAAGCCTGAGTAACTCTGAATTCCAGGTGTTAGTGAGCCTCTGAACTGAGTCTGAATCCTGAGTGACTCTGA
The DNA here is from genome assembly GCA_022829145.1 of Albula goreensis. NCBI lineage: Eukaryota > Metazoa > Chordata > Actinopteri > Albuliformes > Albulidae > Albula > Albula goreensis. Next base: position 2,941,005 of record CM040741.1, on the reverse strand, counting down.
ATCCCTAGCAGGCAGCTCTGTCCTGACTCTTGATTCTTGACTCATGACTCTTCCCCTGTTAGGCTCACAGGGCCCTGCAGGGCTTTTGGATATCTGCAGGTTAAAAGCAGGTTTTCCTGTCACTTCAAGTGCAGTCAGTCAAAAGGGGCTAGAGGTGATGTCACTGTGAAGGGTATGTGCTCAGAGCTATAAATACCTTTGTATGCGTCTGTGTCTCAGCGTGTACGCAGGTATGTGCGTGCATGCATGTGTTCACATTTGCATCCGTGTGTGCTTGTATGTACATTGTGTGTGTGCGTGTGCGTGCATGCGTGTGTTTTCCTGTTCCATTGCGTCTGCGGCTACCCTAGAGGAAAAACAGGAAGGGCCAGTGTTAATTAGCCCACTGTCCTCGTTATCCCATAATGTGACTTTGTTTTCCTGCAGGCCCAAACGGCCCCCCGGCTGCTTCCTGTGGGGCAGGGGGTGTTCAGGGCGGGACAGGGAGGGGCGGGGCCAGGGTGTCTGTGGCTGTTCGGTAAGAGAGCAACCCCCCCCCACCACCCGCAGCTGAAAAGACGAGCAAAAAAAAGACATGTCCGCACATGTCTCTGCATTCACCCCTCATTCAGAGAGAGACTGGAGAAGGTTTGGCAAACAACCTAGTGATATGGCATCATGCTGAGAACCGATCTTCAGTGGAAAACAGCAGAGTGATATACTGCACTGGAGCAGGCACCCCCCACCTCCAGCTTCCAAAGAGCGGCTGGGGAAATGTGCTGAATTTTGGTGTCACTCAGCATGCATTTTATAAATTAATGGAGGTAATTACACGGTTTACCTCACCTCACCTTGTTTCTTAAGGTCCGTGTCGGACCAGAGTTGAGAGTACCTGCAGCAGTGGACAGAGTTAGTGCCGGGCTCGGCACCACAGCTAGCACAGAGTTAGTTATCCTCTGCAGTCAGGTTTGGGCTGCAAAGCTGTACTGGTCTCTCTCTCTCTCTCTCTCTCTCTCTCTCTCTCTCAGCCCGCATCACAGGGCCCCTCCGTGCAGACTGGGGGGGCCTGTGGGAGACAGTGATGGAGCACCAGGGCCATTGAAGCACTGGGGTCTGAAAGGACAGTAATTACCCGGCGCTGCTGGTTTTGCCGTTATTCTCCAGCGCGAGCGCGGGGCTGAGCAGGCAGCGCTCTGACGTCATGGCCGACGCACTTCCTCGCTCAGGTCATTCACGCTCTCACATTTTTCGCTTAGCCAGACTGTTTTGCACAGCGTACGAATTTGCAAAGTATCCATTTATACAGCTGGGTATTTCAGTGAGAAGCGAAGCACCGTGCTCACGAGTTCACTGGCACCGTCATGCGTGTGGATTCAACCTGAAACCTCGGGGTTACAAGGCCAGCCCCATAACCATTAGTCTGCTCTACCAAACCCCCATCCTACTGTCCCACTCTGGCTGTGCTGTCATACAGTCTCCCTCCTCCGTTGCTGTCCCACTCTGGCTGTGCTGTCATACAGTCTCCCTCCCCCCGTTGCTGTCCCACTCTGGCTGTGCTGTCACACGGTCTCCCTCCCCCCGTTGCTGTCCCACTGGTGGCTGTGCTGTCACACAGTCTCCCTCCCCCCGTTGCTGTCCCACGGTGGCTGTGCTGTCATACAGTCTCCCTCCCCCCGTTGCTGTCCCATGGTGGTTGTGCTGTCATACAGTCTCCCTCCCCCCGTTGCTGTCCCATGGTGGCTGTGCTGTCACACGGTCTCCCTCCCCCCGTTGCTGTCCCATGGTGGCTGTGCTGTCACATGTTCTCCCTTCCCCCATTACTGTCCAGCGGTCTCCCTCCCCTCCCCTGTTGCTGTCCCACGGTGGCTGTGCTGTGATTGGGTCCTCTGTGCTGTGATTGGGCCTCATTAAGCTCCTCTATGGAGGAGCACTCAGATTTATGCAGTGTCATCGTCACCTGGCCTTGAGCGGCGGAGCACATCAGCGTAGGGTTAAACTGCCCGTCACTTTTAATACGCTCGCACATCCTTCACAAGAGCGCGTTCCGCCGGTCTCTGCGTGTGGGCTGAGGGGTCCTCCAGAGAGATAAAGGAGGGAGGGACGAGGGAAGGGGGATAACTTCACGAGTTACACAATGATGCAGCCACACTGCCCCAGACCCAAACCGCCCCCACACACACACACACACACACACACATACACACACACACACACACACACACACACACACACATACATATCCATGCACATAAATGCATGCACACACACCCTTGTATGTTATATATGCACATACACTGTCATGCCGGTTCGTATACATATTCATATACACATGCATGCAGACACAAGAACGCCTTTTTATATGCGTATGCATACACAAACACACACACTTACACTCATGCACACAGACACACATACTCTGAAGGTCAAAAAGCAAAGTGTTGATTCCTTCTGAAGAGAAAAGGGCCAGCTGAGCACCTCTGGCCATTTTAGGCTGAAATACTGCTTAGGTGTGGATGAGGCGACCGCGCTTATTGTCAGAGGGGTCGTTAGCATTCAGACGCACGAGCGAATGTGCTGCTCTTGCATAAACCCAGGGAGGAGGCTGAGCTCTGAAGTTGCACAATAAATAAACTGATAATTTACCCCACCGTTCCCTCAGTCTCCACGGGCCCCCCCCAACCCCTCCCGCCACGCCACGGGGGGGCGATTGCGTAATGCTGGAGACTGCAGCTAGTGCGATCAATCGGCCCCTGCACCGTGCAGTAACGAACAGCAGCAGAGATCCAACACCCCCCGCCAAGAACTATGACTCACTGAGCTGCACCATTCACCGACTCCACGAGCGTCGGGCGCGTGTGATTGGCGGATGCTCTGTGCAGAAGCTTTGCGTACGTCCGGACTACCTGCCCGCCTGCGGCGCGCGGCGAACACACTGGCGCATTGAGCATGAGACAAGAGCAGCCACTCGAGAGATTACATCATTGGTGCGGTCCTCTCCATTCATCTCTGCAACGCACACAAACCCTGGCGAAGCATTTGATTGGCCGATTCCAGCCATTCATAAATCTTCCTGCATTTTACAAGGCTGTTTACCCAGTGTATTTTTCTGTTTTTGAGTTGTTAAATAAAATGTTAACAGTAATTTGATACGACAGATAAATGTAAAATTCCAGTCTGGGTGAAATTAGAAATACTTTAACCCTGTAGATGCTGGTACAAAAATACTTGTTTAGAATATTTTCTGTGAAACATTTCTTGCCAAAATATTTCATAACATGAAGGAGGAATTTTAGTCTGAATATTGATGAAAATGGATGTTTCTTTTTATAACTGTAACCTGAGGAATCTTACCAGTCTCTAAGGAATTGAAAGACATGACTGAAAATATGAAATAATCAAATTAAATTCAGAACATATATATATATATATTTACAATAATGTAGCTATTAATAAATGGTAAACTGCAGGTAGCGTTTTTCAAGACAAGTGATTGCATCATCTAATGCTGGGTTATTTTACACATGGCGCCCCCTAGTGGGGGCCTCCACTTCACTAAAGTGGATACATTGTGGATGGACAGCCCCCCCCCCCACTCCAAACTCAGCCAATCAGTTTAGGCCACTGCAGTGACTCGCTCCCTCTAACTCCGCCCTCACAGTTTATTATGTTATGCGTTGTTTGCAGTTATGTGCTGCCAGGATTGTAAAAGGGTGACAGATTCAGCGATATCCTGGGCTCATGCATTCATGCAGGTTCCCCGGCCGACCAGTAGGGGCTGCTAGAGAGCGATGAGACTGACTGTCGTAACTAACTTACCTATGTCTTTCTCCCCCAAGGCCAAATCAATGGATGGACTCTCGGCCTGTGGGTGGTGGGATGTGACATTTGTAGCAGCCAGTGACGGCGAGCGGGCAGGGTGGACTGAGTTCCACGTGCCAGCGCGCCCTCGTCTACCCTTTCCCATGAATGTTTAAGGTGCCGCGACGAGACGGAGATATTCAATTTCCTACCCACTCTCACCTCTGGATCATGTCCCTGTCGGATTCCTTTCACCCAAAAGTCGCGTGCTTTGTGCGTTAAACTACTGAAGACATAATGAGGTGCCATGAAACCCATGACGGGTGGAGCCAAAATGAGAGGTCGAACACTTTCTTTGGACCAGTCAAAACAGCATTCACTTTCCACTGAAAATCTGATTGGCTCAACTCAGTCAGACACTGGAGTTTGCATGGTGGCTCCGGTCATTTGTGATTTTGTGAAACCTTACAACCTTCATCAATGAGATAACCTGTGAGGCACAGAAACGCTGCCCCCTGTCTGCCAGGTCTGGTATATCAACAGTGGCGAAAACAGCGCAGTACAGGGTGATAAACCTGCTAACTTTCTGAAGCAGATTTAGCCCATTTTCCATCCCTCTCTCTCTGAAGGGCGGCGCTCCTCCGCTCAGACTAACGTCCTGAGGCCCTGGTGCTCGGCTCTGATAAGGTTCTCTGTTTGAGACTTTTCATTTCCCTTTCTTTTTCAGAGGGGTTGATGGGAGAGGCTGGTCTGATTTTTTTTTTTTATTTATTTTTGTTAAAGGCTCATATTTTTGGCTAATCGGAGTCATTATTGTAATTTTGATTTGGTGGGAGCGCAAAATAAATGAACTGACGTACAGTCTTACATCAGGGGGTGGGGGGTGGGTGAGGGCTCATGAGACTGGTATGGGAGGTGGGTGGGGGGGGGGGGTGATATGGGCTGCCAGGAGCTAAAGACCGCAGAGGGAGGAATACCACACCCGTCTCAGGGCCTGAGAACACAGATCTGCTGTGTACAGTTCAGGGCTGGAAGTCTGGACCCCCCGCCCCCCCCCCGCCCTCCCCTGCATGCACCGCTTCCCTTCGCAGCTCCTTGGCTCCGGCACCGGCGTGTAATCGCTGCTAAAATTTGCTGCGTTTGGTTTTATACCCGGCGCAGGCTGGACTGGGTGGGGCCGCACCGCGCCAGCCCACACCTCCGTCAACACAGAGGCCAGTGTGTGCCCCCCTCCACCCCACCCCCTGACACAAAACTCCTACGGAAATGAAACATAATGAAATTAAATATATTATACATGTAATCTAGTTTGGAACAGACATTGCAGCATCTCACGACAGATGTTCGTCTGACTATATAACTAATTGAGCAATGAAGATATTGTAGTTTACAATTATATGCGTTTTAGATTATTGTAGCAAGTCGGACTGTATTTGTATACTGTATTTACAGTACACTGCAGTGTGCACCATTGATTAAGGAGACAGTTACTGCAGAGCTGGCTACTGTCCATAGGAAGTTCAGAATGGAGTGCGAGGCTCATGCTAATGCTAACAGTGATTGTGTTTGAAAAACACATTACCTTAAGTGGTCACTACCTGTCAGAAGCAAACAAGGCCGTAGTAAACTAATCATGTCTGCGTCCCTTGTGGGGAGACGGATTGTAATTTTATGAAATGGTTTTCATCACTGCCTGCATAGATGTCAAATAGTGGCTTAGTTCTTCATTTGTCTACTTGAAATGTGAAGTTTGTGGTTTGTGCTCAAATGGGACCTTGCCGATGGACAATATCATCCTCCATTGCTACACATAGCCTGCACTGGCCAGACATACGTTGAAAACAGCCCTTTAAAAATGACTTGGGGGAGGGGGTCCACATGGCCCCTGAGCCGCTGTTGGGCGTATATCGCCAGCAGGACCTTTTGATGGCTATTTTTGGGTATGATTTAGCGCACAGGAAAGGAAAGCCCATCCCACGTGCAAAAAAAAAACAAAAAAAAACAGTACAACGAGGGGCCCCTTGGGTCAAGTAAAGCTGCACTCTGCCAATTATGGTTAAAACTACAATTTCTCAGAACTGGCCCACAACTTTGGCCAGATGTGCGGGTAACGACAGTAGTCACCCGCCTCTTCACCCATCGGGACAAGGGAAATTGTGTTTCTTGAACCATCCCAGTAAAGTGCTAACCGAGCTAATACTACCTTGGCAACCTTACACCATGTTGATAAAAGTTGCTGCTTAAAAAATGAAAGTATTCATGAGAGACGTTTGTCTTGCTAGCTATATAGACGTTTTTCTTGAGCAGCAGACAGTGGTATGTGTACAGTATGACATCTACACACAAGCCAGCAGAGCACAAAGGGTTAAAGGATATCCACTGTCCTATTCTTAGCCTCAAATCTGTTCTACTGTTAATATCTGGCAGACTGGCTGCCTGGGGCCTAGGTCGTTTCGTCTGCCAGTGTTGCATGGCGAAACATACACACGAGATCCCAGAAAGAGACCGTGAAACTTGAGAGACCGGTATTTGACTTGTTTATGGAAACAAGGGAGAGGAGAAGGGGAAAGCGCGGGTGTGTGGGTGGATTTATACCTGTGTTTAAAACCGATAAAGAGCACGGAGCACGTGTTGTCGGGGATGAATAACGCTGCCTTGTTTAGTTAAATTGTGCTTACATTCAGTGATAGTGATTCGGCTGAGGTTTATTGCCTTTATCAATTAGATTGCTTTGTCTCAGATGGAACGTGTGTTGACAAAGCCGCAATAACCGAATTGCGAAGATTTACAAGGGCAATTCGCCCACGACAGGAAAGGGAGGGATTTGTAGTTTTATTTCGTACATCCAACCGATTTTTTTCTCCTATATTTACAGTTTTCCCTCACCAAGTGCCAGGTCCTATTCTCACATGAGCTTACTAGTCTCATGACGATATATTTGTGTATTTTACCCCAAATAGAAACAAGTGGAACACCTAACAGCAAACAGATCAGGTTAGCTCTAAACTGCAGCCAATTAGTTTTTTCTCTTAATAGTACCACTGTGGCTGCACAAACGGACTCATCCTCGCAATCAAAGGCTACATATGCTCGCTGACGGAAAAGAATATAGACTAACAGAGCGAACTGCACGCCTTACTTCTCGACATCGGTCATGTAGCCGTATCTGATTCATCTAGGCAAAGGCTTTTGTTTGGACACCTTGAATAAAAGTAGTAACATAACCGTTATCCAGCGACTGCTGACGTCCCTCATTCAGCCTGCTTTACACACATTCTGCCTTGCGGAAGCCCTTTTCCCAGGCGGTGCTGTAGGATCGGATCGGAGAAAGGGAAGGGAAACTCGTCACAGGCAGCCGCTCCGTTTCATTGTTCTTTATTTTTTTTAAAAAACGGGCTGCCGTTTTCTTCGTGCAGCTAAAGCACATCCTCTTCAATTCTGGATTACTTTATCCGATTCCTGTCTGCCGGAATGAGGTTAAAACGGAACGGTTCCTATACTTTGAATAGGTAAGTGCTTCGAAATGATCTCATTGGATTACGTTTGATAGCATGGTATACTGTGACATAGTTGCTTTGTAATACGGATGCAGTTATTCGCAGTACTTTTCAGTGCTAGATCCCTTGCATTGTAAGTTATTTATCGTTTTCATTTGTTATTTGCTGTGATTTTTTTACGCACAATGGATTTTTTATTGTTAGAAGGGTGCGATGCTCATTGAGGTTGTTAGCTAAGTTCGCTGTACAGACAGCATCCTGTAGCTCTAAATACGGAAGACGGGGACTTGCATGTGCTGGACATGATATTCCAAAATATTGACCAACATTTGTAGTTTTGTTAGTGGCGCGAAGTGCAGGAAGTTGGCGCAAGAAACGAGATGCAATGTTGTTTAAAAGTCATCCTGAGTGCGTGACAGGTTTTTGATTTAGAGGTTAGTTAATAGTTTTAAAGCAACGGACGTTTCACGGTTACCAGGTGATTTCTTTTTTAATGATGTAATGTCCCTAAAACAAGCGAACGATTAAAGCATTCAAAGGACAGTGACTCAATTTCTGAATCTTTCCGAACACACACTATGTTGCTGCAAGCAATTAGCCTACATACCAATCAATACCCTACTTTGTGAATAGTTAATTTCAAAACAATTATGGGGGTACCATGAGGAAAACTTGATCTTCATTCTACTTTGTGCATGTGGTTTCGGGGTGTGTGTGTGGGAGGGGGGATCGGTCGGTCAAGCAAAACCTGTCAGTCTGGTTGCTGGAACTCGGTTCTGTTTTTCCCTCCTTTGCAGAGGAACACAAAGCTGCAAGCAAAGCGGGCCGCTGGGAAGAAACGTCAATTCCCCTCCCGCTAACGGATCATCACTTAGCAACTTGGGCCGTGCATATGTGCGCAGTTCCGGCCCCGCTCTCATTCGTCGCGGGGGCAACTGAGGCCGTTCAAATAAATAAATAAATAAATAAATAAATAAATTTAGTAAGCAGTCATGCGCTTTTCTCCGGGCCATTGTTCAGTGTCTCCCCCTTTACCGCGCTCAATTTTTAGTGATATAATCTCCAGATCAGACGAACGGTGCTTCCTCTCTTTCTTGCTTTCCCACACAGAGACACATCTTTTGGTCACATGCATGCGCAGGCTGTAGACTGGGTGGTACTGCAGCTGTGCCTAGCTCACTCGGAGTTGTTGTTTTTCACTGTTATGACAATAGACCCGTTGAACATTTTGTACCTGCTTAGTGGAAAACACTTTGGCTACTGTAAAGCTGCATTTGTTAAAAGGGTTGTCGTTATAACGGCGGTTTCCTTCCTTCCTTTCTCGCCCTCACCATTGTTCCCTTGAGCGGTTATCAAAGGCGGCCTGCCTCTATTGCCCTTTTAAGGCAAGGCTACAAAATCTGCTAATGCAAGTAATGAATTCTGAACCTGTCCCTCTTGGCACATACACACTCAATTAAAAACCCTTAATGAGAGAATATCTTGTCTGTGCTCTTCCCGTCTCCTCAAGCAGGTAAGAATAATTGCGCAGAAGAAGATTGCTTTTAACAGGTGTTAGCCATGGAGAACGCTGCGCCATGGAGAGAGAGATAAATAAAGCTCAACGTGCATTGTTTATGGGGAGAAGAAAGCCATATTGGAAATGACTCTGCAGTAAGAAGAACTGCGGAAAACTGAATATGCGCAAGTTATTACGCAATATCTGAGAACACTAAGCAGGGCAGGGTGACAAAAGCTGCCATATTCTATTACCTCTTCTTTTTGGAAAGCGTGGATAAAAACCTCGTGTTGGATTTCATGCGTGATCTGTGGGAAGCCAGGGAGGGCTTCCTGAACATGATTATATATACCTAAAAAACTTTACATAATCTCATCCCATGGGTATAAATGACACTCTATAGAATTACGTTAACATGGGAGAGTATCACTGTATAATGTAGCAATTATCTCTGTCACAGTCCTGCCTAGTTTATTGAGTGCATTTAGCCTGGGGTATTACGATACCTTGTGTTTGCATTGAGACAGGGTCTGTTGTAACCTCTCCACTGGTTTGGGTTGAATTGTGAGATTCCTCAGAAAGGGCGCTGACACCCAACTGTGGTCTAACATACAACCCAACAGACTGGAACCGACGGCTGAGATGTAAAATGGCCGCAGATGCTCAAAACGCATGGTGCGTGACGACCGCTTCAGCTTCCATGAGCTTATCCTCTCTCTCATATGACTCATCCCCCTGGAGAATCCCCTTGTTGACTCCGAGCGCGCATGCATCGTGTCTCCGATGAATCCCTTCCCTCCAGACAAGTGAACAGATATGTCCCTGATTGGGACTACGCAGCAATGTACAGCTCTCTGTGGAAGTCGGTCTCCTAGGGAAGTTGTCCTCCAGGCAGCATTTGTTGTTACTACTGTCTTAGAGACCTTAGGAACATCAGCAAGCTAACCTGTGAATGAGAAGGCCCGAAGCTTTTGAATCGGTAGCTTATGCGCTCACTGATAAGAAAGTGCTGGGTCTTCTCATTAAGTAGTTAGCCTGGGAGACCAGATAGCTCAGCAGGTGTTTCATCCACATATTGATCCCTTGGAGACCGGGTTCGAGTCCTGGCTCCAACTCTTCTATCTATGCCTCCTCTTGTCTGTAACTCTCAGCCTTCTGAATAAAGGAAGAATACTTAAGGGGGATGGCTTGGCCATTCTCGTCCTTAAAAAAACAAACAAAAAAAAAGGCTAGTTAGCCTGCTAGTGTTGCTAGGGAGTCTCCTGCTGCTTCAGCTGGCATAAAGATCGAGCAGTTCTTCGCTGGGATTACTCATATCTCACCTGAATGGTGGAGGGTTTTAAGTGTGAGTGATGCGAAATTTCAGCTGGTTTTAATCAAACGGTGAATCGTTTATTATTCGCAGTGTAAATGACAAACTCGGTGTCAGTTTTGGTTACTGAAGAGCCGTGTCCCTTCCTGTCCTGAGAAGAGCCCCGGTGTTTGGTATGAGAGTGGAGCACCTGCAGGTATGAGAGTGGAGCACCTGCTGGTATGAGAGTGGAGCACCTGCTGGTGAAGGAGCACCTGCAGGTGTGAGAGTGGAGCACCTGCAGGTATGAGAGTGGAGCACCTGCTGGTATGAGAGTGGAGCACCTGCAATTCAGCTGAGTTTACACTGTAACTCCACCTGTCCACACTTTAACATGTGAATTTGAGCAGCAAGGTGACAAAGCTCTCCAGGAGGTGTCACTGGACGCCTCCAGCTTGAACTGGTTGAAATTGGACTGACTGAAACTGACTGAAACTGACTGAAACACGCTGATTGACCTGTTAAATTGTGTGCCTGACTTTATACATTTTAGCCATGTAGCAGGTGCTTCTTATCCAAGATCCCATGTTCCATGGAAGTGCCCTACTTAGGAATTGAACCTGCAACCTCTGTTAAACCCCCAGCTCAAGCAGCTGGGTGCCTGTTAACAGACCAGCTGATTTCCCAATTGGTGCATCCCATCGTATGAACAGTCAGGTTATACATTTGTTTGAGGCCCACACGCCTGATGGGTTGAAGGTTACTCAGTAACTGGCTTTGTTCCCTCTGGCATGTCCTCCTCCTGGCTGCTGCTAGCTATCTGTGTGGTTTGAGATCAGGACTCCTGTCTGAACCTGCTCTCTTAACTGTGTTTCCGTCCTTGTTCTGAGGACTGGGGGTGTTTTTGGTGGAAATATGAAGGTGTTTGCTCCTCTCGCTATAACACTTTTGCGGATGCTGGGACGCTGGGAAGCGCTAACTGAGGTGGTGCTCTTGTGATCGCTTTTCCCTCTCTCCTGCGGTTCGCCCGGCGACAGAGTCACAGCATTATTTACGCGAGTCGGTTTGCCAGCCTGGTCCCCCTGCATACAGAGCAGGATCCAACCGGTGCAGGACGGGCAGGGAGGGAGAGAGAGAGAGAGCAAGAGAGAGAGCGAGAGAAAGAGTGAAGGAGAGAGAGCCAGTGAAAGCACGGGAGAGTGCCAGACGAAGAGAGGGACACAGTGAGAGAAAACACAAGTTAGAGAGAGAAAGAGAGAGAGCGAACGAGTGAGTGAGAGAGGGAGCGCAAGCTCAAGAGTGTACAAGCGTTTTGGTGATTTCTGAGAGAGAAAGAGAGGCAGAGGAGACGAGTGGAAGGGAGAGAAGCAGACCTGAGTGCCAGTGGTCTTGCCTCGGTGCCGCCGGTTTGTCCGCGACAAACTCTGCTGCTGTGTGGGCCTCCTGCCAGGCACCAGCGCTGGCGTCTCCTCTTCCTCCTCCTCCTCCATCTCTTCGCCCTCCGCCCGTCCTGCAGTGGACTGAGGAAGAGTGCACGCGAGCCACAGCGTTCCGGATAAGCACCCAAACCGCTGCTCCTCTCCGCTCCACCTCCGGCCCCCCACAGGAACAGGGGACAAGGCAGTGACTGACTGATTGACAGACAGACGGACGGGTTGGGGGGGTCTCTGAGAAGCCTGCCCCCTCTGTCTCCCAGCCCCTGGCGTCTGCATGGGGGTGCTGGTGTGCTGTGACTGCTTCTTCTACAGGTACTAGCATCGCTCACTCTGCTTGATTTTGCCACTGCAAAGTAATCGTGTGTGTGTGTGTGTACATACAAATGCATGTGTTTGTGTGTTGTCTGCTTGAGTCTGTGTATATGCATGTGTTCTGTGCGTATGTGTATATGCATATGTGTGAGTGTGTGCATGTGTGTGTATATGTGTGTATGCATATGTGTGAGTGTGTGTGTGTGTGTGTGTGTGTGTTGTTTTGAGTGTGTGCATGTGCGTGAGTGTATGCATGTGTGTGTGTGTTTGTGTGTATGCATATGCTTGAGTGTATGCATGTGTGTTTGTGTGTGTTTGTGTGTGTGTGTGCATGCATATGCTTGTGTGTGTGTGTGTGTGTGTGTGTGTGTTTCTGTGTGTGTGTGCATGTGTCTTGCTTGGGTTCCAGCGTGGGTGTGCTCCTCTCCTCTGTCCTGTGGGACGGTCCCCTGGACATGGAGGCCTCCTTTTGTTCTTTGTTTGGAGGGAAAGTGCGGTTTGAGTTTGACTTTGGGAGACCATGTTCCAGAAGGCACTGCTTGTAGTGATTAGGCATGTGGCCTAGTGGCTTTGTGTGTGTGTGTGTGTGTGTGTGTGTGTGTTTGTGTGTGTGTGTGTGGGTGTCTGGTTGGGTGTGGGTTTGGGGGAGGGAGTTTGCTGTCAGTAAGGCCCAGCCAGTGGTGTGTCTCTTTTTTTGGCATTGTTTGTTTTGACAGAGTGTCCTTTTCTGTGTTTTTTGCTTCTCTTTTTTGGGAACCTGCAGACTTTGTTCTTTAATTGCTCTGCGAGACCTCACACACACACACACACAGACACACACACACACAGACACGCACAGAAAAGTCAGGGTGCTGACTGAGATCTGCAGCCGAAGCTGCGTGTCCAGGGAGAGAGCGTTAAGAGATGGTCCGGCTCTCCTCTGGCTCACATTGCCAAACGACAGGAAGGCATTTTATATGTGGTTTTGAATTTTTTGTCAACTACAGTTTGCTTTTGGCTTCTGTGTACACACATCATTACCAGTCCTCCTACTCATTCACTTGCATACACACTAAAGAATATACACACATTCTCTCACTTACACGTACACATAACACGCTTGTGTATACACACTTTGTCTGTCTCTCTTATTCCCTCGCACACAAACACTTACAGTCTTAGATATAGACTCTCTTTCCTCTCCCGCACAAATACATAGTCACATACACTTTCGCTCACTTGTATATGAACATAGTCTTGCACATGCACACACAGACTTTTGATCACACTCATACACCTATAAGTACCTATTCAAACTAGTGTATATAGTCATGAATGCACACAAACATTCACACAGATACTCTCACACAAACAGATACACTTGTAATGCACATGCACACATAGCCTGCCTCTCACTCACACACACGCACACACTTGCTCCAGCTCAGTGTTTCTTGTGATGCTGGGCCAAGCTACAGCTCCCGCAGCTGCGCTGGATTAAAAACGTCCGAGCCGCGCTCTGCGATTCACACTTCCATCCTCCCTCTCCCTCCCTCCCCCCTACCCGGCTCCCCCCTCGCTCTCTCCCTCCCTAGCCCACAGCTCAGAGAACAGTTGGGCCTTTGTGGGTCCGAGTGTTTGTGTCCGTTGGCCATTCGCTGCTCCAGGAACTTGGAAAGGAGCATGTGGCCTGTTTTTTTTTTTTTATTTTTTTCTACTCTCCCTGTTGTTTTACAAACGTTGTGGCGAACACAAACTGCGAATGTCACTGCTGAACAAAGGCCAGCATTGGCAGAGAGGCCCTGGGGTTCGGCCACCCGCCAGCGGGAGGGGGGGACATTACTCACGATCCCGTGCCCGGGTCACCCTGCACCTGGACCCCGCGGTGGTGGGCAGGGGGGCGGGACAGGGCAGAGGGGCGTTAGGGGGCGCGTGCATTAACGGAGGTGGTACGAGGGACAGAGTCCGACGCGGCGCACCGCGCACAGTGCTCGGCTGCCTCCAGTCCTGACACCCCACGCCAGACGACGCGCCGACGCGCACATGCTGATAGATGGGCATTTTCTGGTTCGCAGGCCGCGGAGAGCCGTTAGACAGGGAGTCGGAGCCGGGCAGGTAAGGTGTCACCGTAGCGACTGTCCTGAAACGACCCCAGTGGCAGCGGAGAGTCCATAGAGGCAATGGTGTTCTCGGTCAGGGGCCGGTCTTACATCAGGGCAGTTTATACAGCAATATATCATACATGTACAGTATATTGTAAACGTATATTGCAAATAATTGACTTTGGGGAAAAAATGAAAATATAGAAAAAAAATGTCACAGCAGTGTATTTTTTTTAAATACATCTTTGGTGTCTGAAACCTGCAATCGTTTAATTTTTGCATGTAAATTGTGATGTTTTTTATTGTCTATTCTGATCTTGATTATGTGATTTTATCACAGTGTATTGCAGTGTACCCTGCTGATGTCTATTTGGGGAACCCTGTCACAGTGCCTGGCCTAATTTTTTTTTCGGGGACACCATAAAAATTTCACATCTAATATCACGGCAACCCAGGGGAAAAATTAAGATCGTTGTCACGGGGACTTTCCGAGAAGCTTTTCATTGTTCTGGCTCTTTGTCCGTGCTTTCAGCTCTTGCCTGGCAGGATTTATTTGTGTTTTTGTTAGAAGTTGGAAGCTGGAGCGCTGGCTCCTATTGAAAAGCGCCTGTTGCAACACACGAGCATCAAACAAACAGGTTACTTATGGAGGTTAACCACTGAATGCTATTGCATATATATATATAAATATATAAAACATTTCTTTTATATTTTAACATATCGTATTTTTTGTTTCATGAAAGTCATCCAAAGTTGATTCCTGTTGGTCTGAGCTGCTTGTCAGCTTCCTGGCACCCATCCCTGACCGTTTCCCATCTCAAGGTTGTGGTCAGAAACAGGGAGGGAATGCTTAAGCGTTTGGCTTAATTACATTAGGACCGCTTTTGTCAGGCAAAGGTTTCTGATTTGGGATTGGACAAAGGGAGTGTTTGGTGCCCGTTCCCGTGACAATGCAGCTGTCGTACTCTGCTGAATGAGGTTTAGGGACCGACTGCTCTTTCACCCTCTTTCCCTCTCTCTTCTCTTCCTCTCCCACACACTCTCCTGTTATCTTTCTCTCCATCCCTCCCCCCTCCCGCCCTCTCCATGCTACGGTTGCTCGGGTGAAGGAGAGAGCCGTCCAAGTGTTTGATTGGTTGATGCACATCCTGTTTCAACTGCCGTTTGTTTCTTCTTAGCGGGGGTCTTGGCCAGCCTGTTGCGTCCTTGGGGGTGGGCGGGGGGTTGTGGACTGAGACCTGCCTGTTCCTCCGCCAGGGGGGTGGGGCTTAAACTGCTGGTCTCCAGCCATCAATTAAGCTAAAATTAAAAGACTTCCCCTGGCCACAAAGAGCTACACCCCTGCAGGGGACCCTGAGCTTGGCTGAAATCAGGGGAAGAAACTAGGCTACCCTGCAGTGTCCTTAACTGTGCAGAAGGGCAGCTGGGGGGTAGTGCAGTATGGTGGTTAGGTAACTGTCTTTGTACCTTGAAGCTTGTTGGTTCAATTCCCATGTGGGTCACGCGATCTCTGAGCAAGATAGACAATCTGAATCGCTGCAGTAAATATTCTGGTGCAAGAATGGATTTTGTGAGAACGGAAGTGTGTCACGATAAGCCAAAGATGAGACTGGGCCCTCTCCGATGTGTTAAAGTGGACCAGCTGGAACGTGATGTAAATCTTGAGCTGTTGTCCCAAACCGGAGTCGCTTCGAGAGTTTCCGTGAAGTCAAATGGGGGAGATGGAGCAGGTTTTGTGGGTTCCTGTGTGATCCAGCGGGAACCATGCCCCTAGTAAGGGTGGAAATCTGCAGGTGCCAAGGCAGAGATCACGGCAGATGGTGCCAGGCTCGGCGACTCCCGCTGGAGGCGCCAAACTCATGGCAACAGTGTGGGGTGGTGTCGGCAAAGATTTCAGTTTGCTTTTCCATTTTTAAGGGACACTCCAGTGTTATAGCAATTCAGCCCTTTTGACTGACTTTCAGAGTTTTCGACTTTTCTCCGCCCGAACTTTCGCCTCATGCGGTCACCTGATCCCTCCAGGCAGCCTTGTCATGTGACTCCTGCAATTCTCCTGACGACGCAGCACTCACTTCTTTCCACCCGGGCGCCTGCATGCTAACTCAGAGGTGTTTTTAATTCTCTGTCCTTGTACAATGGGCACATAAATGGAGTTCTGGAGTCAATAGCAGGCCTGTATCCTCACTTCTGAGAGGAGCTGTGTTTTGTTCCCAGAACCTTCCATAGATTTCCAGTCATTGTGCTAAAGCTAAGCAGGGTAACGTGGGAAGCGAACCCACCGCCTCTGGGTTGGAAGTCCAGCTCCCTAACAATTATACTGCACTACTGCCCCTGGACTCCTCCTGCTGAGTCCTGTAGGAGGAGGAGGAGAGGAGGATTCTGGGAGTCCACATTTAGAAGCGCCAGGTCAGCAGATACCTGCCTGCTGGGAGTCATGGCTCTAAGTAAACTTTCACTGCCCTCTTACTGAGGCCTCCTGGTGTAGTGGCCTCCGCCCAAATGCTCTTCTGTGTGTGTGTGTGTGTGTGTGTGTGTGTGTGTGTGTGTGTGTGTGTGTGCGCACTTGCATGTGCATGTGTGAGTGTTTGCACATTTCTGTGTTTGCTGAGGGTTGTGTGTGCTTTTGGGACCCGATCAGTGGAGCATACAGCTGAGTACTGCCTCTTGTTTTGAGGCAGTGGTGCTCTCTCTCTCCCTCCTTCCCTCCCTCCCCCTCCCTTTCTCCGAGGCTCTGTAATTGCCTCTGGAGCAGCAGTGGGAGCTTGGCACCCGCACCTGATCATTCGTTTCAATTATCAGTCGCGCTGCAACCAACCCTTCCACAGGAAAGGAGCATTTTTAGCATGGAAACGAGACACTCCCACATCCCTCAGCTTCTGTGCTTTCATAGATTCTCTCTCCTCTTTCTCTGTCCCTCTCACTCCGTCTCTCACTCCCTCCCCATACTGCAAGTCTATTCATATTTTTCCCTCCTAACATTGATTTTGCGTCATAGAACAGTTCTATATATAACTTTAAAGAGGTTCTTGGTTTGGAGGCGCAGGGGGAGAGAGGGTGGGGGAACAGGAATGATGATTTAAAGACCTCTCCCTGCATTTGGAGAGGTCAGATAGGAATCAGGACTATGAGAACGCATCCTGACGAGGCCACGCCCATCGGCCTGACTGGGCTCATTATTTACCTACAGTCTACAGAGTATCCAGCACTGTGGCGAGCCTGGACTTAAACACAATGTGCTTCACTGCTTCTCCAGTTTACAGACTGACTCTGCCTGGTCCATTACTGTCTCCCTCCACAGTTCAGCTGGGCTCTCCTGTGTCGGGTCTCCTCTCCCCCTTCAAACGTGTCAGTCCTCGGCTCTGGGCTGACGCGCTGTAGTGTCAGAATGCTTTGTCCTGGCTGAAGCTGAGCTTTGGGTACTGTAAGCTCTCGGCTTTCAGCTCTCCCCTGTGGATGAATGTTAAAACTGCACAGATCGTGGGAGTCCAGGGCAGTCCAGTCCTTTTTTCAGAGTCTGGAATCTTCCACAGTCAACTGTTTTTCTTTTTTTTTTCTTTTAGTAAGTTTTAGGAAGGTGTGCGATATCAATTTCCTCTGAAATGGCAACCCCCCCCACCCCCCTCAAGAAACCGATTAGAAGAATTTTGCTGCCTCAATGAGCTTGGATACCTTTAGCGCACTGTTTTTTTGGCTTTTTCAGAGTGTATCAGCAGACCGGTTTTGTGCTTGCGTTAGCTTTAGCCTGCAAGCCAGGGGCATCAAACTCAGGTCCTGGAGCACTGCAGTCTTTAGCCAATCAGTAACTTAATTTAGGGGCCAAAGTATCAGACAGTGTGGCCCCCTGAGGTTGCGGCCAGGCCCCCTTGTTTTGGGATGAGTCTGTGGACTGGTAGCTGCTGTTTGGTGGTGTTGTTGCTCAATAATGTTTACTCTGCGTTGGGTTTGAGGTATGAGGCCATCGTTGATGGATTTTGGCAGTGGTTTCCCGAAGAGCTGTGGGTGGCTGTTTTTTATTTGTCAGAAAAAAGCTGATAAAGAACTACTGTTGCCAACATTTTCTTTTTTTTTTTTTTTTGATACTGGGTGAGTCTGCATCTGCAAAAACACCTACGGTCTGTTCCCTCTCACCGACTACTCTGACATCATCACCATGGTTTGTTCATCTCCCACTGGGGCGGGGGCGGGGGGGGGGGCAGAGGGTGAGAGAGAACGTCCTGATCTGGTAGCAGGGCAGCTACTGAACAGTGAGGTACCCCCAGCCCAACTCCACCCCCCAACCCCACGCCAGCAGCATTGAGAGACAGGGATTCTGGGATTGAATGTGACCAGAGCGGTCCCTAAAGGCCACTTGTAGCAGGGCCAGCCATAAACCCCCGCCTCCCACCCCAAACACTCATGACAGGGCATTGACGTCTGGAGGCCCAATGCTCTTTTTACCGGAACATTCTGTTCCAGAGGTCCAGGGGTTTCTGGAACGACTGCCTTTATTAACAATAATATTTTTAAGGAGGCGTGTCCGTGGGGGTCTCTGTGCACAGGGGTACCTTATCAAGGGAGAATGCATAAACACAACGAAAGGTGTCCGCCTAGGATGGGGGGGGGGGATCGGCGTGGAAAGGAAACTGACCCGTTAGCACGTTAGCCCGAACCAAGCAAGAAAATTCTTCACATGTTTGTTCTTTCTGGAGGAGCAGGAAGTGGTGAAAAGTCAAAACCTCCGGCAGGGCCTGACCTTCCACCCCTGCTTCACTTTATGCCAAAGGTCTGTATCCTGATACCTTACATAAGTGCTTACTACTGTGAACTTGAACCTGTGAAGATTTTGGAAAGAGAGGGATTTTTTAACACTCCAAATAGAAAAGCAAATTTGATAAAATGTGTTGTAAAGCGCTTGGGTAATTACACTAGATTAAACAGCCAGCAATTTTCCTTTATTTGTAATGGTCAACAACACAAGCAGTCCCAAAAAGACATGGCCAATTCAAATACCTAAATGAAGTGTGAAATTACCTTGTAAGCCTCGGAAAATTCATGTATCATAGTCTCACAAATGAAGGCATCAGTTATGAGAAGATAATGAATGTCGGCAGTCGCGGTAATGAGGAATAACCTGCCTGAAATATAACTCATTAACTGAAAAATATGCCACTCACAGCTGAATGCTGCTAAATATGTTCTGGGTGAAAATGTTATACTCACCAGATGAAATGTGGGGAAAAAAAAAGGTTTTTACTGCAAGGAATTTCCCGGGCTGCATCATGAATTTGTTCGGAAGACTTCAGCTTGTCGCTGAGTTCCTCTTTCTCATCACCTGTTGGGTGAACTCACATTTGAGACCCTCTTTGAGTTGGCCCTTTGCTGCAATCCCAGAAGCCCCTGGGGCCAGTAAGCCCTGATCTCAGCGTTGGACTGAAGCCGGTGCTGGGGGAACAAACGGGTGGGAGGGGTCGGCAGGTTCCATGACGTGCGCAGGAGCCCTGTTCTGCTCCGTTTCTGCGCGTCTGGAAAAAGTATTGTTCATGACATCACCAGCGTCTGGCGTCTGATTATATGCAGTTTCCTATGAGCCATGTCTCGCATGTTCTCTCTGTCTCTATTTCTGTCTCATATTCTCTCATTCTCTCTCTCCCTTCCTCCTCCTCTGTTGCCTCTAATTCTCTTTTTCTCTGTCGTTTGTCTTGTCTCAGTCTCTCTCTTGTCTCCTGTTTGTCCCCTGTCTTTCTCTTTCCTCTTTCTTTCTAATAAATTACTCTGGGATCTGTAGTTGAGTGAAAATGAGCCTCTTTAGCTCCATCTTGGCGATTCATCGCACTATCCTGTCACGGTTTGTTCCTCAGGCAGAGAATGTTTCGGAGCGCTGTTGTGTTTGTAAGGCTTTGAGCAGAACAGGTGCAAGAGCAGAGCTCTTTTCAGCCTTGTTCTCCTTCCACAGGCCCATGCACACGGTGTTAATGTGACTCTGGGTTTACATGCAGAGTCCAGTAGGCATCTTGTGTACTCTGTAAGAGTGAAATTTACTCTATCAGAGTTAATTTAACATTGAACATCTCACCGTGAGATGTGGGACAATGTGGATAAAGCAGTAAGCTGGAATACGGAGGAGAGCACGATAGCCAGAAAACTCGGGCGGTGCTCCATAATCTCTGCCAGCCCGCCTCGCTGTGGAACCTCCTTATCAGCCACTGCAGGAGGTGGGCGGCAGGCGGGTGCAGTGTGTCCCCCCTTGCGGGGTGCGGTGGGCAGGGATCACACCGTGCCTGGGGAGCTGCTGTTTTCCTCCAGTCTGTCAGTCTGTTGGTCCGTCTGGTCTTCGCGTACGTGGTAAAAGGCTTGGTACCCATCTTGGCTGATTTGACGGGGCACCCTCAACGTCAGCATGGCGGAATCCAACAATTCGCCCCAGAGAAGGCTGAGCTCCCCTGAGTCGCCCCCCGAAACCTGCTGCACGCTCTCTTCCACAGGTAACACATCTAGGTTTTGGGGTCCCAACCCAGCCCAACCCCCCCCCACCCCACCCTCCTTATCTACTGTCGTCCACTTGCACTTTGGAGGGGGAGAGTATTTTAACTCTAGGGGAATTTTGACGTCCCCCTTATTCTTTAGTTTTTGGTCCCCCCCCCTCCCCCACTTTCTGTTCCTGAGAAAAAAGGGGTTCACATCTGCAGCATACCAGATGAGTAATAGAGGCTCATTGGACGGTTCACTCATACAGTGGTTCCGCACCATTTGTGGACCTCTCGGGTTCAGAACAAATCATTATGAAATTTTGTTTTTCTTTTCGGTATCGGTAGCTAGGAGGAAGATTAATGATGTGGGGCTTGAACTGCGTGTAATATAAATAACTTCTGCCTAGCACTGTTACGTAAGCTCCTTGAAACTTGTTCATTTGGGAAGGGGTCCAGGTTGCCGAGTGCCATAATTGCCTCTTAAATCAGAAGCCCTGAAGTTTAAGGCCACTCAGCGGGGTTTCGTACTCGCTGGTAGTTGCAGCAGCTCTAGCTATGCTTGTCCGTCGTTGCTCTGAAACTTCTCACAGTGAAACGGGGGATCCCTTGCAGAAGGGGTCTCACATTGTAAGCCGTGCTAATACAAACCATGGTTGCATAGGACTGTAACGTTTTGAAAGGATTGTTCCTGGACGTGCCTTTGGCAAAAGGGAAGTGGCTGTACACAGCTGCAGGCCTGCAGACCCATGTTTGATTTGAGCTTTCCTCCGTTTGTTGTGTCTTTGTGTGGGAGGCAAAAGGCTGCTTGTGTATGTGGGTGGTGCAGTCGTATCTGAGAAGCCCGTTGTAGGAGCAGGCATTTGTTCCAGCCCAGTGCTGAAACACCTGATTCAACGAAGACCTTGATTAGCTGAATCAGGTGTTTTTTTTTTTTTTTTTTTTTTTTTTTTTTTTAAACCGCTGAACAAAAGCCTGCTCCCACCGCGGCCCTTCCCGGATAGCGCTGCATTCCCGCTGTGCCGGACTCACGCTGAAGCACGGGAATTCTATTCCCTTAATGGGTGTTGTGAACGGACGGACCTCGAAAAATTTCGCCATGCTCATCACCAGCTCATCTGTCGTCTGAGGTTTGATCTGTGCTTGAAACACCCTGTCTCCATTTGACACGGACCAGATCTGTTTTTTTTTTTTTTTTTTTTATTATTTGTTCTCATATTCTACTAATCACTCACAGGTTGTTCCTCTCTTGGGAATGTTCTTTGGGAGCGAGGAACAAGGAACGCGAAATGTAAATCCTTCACTGATCGTGTACCCCCCCCCATGTATGAGAATGTACCACAAGATTCTTCACTTGGTGCTCCATGTAGGCTATGTTCTTTACAAAAAAATAAACACAATGTTGGTTTCTTATTCCGGGAAACTACCTCCCTCCTCAGGCTCGCCTTTACTGGCAACTAAAGTCAGCTGGAATTTCGTGTCTGAATTCATACAGATGTGAGTCTTTCTCAGTCCTTGGTGGACATTTGGTTTTAAAAAGAGTGAGGAAAATCTTCTTTGGAACCCATCTTGTTAACAGGGATGACGTGACCTGGAGTGGTCTTCTGATGGTGAAAGTGGGCAGGGAAGAATTGCTTAGTGGCTACACTACCCAGTCCTTGAGTGTCTTGTTCTGGGGGCTTAGACCCTGGTCTCTGCTGTGTTTTTGGCTTCCTTCAGTTAGCAGTCCGTTTAGGCCTTGGAAACAAGGTGTGTGTACTCCTGATGACAATCGATGACCTACATAAAGCATGTATGTGTAACACAGTAGAGACTGTCATACACCGTAGGCCTCAGGACTGGAGTTAAACCTGCAGACACTGCAACCCTACAGGACTGGAGTTAAACCTGCAGACACTGCGGCCCTCCAGGACTGGAGTTAAACCTGCAAACACTGCAACCCTACAGGACTGGAGTTAAACCTGCAGACACTGCAACCCTACAGGACTGGAGTTAAACCTGCAGACACTGCGGCCCTCCAGGACTGGAGTCTGATTCTCCCAATCCAGACCCAGCTCTGCTTGGTGCAGTGCACTGAATTCACAGGTAGGGGGCGCTGCAGTGGAGGAGACCGATGCTTTGTGTGGGCTTGAGGGGTGTGGCGACTGAGGAGGGGGTGGGAGCGGGGGCGTGCAGTTACCACACTCCCTGACATGCTACGAAACCCCGCCCGGTCGTCCTGGGCAACCACAGGGCCGTTTATTCTACCTGCTCGCACCTCCTGTGACAAGGCCGCCCTGTTCTCCAGCCTGGGCGCCTCCGCCCAGCGCTTCCTGTGCAAACACAAGGGCCAGCGACCAAGCACCGCGCCCCCTCTGACCCTCCTCACACAGACCTGCTCATTCTCCCCCTCCCCATGCCGCCATGGCGCCCAGCCTCTCGCGGCTGTCCAAGACTCCTCCCCTCACCCCCTGTGGGCTCCGCCCCTTGGCCCTCCTACCTGCTCACTGTCCCTGAAAGTCGTGATCATGATAGTTGGTCATTACTTGTGATATTTCTCCTCTGAGCTTTGGGAAGGAGGGTTATTATGGATAGATTTGGGTGAGTAAGCACTTGGAGCACTTCAGCTCTCAATTTGGTGGTAAAAGTTGGAAACACTCCTGAAACAGTCCTTGACACTTGTCATCGAAACATGTTCCACATGTTAATCAAAATGCACATTTGTTTGAAAGAAATACTTTTGTTCTGAATATTTGTCCCTTTTTTTTACCAGTTATCAATAAACAAGAATTTTATGACCTTTAGTTAAGTTCCTTTGGAGAAGAAATGATATTTTTCTCTTGTGTTGGGACAGAAATTGCAAGGATCTTACATAAGATTTTCCACTTCAAATGACCGTGTCTGTTCCGGCTCTTTCCCCTGCTGTGATTGGTCGGTGAGAATGGAACAGTGCTGAGCTAAAGTCCCTGCTACATAACTGGCCTCTGGACTCAGGGCCTTAGAGCCGTAATGGCTGCTGTTGCATCACAGTATACTGTACGACTAACAGATAATGTTTCATGACCTGTCACTGAACAGGGCTGCATTTTTCTGCTGCTGTCAGTGAATATGTTTGCGTCTCCCGGTTTTTAAAAAGCGCCACGCTATAGTTAGCCCTGTGCGCGAGCTGCACGCCAACATCCTCTCTATTTAAAGGTTTGGGCTGGGAAGGTGGTGGGACTTCATGGGCATGCCTGTAAAAGGCCTGCTTGCATAATATGTTTTTTTTTTTTTTTTTTTTAGTAGCGCATGACTATGCTGTGAATGTACCATTTTCAGTCTAGGACATTGCACCACACCCCCCTCCCCCACACCCCCCCCCCCCCCCCCATCTGAACACATACTCCATTTTATCAGCTCAAAACATTTCTGTCATTTTATTCCTCCCATAGTCAACACAGCGTTGTACAACTTTAGTCCATTGCTGTGCACAAATATGGCTATTATTGAAAAACAAAATATTGTTCTTACAATGGCAGCCCTGTCGGTGGTGCTCTTGTTCCAAAGTAAACATAAGTTCAGCCATACCTCTCAAAGTGAAGCGAGATGCTTCTTGGTGTCCATTTTGTGCATTCTCCTTCCACAGAATGGTTCCTAATCAAAGCACTACTTGTTTTGTTGTCGTGGTTTTGTATGTGAAGGCCTACCCTTCTGTAAATATCTTCACATAGCCTCTATTTTTAAGCACGTTTAAATTTGTGCATGCTCTATGTTCGTGCTGGGTGAACATCAGAAAGCGTGATCCTTTCCAGTCAACACGTTGAAGCAGGTCTGTTTCAAGCCCATCCAAGGGTAGATGATTGTTTTTATGTTCTCACTTACATTTTGGCAAAAAAATCGTTTCCTGTCTCTTTGTGAAATTGAGACAAGCTTTTTACATTAAAGCCAATACAGCAAAGTGAAATGCGCTGGGTTGAAACCTCTGGGTCAGCAGGTTTAGTTTTTGTATTTGGACAGTGCTGTGCTGGTGCAGGTCTGCTGTTCATGCAGGTGGTTTGACTTCGGCATTTACAGTGTGGAGGGATCCGCAGGGATAGGGCAGCACCATGGTTACGGATATGTTACTCCCGAGTGTGTGATGGATCAGAGGGGTAGCCATGGGCCAGCGATGCAGCAAGGAGCAGCTTCTGTGTTGCTGGATCCCCGTGTTGGGATCGTAGCTCTATGCTATCGAACGCAAAAGCAGCTCAGCAACATACTATGAGGCAGAGGGGTAGCTGCTGATTAGCAGGAGACGACACGTAAAAAAATGTGTCACACTTCCATGAACCACCATCTCCGATTCCGACCGGTATCCGAGGTGCTACGTACACTGTGTAGCGATGACTGCAGCAGATAGACTTCCAGACAGTAAGGCGAGAATGTCATGTTTGGGTATCTCAGGGATCTGGAGGTCTGATTTCTGAGGCTGGTACCACTAATCCACCGGGCCCCAGCGTGCTCTTGGTCCTCTGATGTACCCCCCCCCCGTCTCTACTCCCCCGCCACACCCCACCCCTCACGTGTTTCTGCAGACTGCGGCGTGACCACGAGGGCCGCTCGGCCGCCAGACAGCACGTCTCCGCACGGGCTCTTGGAACGCTGGTGTGAGCGCTGTACTTCAGCGGGAGGAATGCGCGCCCGCTCCCCAGTGCCAGTCAGCGCCGGATTGATGGTTTTACGGGCACTGCCCGTCTCCAGTGTCTAGACGTGAGCGCTGACCCAGGGTCAGTTTTGCCTTTCGGGCTTGTAACAGTTGAGATTTGCGGGACGTGGTCGAGGGAAAAACTGATCCTAGATCAGCGCTCCCGTTCCGGACTTTCCCGGTTACACTTTTAGAGGAGATGAATATGGTCCCTGAACTTTCTCAGTTACATGAGTTACTTTGAGAGGTTGGGGGACGCTGGAGTGTGTGTGTGTGTGTGTGTGTGTGTGTGATTCATGTTTTGTCACATGGCTGACTCCCATCGCAGTGTGAGATCCAGGCTCAGGTTGCGTGTTGTTTAGGCCTCACTGTGCGTTGAGTTACAACGGGGTGTTGTGAGCCAATCCCCCCAAAATCAGTGCGGCCCTCAGGAATTCTGGGAGAGTTTTGAGTGCGGCTCAGGGCAGCGGTGCCGTGTGCCGACAGCCTTTCTCTTCCTCTTCGTCCTCCTCCTCCTCCTCCTCCTCCTCTGCCCTCAGCGCTGTTGCTTTATTGTCTAATTCCATCCATTAATAGGAGCCAGGGCTGAGCTGTAAACAAAAGCACACATTTTCACCCACAGAGCTATTAGCATTTTCCTCCATTTCCCTCTCTGCTCCTCTGGTCTGTGGCTCTAAGACATCTTTGTTGTTGTTGCATACCTCAAACATTACATGTTTCAGTTCTTCCCTCTGTAGCACACTTGTTCGTTTCAGTAAATCCATCATTGTTAAATTTCCAGTAAACCGCCAAGGGTATTTTTAGTTTGTTTTTTAATTACAGAGAATGGTTAATGTTTAATATCCATGATTTGCTCAGTTCTAATCTGTCAGCCCAGGAATGTAGGGTTTTTTTAAACTGTAATCATATCAGTGCTCTTATCTGCTGCTTTCAAAAGAAGGATCCATTTAAAAAAAAAAATATATATATATATATGTAAATTTAAAAGCCAAAATTGAAGGCATAACAGGGAAGCCCTTCAGCCCACTTTGCAGAGTTCTGAAGTGAAGATGAAGAAGTGGAGGACGAGGACGAGGAGGAGGAGGAGGAGGAGGGGGGTGCGTGAGGGACAGACACCAGCAGAGCTCTCGGGATGGCGTGTGCACTCTGCTCAAATAAACACAGGGTTATCTCCGGCTGAGGACCCTGCTATGCCCTGCTTTCGCTCGCCCTGTTTGGCCTCCTGGCCCTCTGCGCGAGCTTCAGTGTGAGTCTGAGCGTCTCTGTGGCAGAGGACAGGCAGGTTTCTGCAGGAGCGTGTCTCGGCTTGCTGCCCTGACTGCGCAGGTATGCGCAGGGGGTGGGGAGGAGGACCCGCCCCCTTCCATCTGCCCTGACACAGGATGGAGGGAGGGAGCGCAGGGGTGATAAAGAGAGAGTGAAAGGGGGGTAGAGAGAGTGAGGGTGCGAAAGAGGGAGAAACAAAGAAAAGAGGGAATGAAAGATAAGGGGGGTAAAAAAAAAGATGGAAGGAAGATTTAAAAAAAGGGAAGAGAGAGGGAGAGAAATGGTGCGAGGGAAGGAGAACTTGAAAGTAAGTGAGAGAGAGAAGAACAGGTTTGAATTTGTTGGGATTCTTCTGTGAAAGAGCGAGCTCTTCAGATCAAAAGAAGGCTGCTGTCTCCTAAAATTAACTCGTTAAACGCTGACCGTGGCCTGCGGCGGCCTGCAGCCGTGGCGCGATTGGCCGGTTTGCGGTTGTGGAGACCTGATTAAGCTGTGCTGCATTAGGCTGGCTCATCCTCAGCGATCTCTCAGGTCTCTGAGTCTCTGATAAAGCACAGACTCCGCTTTCACGCTGACCATGCCCTGTGCCTGCTGCGCAACCCACGGTAACGTCACTCCTGGAAACACAAAGAAGGGAGTTTTTATCATTAATGTCCTACTGGCTCGCATTATGAATATGGTTTCTGTTCTGTTCTTCTTCCTCCTGAGTTAGAATGCCCAAATTTTAATGCCACATTCCACCAGAACCTGCCACAAAACCGGACAAATGACACAAAAAAACACACCAAAGGGCTGGAATGTATGGCTGTGTGTTTTTGCCTTAAACCCATACAGGCCATAATGGTTTATAATCTTCAGACCCAACCAGTTTTGTGAGCCTGTTTGTCAGGGATTGTCTTTGTAAAGTATATCATTCATTACAGTGAAAAGAGTGAGTTTGCTAGCCGACTTTTTTTTTTTTTTTTTTTTTTTTTTTTTTTTTTTTTTGAAGCACCTGAGGATTGCAAATGACAAATGTACCATTTTGAATAATTCTCACACAGGAAGATGGTTTGTCAAGGACAATACTCCTTGTCAAAGTTATCTCTTTGACAACACGACTGGAAATGATGTGGCTTTGAAAGCATTACAAACCCTCCTTGAGTCAGAATTTGACGCAAGCGACTGCCGTCCTGTTTCAGCCGCCCTTTTTTTATCTTGATGCAATTTTGTTGTGTTTGCGACAGCTGCGAGTCATTGACCACATTTTAAGAGCGTTCCGGAGGGAGGGATGTGATCTGGACAGAGGGGAAACATAGGGAGCAGTTTGTAGGTAAATAAAATGTTTCCTGGTTTTGATGAGAGTCATAAGTCACTGCGTAACTCAAGACCGTGCCTTTCGAAAGAACTCATTTAATTCAGAAAATAAGCCATCCAGTAACATCTGTGTCTGTGTTAAACAGGTGCCTCCAAGCAAAAGCATGCGCACACACACACATACACTCATACACTCACTCACACACAAACACACACACACATACACTCATACACTCACTCACACACAAACACACACACATACACACACACACACTCACAAACACACATACACACACGCACACACACAAACACACACACATACACACCCACCCACACACACACACACACATACACACACACACATACACACACACATACACACCCACCCACACATACACACCCACCCACACACACACACACACAAAAACACACACACATACACACACACATACACATACACACCACACCCACACACACACACACACATACACACACAGCCCTTGGGTCACAAATTCTCATCTAGAGTCCACAGTGAAGCCCGTTGATCTGGCCAACATTGTTGAAATTCTCGTCATTTTGTGATTTTACTTCTTGGAATTTTTTTTTTTTTCCAGAAAATGTTGGATGCTTTATTTAACCAGGTGTTCTCCTTGACTCTTATCATATTGTGCTTTGAGCTGATATGCGCTTTCAGCCAGGATGAGCTGTCAGGCCTGTGAGGTCACCCTCAGACGTCTGACACCAACGAAGGTGCGTGTTACCTGGCCGTAATTGGTGGAGTTGAGACGTGAGAGTTTGTTAACCAGACGGTCTGTGGATGCCGTCCGGAGCCTGGCGTGGATCAAAGTCGAAGCCTGTGACATCATCAGGCCGAGTTAACGCTCTCTCCGGCTGATGCAGCGCCAGAGAAAATGACCTTGGACGAGCATTGGTTGCCATGACGTCCACAACTATTGCACAGACGTCAGAGAGGGCCAGCTGGTATCTGCTGGAGAATGTGTATAATGTGTGTGCGCGCATACATGCTAGTTTTAGGTGTCTTGAAAGATCTCCACTCAGATATGCTATTTTTACCTGTGACGCACCATCACGGGGGTTACTTCCTGTGTTGTGTTGCAATAGTGAGCCCGCACCAGGAGTCTTGCATATCACGGGAAACCCGTTGCGTCTGTGTGGGCCGATCAATTTTTCAGATTTTTTAAAAGTCTTCATTAGGTTCCCGCGCAGATAACGCACCACGTCACAAGCCTGACATTTCTGTGCATGCACCAACTGCGACAAGAATCAAAACAAAACCACAAAAAAAGCAAACAATCCAGGAATGTATGTGGCATTCCCGTAGCAAAAATAACAGGGCTTGTACCTGACTAGTATGTGCGATAAGACCCACGCCAGAGGTTTGCATTCTGTCTCGGTCTGTTCTTTTTCACACGGTTCAAGCTGCCCAAGTTTAAAATTAGCCCTCTGGGACGGGGGGCCCAAAGACCTCATATTCCCAGTGTCTGTCTCCACTCAATTTGCATAACCACACCCCCGGTCACTCCTATTGGCTCTCCCAGTGCAAGGCCCTCTCTTACCCCCTTTTCATCCATATGGGGTAGTCAGCTGGAGCCAGGTGGCATGAGGACCTGCGGCCAATTGGCTGTCTGCGTTCCTGTTCCACCACCCCTGCTCCTGAAATGTCTTCTGGGCCGGTGGGCTAGATCAGAGCAACCCCCACCCCCACCCCTCCCAGCTCCTGGACCCAGATTAGAGCTCCTTTGTTGAAGTAAATGCTACGGCAGTCTGCTGGTATTTCTCAGGTCTGCCGCTGCAGAAAGGGGCCGTGACTCAGGATGTGTGCCTGTGAGCATCGCTGAAGTCACTGTCTTCCTGTCTCCTGCGTTTCTCACTCCTGCGCTGTCCCCGCACTGCAGTTATACCTCTCACCACTCTGCTTCTTCCATCTCTAATGTCCCTTCTGCTTCCGGCTTCATCATACCTCACATGTCATCATTAGGACCTTTTAAAAACCACCTTTTTGGGTTTTTTGTTTTTTTAAAAACATCTTACTTCCTACTATATCCTTTCTTTCACCTTTTTTTTAACCTTATAAATTAGTGTAAACACCCTTTTCTCTCCAATTACGACCGGGCCAAAACGTGTCAGCGTGGAAAGCCATGTGACAAATAGCAGTCGTTAAGAACTTCGCAGGGACGCGAGCTGTGATGGCTATTTGAAATGCGTCACAGGTACAGCAGGGAACCGTAAACACAAACTCGACAAAGTGCATCATCTCCGTTAAAGGTGTCAGACTGTGTTGTAATTGAGTGAAAACCCTCTAGCAGATAGACGTGCCCAGAAAGAGCGATGAGGCATTGAAGCTCCACACGAGTATCCTCAGCCTCCAGGCCTTCACGTTGACGCACTCAAATTTCCAAACGGCAGTTACTCACTCTCGCAAAGTCGAGTTGCAACACGCTCGGCTGTCTCCAAAAAATTCCAGGCTTCCATTGTTTGACTGAATACAAGATGGGGGTGGCTGAATAAATAAATAAAGGCCCTTTAAAACAGCGATAGATGATCAACACATTAGGAGTAGGCCATCCTCGAAGACAAGCCATGCAATATTTACTTGAGCTTGGCTTTATGGAGAATCCACTCACTGTTCGCTCTTTCTAATGGCTTTTGGAGTGAGTGAAATGTCTGAGTGTGATTTTCTATGGTCTGCCTGCTGTCTTTTAACACTGCAGCTAATGGAATTCAGAGTCACAAACAAATAAGACGTCTTACAACGTAATCAACAAATTGTGCAGGTGCAGAGCCCGTTCTCAGAAACATTTAGAGAGTCAGGAGTTGACGCTCATGAATCCAAAATTGGGCAGAGCTGTCAGTCGCTGATTTGAACCGATACCCGTGTTTCGCTTTGAAGTGAAATGACTTTCCATTGGTTCAGAAAGGTCAGTTTTTAGCAGTTAATGGAGCTGCTCTCATTACTACTTTATTAACTTTGAATAAGTTTACTTTAATCTTTCAGTAAACAGAACATTAAATTGTCTTTACTAATTCAACGGATGATCCATTGCCCTGAGTTTAAAAGACACGGCATCAAAACTCTCTAGTACAGCGCATGAGAATCTCTGCGAGGCCACTTTCGTAAGTTCATTATGTTTGGTCGCATTGATTAAATGTTATTGTCCCCCATGAGGAAATTAATTTTGCCGCTTGGTAGAAATGTTTCAAGATGCAACATCAAACAGAAAATGGTACCATTAAAAACAATCAAATATAGCATCAAAATAGAGGACTGCATTTTAGCTGTGCTTTAAGAGCAACGTCACCATAATTCATAACGAATGAATGTTTAATCGAGAAATGAAAGGGGCTGTAGTCTCACTGTGTTCAGTGGACGAGAGTCTCAGACAGAAGGGGAAGTCATGTGCTCTCAGAACCGGGCCCTGATGTGGGATCAGGTTTCCCAGTTCAGTCCAGAACCAGACCCAGTTAAGGACTGAAGTAATATCAGGCACAGGTTTCCTAAACCCCCCCCAGGTAGAAAGAGAGGATCTCTCCTGAAAGCAATCTCTGGCAAGTGGAAACCGCGGCCAACAGGTCCTTTCCGCTTTTGCTTTATTTATTTATTTATTTATTTGAAACCCCTGAGTTAATCCCTGGGGCCGGCATGAAAGCGAGGCCGGGGGCTGCTTTTAATTGCCCTCTTTTTTTCTCTCTCGCTCTCTCCCTCGGCCCTAATCAGGTGGGGGCAGATTGCATGTTGCCATAGCAGCGCACCGCCACCAGCTGTTTGAGGGTGATAATCCATGTTAAGTGACCGTCCAGTTTGCTTGCATGGGAAGAGGTGGCTTAGCCCTAATGGGCCTAAACGGTTCCTCCGTAACGCTGAGATTACGCGCGCTCCGAGAGGTGTGCAGCTGGGACACTGCACAGGCTGATGTGCTGTTGAATCCTGTTCTGTGTGCTCAGTGGGGATGAAGTGTTTCTGAAAGCCGTACGTTTGTTTGCTGTGGGGTTTGAGTCTTTGTCAGTCACCTGTAGGTATGCAGGTTAATCAATAACTCACTGTCTGATTTGCTGTAGGTTGTGTTTCTTCTGGTGCTCCAGATAATTTCATTGAAATATGAGAAATAAGTGTAGGCAGAAAATTGTATTTTTTTTATTGTGGACTTTGAAGTAGGGAGTCTTTAAATGTGTGTTCTGCTGCTGTTTAGCAACAATTTCCATCTGTATTTGGCAATGTGTTCATGTTCTCGATATGGCAACAATATCATGTTAAGTTAGCAAAATCCTTCATGGTCGCCAGAATCAATTCGCACAATGGTGCCTTGAGACAGTTTCGAGGAAGCGTTGGTGAAAATAAAACCACAAAGATCCACAGTGTCCAAACAGGCAAACCGGGACTTGTCCTGCTGTGTGGCGTGTTGTGGTGCGTCTCCATTTTTTTTTTTCATTTTGTTGTCTCAGCTCCGCCCCTCGAGCCTGCTGATTGGCTGCAAGTTGTGAAAGGGGCCGGCTCGAGCAAAACTCCCGAAAGAATCTCTTGAGCAGATGGGAGCGAACGGCAACTCCGCATTCGCACAAGTAGCAGGAAAGTGTGCAGTCCGACCCTACCGGTGCCTCCGGAGCCGTCTGCGTGACCATGGTCGGAGACCACTGTACCCTTCCGGGAGACAATACGGCGCTGCTCTCGCAGAAAACCCCCAAAAACGGATTAAGTTGCAAAATGGTCCTCCAGGCTGTCGGAAAAGTGTTGAGGTAAATATAAGCTGAATGCATGTGCCTTTGTATAGTTGACATCTGGGGTGTTTTTGTCCGATGGTATCTGTTGCATCAGAGACGGTTTGGGAAACGTGCCCTGTGTTAGAAGTGGGTAAGTTTCCATTCCGTGGACTGAGAAATGGTCGGACCTCGCGGTGTGTGAATCGTCTGGAATCGATTTCTTTCATCGTTATGATTATACCTTACAGATGACAATGTACACACACTTTCGTTTAATGTAACGGAAGTTTCAACACCGAGTAACCAACGTTAGCACGTTGCTCAGAAGTCATTTCAAGTTTGTCCAAGCAATTATACTTATAAAAGTACGATAATACTTTTTCCGATACTTTTTCTGTAAGAATGTACACTGCATCATACCAAGGTACTGTAGCAAGGCGATCTGAATCGATTCAGAATTTAGTTTTGATATTTTTCTGGCAGCATTTAATTCAAATCTGGTTTCTTACAGTACAAGTGGGGGCTACAGTCACGTTTAATCGTTTGGATTTCAGTTATTCGTCACCGTTTTTGTTCCCAATAGACTATTTGGAATAACAAATTTTAAATCAGAATTTGT
The DNA here is from genome assembly GCA_022829145.1 of Albula goreensis. Classification (NCBI taxonomy): domain Eukaryota; kingdom Metazoa; phylum Chordata; class Actinopteri; order Albuliformes; family Albulidae; genus Albula; species Albula goreensis. The sequence continues at coordinate 2,908,131 of CM040741.1, read as the reverse complement.
TCTTTGTAATTGTCACACTTCATGCATTAACTCCAGAACTGTAGCTGCACAGCAATTCGCATTTCTATACCCCCAGATGACAGGGTCTTACGGAGTATGGACGTAGAAAAGGAAATTCCCTCGTATACCTTGACTAACTGGGTCAGCGATAATCCGATTCTAGCGCAAGTTTGACTTGTTGTTGCTAGTAGCTGACAGATTTCAAACTTATACCTGCATGTTACCCTGGGGCGCACCGTGGAGTGGAAGGACAGGGCAGCGGTGAAACCAGAGTACAACCCTTTGCTCCTGCTGCAACTAAATTATTAAAGGTCTTGTTCCTGTTTTACCCGAGAGTGAACAGATATGAGATTTTTAAGTAGGAGACCTTAGCGTTCGTGTTTTACCTTTTCCAGGTGTGCTTAGCTGGCTCAGTTATTGATTGCTTGTACAACGTCTGACTACGTGTGTAAGACAATGCGCAGTGTACTACAGTGGCGTGGTGCAGGATTAAAACATTTTTTTAAAAACTCAGTTAAAGTTGGAATAGGTTATGTTTACAAATGTAGACTGAATTTTTATATTCGGTTATATGTTCAGTTGTATTCATGGGTACGAAGTGCAGTCTGTTATGAAACACTTCGTATATAGATTCATGAGATGACCCAGACTTCACACTGAGATTAGATTAAAAAAGAAGCAGTTTAGAACTAAAAATGGCCAATGGCTGCTCAGTCCTGTCATGTGAAATCAGCTGTTTTGGAAAGAAAAAAAATCGGAGCCATTTTTGTGACCTTATATTGAGTTTGTTAATTTATGCATTCTGGGAAGACCCAAAGGGGGCACAATATGTTGGACAGAAGCTAGTGTGCAGTTAGTAGAGGTGAAGTGCTGCTTGTAATTCATTAGTGCAGATTTCAGAGAAGATTATTGTAATTTGCATTTCATTAGATAACACAAAATTATATTTTGACTTGTATGCATGCAGCAGTAGCATGTTGTGGATCTCTAGCATTCATGTGGAGTTTGCATGTGCAGTGGGCTCAGTAATGAATGCTAAACTACTTTTGAACAGGTACTTTACGATAATCATCAGGTGTGGAGCTTTCTGAAATGGGTCCTGCGAATTATAAAAATATCATTTTTTGAGAGACTGAGAGAAGAGGGCTCAATCAGCTTAAACACTGTGTGTGTGTATGTGTGTGTGTGTGCGTGTGAGAGAGGGAGAGAGAGAGAAAAGCGTATGTAGGTGTGTGTGTGTGTGTGTGTGCGTGTGTGAGAGGGGGAGAGAGAGAGAGAGAAAGCATATATATGTGTGTGAGAAAGTGGGAAAGTGTGTCTTACAACGTGTGCATGTATGTGTGAGAATGCATGTGAGTGAATGTTATTTTGTGTGTGTGTGTGAGAGAGAGGTTTGAGAGAGAGCGAGTGTGTGAGTGTGTGTGTGTCGGTGTATTTCCGTGACGCTAACTCAAACTGCAGGCCTGCTGGAATGTGCAGGAATTTCCTCAGACTGCCCTTAAATGTGATCGGCGTGAGTGAGTTCTTTCTGCCCATTTAGCTTTGGACCCCCAACCCCCCCCCCCCCACCCCCACTCCAGGGTAGCTGCTCTCATTGGGACAGGCTTATTTATGCGCAGGTGTAGTTGAGCTGGGGCAGAGGGGAAGTGGGGTCGGGGGGGGGCGGGCAGAGGAATGTTTTGGGGGGGGCTGGTTGTAAATGCATTGTAAGCACCAGGCCGGGCCCTTGGTACAGGTGGCTGTTGTGATGTTGATTGTCCCTGGTTATGTGCTCACCGCGGGGTTCCCTCTGCAGGCCTTCTGTCATACGAGGAAGCACTGAAGTGCTGGAAGCTGAAAGCCCACCTTGCTTCCTCCTGTCCCAGCCTCTTCTCCCTGTCCCGCTCCCTTTATCATCAGTTTAAAGAAACTGCATGCTTTTTGTTTCCACAAGTGTTATTCCTGGAAGTCGGTTTGAATTGAAAACATTCACTAAATACCTTTAAAAATGCGTCAGTCATGTCATAGAGCTTGCAGTTACTTAGGTCCATGGTCTCAACTTTTTTCTTGACATTTCTGTCTGCCTTACTGCCAAACCCAAAACTTCAACAGTGTATTCCCTGTATCATCTGATTATGAATATTCAATAATGGGCGTGACCCAAGTATAGCACTATGGCAATGGACATTATGGGCTGTAATAAGTGCGTTTACCACCCAGAAACCTGCTGTAGTGAAGGAGTGGATGGGAATCTGACTGTATGGACCGTTTGTAGGATCTCTGGTTCCAGTGTGGCCCACTCCAGAGGGACCTGGTCTAGAGCCGCAATGGGGTTCTGAGATCCAGCCGATTGCAGAGACTCCTGGGTAAAAACAGGGTAGTAATTTCAGCCCGTGCTTCTCAGAGCCCGCATGCCTGCGCGATTTGGGCCGCTACCCAAAAGACCAAACGGATAGCCTTGGAGCGCCTGGACCCGTGACCTAAAAAGCGTTGAGCCTGGTGATCAGGTGCTTTTTATTGACAATTCTCCCAGCCCACCAGCTGATAAACACAGTTGCTTTGCTTTGCTCTGCTGATAAGCCCGATGGCTTGAGCAGGAGGGCCTGGCCCGCTGTTTTGGTATTGACACACTTCAGGCTAAAGACTACCGATTAGCATGCGTGTTGCTTTCCATTTTGTTAATGCCTCCTACGGACGCTAAATGCTAACGGGCTGGCCTTCGGCTCACCGTAGGCCAACTGAAGGGCAGTCGGTTGACTGTGGGGTTTTGTTGGAGCACGCCATCGTATCGTCTCAGGAGAGCACAGCTGAGAGGGAAATCTGATCCAGCCCCGGCGGATCCCCCTCTCGTGTGACCGCACAGGAAGTTCACAGCGTTGCCCTTCAGTTCATAGAAACACAGATGAATGAGAGGGAGTGCACCTGCACAACAGCGCCCCCTAGCATCCAGTGCACAAAGATCTGACTTGTGTATATTCGTCAGCAGAATTGTTTAGGATGGCCTTGAAAAGCCAATGGGCACTCAGATAAGACCAACATGTAAAGGTCTTTCTAGGTTCCAGTGTTGCATGGAAGGCTGTTTTTCAGTGTGTTGATGGAATCTCCAGCCGTTAATTGTGTTTCCTTTAAAGGCTCTTCACTGATTTTGGGCGTGTGCATTTCGTTATTTGGCCCGTTCTTCAGTATGGAAAATATGTACTCTTGCGCAACATGCGCCAGTGGTAGTTGGTTTTTTTTTTTTGTTTTTTTTTTTTTTTTTTTAAAGACTTTGTTTTTGGTTTTTGAAGGTCACTCTTTGGGAATGGTTGCCCGTTTTGGATGGTTTGAATAGCTCAGATTCCAGATCCGAAACGCACAGAAAACTTTGAGGCCCGTTTTTCTCGGAATCCCTCTTATTACCGCTCTGAATTTGCCCTGAAATGGGAAGCGCGGTCCTCACACTGGACCCGAATTAGACGCGTGATGTTCACTTCCAGGTTTTCTCAAGCAGTGCAGAGTCTGTTCCATTTCTGTCCTGAAAAACAGCCCAAGTTTGTAATCTAGGGCATGTGGAGGAGGAAACGAAAACAGACCGCCAGCGCCGAAGATTTCCGTCATGTAGACAGCAGGACACAACTTAAAAACATGCTATCTGCACGGCTCAAGAGCTTCTTTTTCTGCTTTATTTTTTGCCCCCTCCTTACCCCCCAACCAGTCGTCATAAGTACAAGCATCCATGGATGGAGTCATTCAAGTCGCAAAATAGAACCGACCGCATCCATATGCTAACAATCAGGCTCCCTTTCCGGCCTACTGTTGCTGTTTAGATTAGCCAACGGTTTCGCAACCCGAATGCTTGGGGCTCTGGGATCACGCCACAGCTTGTGGCGTCAAAATTCAATAAATGGATCACTTACAAGAAAAATAATTGGCCCGGCGCTTGTTGCGTTATTATATAATGCTGTAATAAAGCATGGAATCTGGATTATTCTTTTGCTCCCTGACATTTTCTGGCAGGAGAGTGCGCGTCAGTGCAGCGCTGGTGGAATTTTGTTAGCGTTTCAGCGTTTGTGGTGAGATGAAACAGCAGACTGTGTATGCGATAGCAGTCACGGTATGCGCACTTTAGCACGATATAGACTGGGCTAAGGCAACGTTGTCTTGCCGAGGCTAAGTCTGTGATTTAACTAGACTTGTCTTGTTGTTGTTTTTGAGCAGAAGATGAGTAAGAGAGGCCGTGCTGTGTATATCTGGTCCTGAATGCGGCGGTTGGGTGAATTGGAAACAGACCCAGAATGCAGTGCAGGGCCACTTCCTCCCTGAGGCCCAGGCCTGCCTAACTTTTGGGGACCTATTTTTAAACTGTGTGCTTTCAGCAGGTCGTTAAAATACCTCATTTAATTTAATCGTAGTCAAATGTGTGCCGCCGAAGCTTCTTGCTTTTTTCTACAGCATGCTTTCCCCCAGGGTTGCCAAATTTGAATAATCCTCTTATGCCATGGGTTGCCAGGTCTGGAGAATCCTGTAGAACCCACCTGTGTCGTGGGTATTGCTTGGGCACGGCAGTCAGTGGGAACAGTGACGGATTCCCCTTAAAACTGCCTTTGTGTTCGAAATCCTCACAGGTCCTAAACACATAGAAGATAACCCAGATTGCTTTCCTACTTCTCTTTTTCCTTTTTTCTGTGGGTATAGTAAATTGGAATGACACCGTAGCTCCTGTAACCATGGTGAAATTTGGTCCTTGCTCTGCAGCATGTGATCTCAAAGCCCCTCCTCAGCCCTCCCCACTCTTGATTTTAAGCAGGGGTCGGGTCACCCTCCTTGGGCTAAAGGATTGCGTTGGACAATGGCGGCCATGCCAGACTCCTGTTGGCTCATAGCAGGTAGCGGCAGGTGCTCACAAGCCCGCTGAAAGGGAGGACACCGGGTTCTCCTCTATGGTCCTGTTACAGACCTGCCTCCCCGCCTCATGCCAAACCCCAAAAGCCTTCTGGGACAGATGCTGTCCCACCCCTAGAGTCGGCTCCCCTCTGTCAGCAAGGTCTCTGAGAGCAATGACCGTAAAGCCTCCACACTCTCTCTCTCTTTTAACTCTCTTGTTTTCAGTCCCTTTCGGTATTCCAAGTCTCTGTCCATCTTTCTCTCTCGCCTTTTGTACTTTCCCTCCTTCTGTCTCTTTTTCCTGCTGCCCTCGGCTTTTCTCCATCCCTCCCTCGTTCATTCTCTAATCCCGCTCACCGTCTCTGCTTCTGCTTGTATCCGTGCCCACAGTGGACAGGGGCGCTGGCCGCGTTATTGTGTGTGAATGAGAGCTGGCGCTGGCCTTCTCTCCTCCCTGTTTGCTCCCCCATAATGCAGGGAGTACGATCGCTCTGTAATGAGCCCTTGGTCAGATCTGGGCCCCCTAAATCACTCTGTCCCCCCCCCGTACCCATGGAAACCAGGGCTCACTACCTCCTGGCTGGCTCCACTCCTTGTTTTACATTTGTTCCACGTAAACCTTTTAGAAAACGTTGTGTATTTTTTTTTTTACGCTCCATGTTGAATTGCGTGTCCCACTTTTAACAGGTTGTGAAAGTATGAGGCATCGCCAATAAACCAACTGAGTCTGGGAACTCCGGTGTTTTCAGAGGATTTTTTTGTCTTTAAACATCCAGCTGTGTGCTCTCTCTCTCTCTCTCTCTCTCTCTCTCTCTCTCACCTCTCCTGCTCCGTGTAAGAGGAGCACAGCTGCTTCTGTGTGTCCCTCTGAATTCTGACTTTGGCGAGAGGTTAATGGTGATTGAGAAACAAAAGGTTCCAGGACAGCATGTTTTATGTACGGTTTATTCTGAGAAAAGAGTTCCGCCATTATTATTATTATAATTGTTATTATCAGTGTTCTAATCTGAGTCAGAGCAGTCTAAACATTTCGGGTGCTTTGTGTAAGGAAGTGCTGTGCACTCTGAAATAGTTTCCTGTTCTGTTTTTTTTTTTTTTTTTTTTCAAATCTCTTTCCCAAAAATTGCGCAGTACGAGACGAAATTCTTGAGCCATTAGTTTATTTTAGGAAAAAGGAAAACTTCATGACCCCCACCCACCCCATCCCTCACTCCCTGCCCCAATGCCAGCGGCTGCCTTGCCCCGCCCTTTCCCGCCACCCCCTTGCGGTAGTGGGCTCTCTCGCAGACTGAGAAGTGTTGGCCATAAAAGGTATTGTGCGTCTCCATACCAGGGCACAAGCCCCGGCACCCAGGCCAGAAACCAGCTCAGCATCTGTGGGTGAGGTTCTGACCGGGCCTGGGGTGGGGACGGAGGGCCAGTCAAAGAACCAGAGACTGGGAATTTCATGGGAACTTGGGTGGGTGGGGGGTGTAGTCACAGCCTGCTTTACCTTAGAAATGTCTCATCCTCTTTGTCTGGGTTCAGCCCGTGCTCCCGGATGCCTGGATGTTTCGGTACCTGAGTCACGTTGCGCTTGCTTAAGAGCCTGCCTTGGAAGAGTGACTGGTGTGCTGTTGGATGTCTGTCGGAAAGGGCGACTTTTACGACTTTTTACCCCAAACAGAGTGTCTGGACTGCGATGGCAGCACTGGTGGCACATAGCTAGATCTGCTCTGGTGGTGCTGATCTGAGATCAGCTTTGCCTTTCAGCTTATAATAGTAGAGGTGAGGAGAGGCACAGGTGAAAGACTGATCCTAGATCAGCCTGTCTTGCTCTTGGAGGTGCTTTGTAAACACAGGCCTGGAGCCCTCAGTGGCAGCAGTCAGACAGGCCAGGACATGCTGGAGAAAAGGCCTGCTAATCCCCCTGGAATGCAGCGCCAGTTCTTACAGCTGCGGCTGCTGCTTCCGCTCCTCTGAGTTAACCCAAGAGTAGCTCCACTGCTGCTCCGGCTCCTCTGAGTTAACCCAAGAGTAGCTCCACTGCTGCTCCGGCTCCTCTGAGTTAACCCAAGAGTAGCTCCACTGCTGCTTCCGCTCCTCTGAGTTAACCCAAGAGTAGCTCCACTGCTGCTTCCGCTCCTCTGAGTTAACCCAAGAGTAGCTCCACTGCTGCTCCGGCTCCTCTGAGTTAACCCAAGAGTAGCTCCACTGCTGCTCCGGCTCCTCTGAGTTAACCCAAGAGTAGCTCCACTGCTGCTTCCGCTCCTCTGAGTTAACCCAAGAGTAGCTCCACTGCTGCTCCGGCTCCTCTGAGTTAACCCAAGAGTAGCCCCATCTCTGCCGTGCCACGCTGAGGCGGATTGGACGGCGTAAGGCAGAACCCAGGGGCTCTGGATGGGCCGCAGCCTTCCGCGGTTCTCTGTGAGTGACCCCCCTTTAGAAATGGTGCTCAGCCCTCAAGCCTGTACTGTTCTTCAGCTTGTAAATCGATTTAAATATGGGACTATCTCCAGCTTCACCAGTAATGAGATTTCTCTGGATGTTATGCTTTTGATCCTTGCACAGTTCTGTAATTGTTCCCAAAAAGTCCTCCTTTTCCCTTTTTATGTTTTATGTCCCTTTTTCTCTGTTTCATAACGAAAAGCCGTGCTGTTTTCGCACTAACAGCTGGTTTTTCCTCTGAGGACAGTGTGCTTTGTATATGGCACTACAGAACCACCCTGAGCAGAATAGGCCTGACTGCTCTTCTGTGAAATTCCAGTTCCTGCTTTCACCTCAAGTAGGGGCACTGTCAATTTTTTTTTATTCGAGTTTGCAGCACTTTAAAAATAGTCAGTCCATTTGCAAAAACTGTCTCAGAATAGAGGTCCTGATCCAGGATCAGTCTTCCTCAGCCCATGAATAAACCTTATCCATTATGAGCTAAAATGCGAAACTGACCATAGACCAGCAGCTCTGACCTTGTGAATGATTTTACAGGAGTATAAAGCCTGTTTTATTCGTTTAGCTCAGTGAGGGATGTGCTTTGCGACACAGCAGCAGGGGACCTTCTTATCTGTGAGGGGTCTTTGATTTATAATGGGGAAACTGAGGCTGGGGTGACCGGGTTTCCTTTCCCTTCCCACCTGTGGCAGTCAGTCAGTTAAAGGGGGTCCACACCCCCTTCCCAGGACAGAGGCCGGGAGCAGCAGCTGGTTCTTGCCCCCCCCCACTGCTGTGCCAGCTGAGCGTGACAGCTGCCCCCCCCCCCTTCTCTGGACGTTCCAGAGCACAGAGGTGCGCCCACCCCGCTCATATCCTCGCCTCACCTTCCGATGCTTAAACTCTGAAACAGCACTTTACATCATGACCTACGCCTCCTGCATTTTGATTGGTGCGGATAGTTTTTATCGGTTTGGTGGTTTTTTGACGGTTCACACACACACCCATTCTTCTGTGGGACTCCTCAGAAATAGTAACTGACAGTTTAATTATTAAGAAAGCATATCCGCAAATCGGTGAGGGTCGGGAGCTGGGGCAGGGCCGGGCCGGGCCACCTCAGAATGAGCAGGCTCGGTTATGAGCCAGACAGACGGGGCTGCTCATATCCTGCCTTTTAAAGCGAGCTGCTCGCTCTGAGACGGAGTACTCAATAGAATGTTGAATGTCAGAGGTGGAGACAAAAATGTGGGGCCTGGGGGTGGTGTTTTATGATACGTAAAAGTTTTTTTTTTTTGCTGAGTTTTAATGTTTGAAGCTGGAACTTGAGAGCTATATGTCTTGTCAAAGGAACAACGTAGCATACCTTTCCAAAAACCTCCACACGCCACACGCCACCCCAAAGGCTTATGCATGGTGCCTCAAATCTCCCTTTAGCCCCAGGTAGCCTTGCATTATCTCCACAGCTCAGATGGAAAAGTCATGCTCACTGGGTTCTAACTCAGAGGTTGCAGGTTCGATTCCCTGGTTGGGCATGGTTTGCCTAAAGATTTGCCTAAACAGCTTCAGTAACTGTCCAGCTGTGTAAAACAGGAAGCTCTTGCTCTTAAGTCTGTACATCAGCTAAATTCCTAAAATGCAGGTGCAGCGACCACCTTCGAGACTGCAAGATGGCAGACCTAGAGCTTTCCTCAAAGGATCCGGAGCTTGTGCTCCATGTCGGGAGCGGGATCGAGAGCAGAGTGGGAATGGGGGAGGGCGGTGATGCCTCGCTTAGTCAAGAATGTGCATGGAGAGAGAGAGGGCCGGAAATCGAGGTCAGCGAAGGGAAAAAAAAAGCGTTATAAATTTAATTCTGGGCGTATTCTGGAAGGCCTTGCTGTCCTCAAGCAAACTCGGCGCACGGTAGCTGGGTCGTGAGGAAGAGGCGGGGGGGGGGGGCTAAATCGCGCAGGCGAGCCCTCGGCATGCCGTGCGAAAGCAGCACGATCGCGATCAAATCAGACAGATGAGCTGGTAGGCTGCATGTTGGGGCAAGCCCGAGTACAGTGCATTACAGTCATTCAGCCGAGGCTCTTACCTAGCCACATTTACAGTGTGGGAGAACGAGTTGTGCTGTAGAGCCAACACAGTCGTTCGCTGCTCACCGCTCATCTGTTTCAGAATTACAGATCGTTTGGTTAACTCCAGGAATGGGTTGTTCCTTCCTGATTAATCAGGAAATGGTGATGAAATGTCTAGACGTGATAGCCTGGTGCTTTTTTTTTGACTGCTGATAGCAGGTGAGAATTACAGCATTAGACACATTGATAGTCTGAAAATCTTTATTTACTTATTAATCATGAATTAAGAAATTGTGGATGCTCTGTGTGTCTGTGTGTAGTAGAGAGAGTGTGTGTATGTGTTTTGTATGTGTAGTGACAGAGTATGTGTTTGTGTGTGTATGTGTGTGAGTGTGAGTGAGTGTGTGTTTGTGTGTGTGTGTGTGTGTGTGTGTGTGTGTGTGTGAGAGAGTGTGTGTATAGAGTGTGTGTGTGTGTGTGTGTGTGTGTGTGTGTGTTTAGGGAGGCTTGGCTCCAGCAGTGTACACAGCATAGAGGCTCAGAGTGGAGAGCTCAAGGCTGGGGTCTATTCTGAAAGGGCAGGCCGGCCCACAGAGCCCAGCTGTGTGAAGGCCAGGGGCTCCCAGCCCGTCTGCCGGACTCACAGAACCAGGCTTTGTACCACCAGCCCCCCTCCTGGGACTGCAGCAAACCTCCTCGTGTTGTTTTTGGACCGGGACGTTGACCAAAAAACAACCTCCCCCCCTTTCCCACCAGCTCCTCTACCAAATGCCCATGCCCCTAAGATGTTGGCCTTTTTCATTTAGTATTTTCTATTTTTTTTTACCCAAAATGAAAAGGGGCATTTATTTTGCGCTCTCTTGCTGACGTTGGCGTAGATAAGGATCAGCTGACTCCACACAAGAAAGACCTCAGAGGAGGGGCAGTGCGCTTGTTTGGATTTCGGAGGGGTACTGTGTGTACTCCTGCTCAGACAGACCTCGCAAGTGTGTCTGGCGGGGTAGTTTCGCGGTGCGGAGTTAACTCTTTTGTGCCTGGTCTTGAAGCCCTTTGGGCAAATGGGACATGAAGTGTGCTTCATAAAAATCTTAATTGTTTTGGAAAAAGATTGTTCTTTAAAGTGGTGCAGATCACACATGAATGGTTAACCTAAGAGATGGTGGAAAGGGCTTGTAAGCTGGTAGGTCTCCCACATCAGGAGGTCTTTACTGAGCGCGCTCGTTGCCCAGGACCACCGCTGCTTGAGCAGAGCTGTCGGTCTGTGGCACCTCCCACACACTCCAGGGTTTGTGAGCCGGCATCTCTCTCCATGTTTAACACGGGCCTCCCAGGTCGCAAGGAGGGGGGTTGCGGGGGTTTTGGGGTGGTGGGGGTGGTGGGGACAAGGGGACAGGGGCGTAACATTACACGCAAGTGCTGAAAATAGCACCGGGAAGTAAAAAAAGGAGCGGGTATTTTTTGTGTTTGCGGTTCAGGCGCTAATGTCAGGGCAGGGCCCTGGGACTCGTACCCTCGGCGGAAATGGCGGCCTCTGTTATGGCCCTGTCTGTAATCCACCTCAAAGAGCAGCGCTCACAGTTTACGCATCTGCCAGACCTCGCCACGAACTCCCATGCATTCCCGCATGGCTCTGTTCTGCCAGCGGATACACTGTCAACAACATGCAAGAAAGCGCAATATCCTGTTTGTGCCGTAATGGTAACAATAAAAAATAACGACTGTAGCAACATTTGTAGCAAACTTTATACATAAAGAACTTCACAAGGAGCAACAATTTGAAGCAATCAGAGCAAAACAAAAGCAGGAAACTTAAAGTCTGTATCAACAGAAGACAACATTCTCAACGATCGAGAAGTACAGCAGAAATAATAGTATAAATTATATTTTAAATATGTTGCTGTCAGTTAAAAGCCAGAGATTAATTTAAAATGTGTGTAAAGTAGCCTGACCGAGCTGAGCCAGTGAGGCTGAAGGTAAATCAGGGAGGTGTTGAGGACGCTATTTAACTAGCACAGAACGTGATTGTGTTTATCTGTTAAACACAACAAAGCCTGTTTGTGTGAAGAGCTGTGGCACAGCCCCCCTGCTGCTTAGAATCAATCAACACCTGGGTTACACCTGGAGCACCAGGCCAATGGGCTTCCTGTTTATGTAATTACCTGTTCAGGTACTTAGGAACAGGGATAGAGGTGTAGTAGCCTCAACCTGCTGCGTCGGCCAGGGGCTTGTGTAGAGAATAACATGAACATCATTTTAAACTAAAATGAGCTTGAGAGTTAGCACGTTGACATGTTCTAGCTTTAAAGCAAGTTCTTGTACACCCGTGTTAGCATTAGCATTAGCACACTGCTACTCATTTCATCTTCTGCTCTCAGACGCTTTAGCTTTAGAGTTAGCTCTCTGACTCTTGTTTTATCTTCAGAATTCTGACATTCTAACACATATAAACTTTAAACGAGAGTTAGTGCTGTTTTTAGCCTGTATGTTGTCTTTCCCCACGATTTAACATTTGTCATGATATTTTGCACAATTATTGTTTTGATGTTTGTCCCTGTGAGCCTTCCCTTGTTGCTCATGGTCTGCCCACACCACTCTTAACCCTGCCTTCTTTCCTGTTTTTTTTTTTTTTTTTGCAGGAAGTCGAAGACGAAGCCCAATGGGAAGAAGCCGCCGGCTGAGGAAAAGAAGCACTACCTGGAGCCAGAGTACACCAAAGTACGGGTCGTCGACTTCGACCTCAAGGAGCTTGTGGTTTTGCCCCGGGAGATTGATCTCAACGAATGGCTCGCCAGCAACAGTATGTCACCGATGCGCTTGGCACCTTGGCACTATATTTACTGACTATTCTGTATGAGCCCATCTAACCTGACTGTTAAGTGCAGCACAATTATAAATTGTTTTTCTTAAAGAGGCAGACGCTTTAAAACAGAAAAAAAACAACTGAATTATACTGTACAAATCCATCTTCCCCTTTAAGAGAAACAGCTGATTAAAAGGTTATAACCAATCTGCCCCTTTAAGAAAAAATACTTATATTACTTTCCACTATTTTGCTTCTAGTTAATGTTTACAACCTTTTTAATCAAAGGAAAATTCTTGGTAATTTTCTTTTGTTGTGTCTGTATCTGTCTGTTTTGGAAATGACTTTAAAGCCAGGTGTTTGCCAGAAGGGAGGGTAGGTTTTTATTTTGCACTTACATAATGCTGTATAAAACAAAAGATTAGACAAGTTGAAACACAGATTGTGGATTTTTTTTTTTTTTTTTTTTTGTTCTATGAAATGTTCGGTGATAATGGCTTAAGTAAGCCTGTTTGATTGGAGCGTAATACGTCGGTGAATCAGGCGAAGCCCGGCAGCCTGGTGCAGCAGGGAATGTTTGCGTTCTGCATTTGGCTGCAATTAAATGCTTAATATCAGATGTGTCAGTTGAAAGCCACGCATGTTGAGACGTGCGCGAACGATACGCCAATATAAGATGAATGCCTTTTAACAATAGGACGCTAATTACAGTGTCGTTTGCTTCAAGGATTAGGGTAAAGCACTGGGCCCTCTGAAGGTACTGTGTTTGAAATGAGAGGCCGATTGTTGACACAATTTCAGCTTTACCTTCACTGAGAGAGAGAGAGAGAGAGAGAGAGAGAGAGAGAGAGAGAGGCTGATCACTCTAGTCTGGTCCTAGCTGCCTCTCTCGTTCTCTTTAGTGTTGTGGAACATTTACTTAAAAAAAAAAAAAAATAAACCCTGTTGTCACTTAAGTTTATTCTACCAGCACTTTGGTTCTAGCAGCTGTGTCTGTAGTAGGTTGTCCATAGCTAAGAGTGAGGTATATCGCTGTATTGCCCACCTGTAGCTGAAAGCAGTTCTTGTGAAGGTAGATTCATATAGGAGCGCCTAATTGCATTAAGTTGAATGTTTTATCTCACCCACTGCCTTTCTGTGTTTTTTGTTTGTTCCTTGCAGCAACAACCTTCTTCAATCTCATAAACCTGCAGTATAGCACAATCTCAGAGTTTTGCACCGGGGAAACCTGCCAAGCGATGACAGCCTGCAATACGTGAGTACCCACCCCCCCACCCCCAGGACAGAAAGTCTCTGTGTTCATAAGCCACAGACAAGCATGTGATGTCACCCGCTAGGGGTTTTATGGTATGTGTGTTCATCCCGAACCATTTTGGTACGGAAGTTACAGTTCGGTGCATGCAGTCATACAGAGAATACACGGTACTCTGTGTGTGAAGCTTGATGAACGTAATTTCATAAGCACGAGTTCCACCCGGAAGCCTTAAACTGTAAGCTGTTAGCAACATGCCATGCTAAGCTTAGCTCAAGCTGATTGGCGTCTGACTGAGTCAGTCACACCATGGCGAGTGCAAATGACATTACAGGAGCTTTTCAAAATAAATGTGCCAATTCTGTGCAGGCACACTGTGGACAGCCGATAGACCAGGGGGTCCTTTGTGTCCTACCATCAAGATCACATGGCCTTGTAGTAGAACCTTTGGGTAAAAAAAAAAACCCAATAAAATGGGAATGGAAGTTATTCAGGAAATTAAAACGGGTTGTTTTAGTCTCATATTTAAGTAGGCTACTCTGGGTTTTTTCTTGGCTATAAATCTTAGTTTATGTCAAGTTAATATGCAGAAGTTTAACTGAAGGTAATCAGGATCTGATTATATTTTTACTATCTTGGCTACATCTCTTTTGCATAAAGCCACCTAATCCAGTGTTATCTGTAGCGTTATCAACATGTTTGATTTCATCCTGGGCGCACACACACACACACACACACATCTGGGTGATTAGGTGAAAGTTTAACCAGAGAGCCCCTTAGGAGAGTGATAAAAGAATCTTAGGACGTTGCCATGACGAGAGAGTCGTGTTGGAACATTTACTCGGTCGTTTGACTGTTTTTCCTGTGTAGTTTTGGCTCCGGTGGTGCGGCACGGTGCAGGGGATTGAAGGGAATTGTGGGTAGGAGACGGCTCCTCGGGGGAGCGGAGATCAAACGGGCCGCAGGCTCCGCGGGCGACCTTTTAAGAGAGACTGCTCTGATTCTTCCCCTGTGTTGAGCTGCCAGGTAGACGGAGGTGTGGGTGAGGTGGGTGCGTGTGTGGAGGGCGGGGGGCCCCGTTCCGCCTCTGGCTCTGTAAAACTGAAGCAAAGGCCTCACAAGTCGACAGACAGAGGGGGGATTCCACTCCTGCCTGTATCAAAGCCATCTGAGAGCGCCAAAACGTGCTCTGCACCGGAGACACAACTGAACAGCGCGCCCAGCCTCCGGGCGTCAGCCGGTGCTTAAGCCTCTGTGTGGTCCAGACTTCAGACTCTCCACCTCTGATAGGGAAACTGGATCACCTTGGTACCTTTTCTGGGACTAGGAATTCTGTGATCTGATTGGCTCCTGCAGAGTTTTGATGGTTGATTTGATTAGTGTAGCCAGTTAATCATTTCACTTACTCTCTTTGTTGTGGGAGTGTGGTTTATTAGTGTTGGGAGTCTGGAGTGAGATGATAGGTCGGCTCACACTTATGACATCATAATTATGGGCCTGACACGAGAGGGTAAGGTTTGTGTAGGGGATGAGACGACCCTATTGGCTTAGGCTCCTTGGCTGTGGGGATGCAGGAACTCCAGGGAGCAGGCTGGTTTGCTTTAGCCTGTCAGCCTAACAGGTTGATCCAGTCGGGGAAGCAGGCGCTCTCCTTTAGGGACGAGCTCCTTGTGAGGCAGGAAGAACCAGATCTCTGGTGGGTCCTGCCATCACACTCAATCGACCGTGACAAAGAAAAGCAAACAAAACCGTCAGGAGGCTGGAAAATCACCGGGTCCTGCGGCAGGCGTAGCCATTTAAAGTCAAACGAAGAGACGCGGGGGCGAACTGTCACTCAGTAACGACACTGCCATTATGGGCCTGCAGACTGCTATTAGCTCAGAAACGGCTCCGTCCCCATCGCCGAAACCGTAAAATCCTAATGAAGGTCGCCAACGCTGGTGTTGTGCCGCTGAGACTAACCCGTGCTTGATGTTCCCAAGCAAAGCAGAGGTCGTCTTTTTTCAGTGGGGTTTGGTGCTCTGTAGACGAGTATCTGGTGTCTCTGTAGGATCTGTGTTTGCTAACAGTGTGTTCTTCGTATTTGCTCCCCAGGTAAAAGTGCATGCTCTGTTTTCTCATTAAACTCGCGCACACAGCGGGGCAGGCAGGGTCAGAATCGTCTGTCCGTGTTTCGCCCCGGCCCCTTAAGCCTCTGACCCCAGAATTGGTTTATGTTGACGGTTCAGCGAGCCTTACCTCAGGTGATCCACTCACAGTGTGAACCAGCCAATCGGGGGAGCTGTTGGGTGGCGTCCCACTCTGTGATTGGAGGAGACATGGGGGTGGGGGGGGCTCAGGAGGTAGAGTGGTCTGAGAATGCCGTGGGCCGTCTGGGAATGTGGCAGTTGTAGTCTGCTCAGGGAACGAGCTGTCTGTCACTAGGCCTCTGTCACACACCTCTGCAGACGGGATGTCTGCACACACACACACACACCCACACACCCCCACTGTTATGTACACATGCACACACACACACATACACGCGCACACACACACCCCTGCATACACAAACACACCCCAACTATTATACGCACACACACACACAGGTAGGGCTGGCCCCTCTTGGGTGGTTTATTGGGAAGCAGAAGGAAGTGCAGGTAAAGAATGCAAATGCACATTAAGGGGGTGCTTTTTCAGCTGTAGCTCATAGTAGTCAGGTAAAGTCCCTGCCATGTTTGATTGCCAGAGGACAATTCCTGTGTTAGCCTGATTTAAACCCACATCATCGTAAATCTGTCCCAGAGCCTCTGCTGCCCCTGCTGGCCAATGCTGGCCACTGCAGGTATGCAATTTTTTTTTTTTTTCCTGCAGTTTCAGATGGGACACTCTGCATGCGTCTTCCCCATCTTCTTCTGTCTGTCGCTTTCTCTCTGTCCCGCTCTCCTCCTCCTCCTCCTCATCGTCTTATCCTCTTGCTTGCATTCTTTCTTACTTTCTCTCTTTTGCACTTACCCTTCCCCTCTCTCGCTCTCTCTCGCTCCCCCTTTGTTCAGGGTGACCCTAATGCCAGAGTGTGGTAAGTGGGTCTTTCCTGTGGGATCAGTTATGTGGCTAAGTCCCTTCTGCATTCCTGGGCATTAGCCCTGACCCCCCAACCCCACCCCTCAGGGTCAGCGTGTCAGTAGCACAGCTCCATTACCCAGCATGCCCCTGGGCTGCGCTCGGCAGGCCGTCCCGGCCTGGCCTCGGTGTCGCTCGCGTTCACCTGAGACGCACGCAGACGTCATGGCGCTCAGGTGATTGTCAGGTTAGCGCTCGTGACTCGGGGTGAGTCGGTCCAGGAGGCCCGTGTCAGGCCCGGCTCGTGATCGCCCTGCTGAAAACAGAGATCCACCTGGGACTGTAGAGTGTGTGAGTGTGTGTGTGTGTGTGTGTGTGTGTGTGTGTGTGTGTGTGTGTGTGTGTGTGTGTGTGTGTGTGTGTGTACAATACGGATACCTGCCACGAAGCCACTGTTTCCTCACCATTGTTGCGTTACAGGACATTTTTTCTTAGCTCAGCAGACGCCCTTAATCCGGAGCGATTTGCACAGTTTACGTTTTCACACAGCTGCATGTTTCACTGCCGCAATCAGGTCAAGCACCGTGAGCATGGGTGCCACACGAGCGCTGACCTGGGGTTTCAACCGCGGTGTTAGTCCTGTTCCTAAAGCATAATGCTACATGGAAGTGTGTGTGTGTGTGTGTGTGTGTGTGTGTGTGTGTGTGTGTGTGTGTGTGTGTGTGCACGCGCGCTGGCATGTGTGTGCATGCATGCGTGTGGTTTGGGGAAGTGACTATGCTGAGATGGAAGTTTAGGAGCTTGGCTCGGTTGTTCCAGTGCTGTTGTTGATGAGGCCGTTAGAGGGTAGCTCAGTAGCCTGACTCTCGCCTCCGTCTCCCCTCTGCAGAATATACTACTGGTATGACGAGAGGGGGAAGAAGACCAAGTGCACAGCCCCGCAGTACGTAGACTTTGTCATGAGTTTGGTGCAGAAGTTGGTGACGGACGAAGACATCTTTCCCACAAAATACGGTGAGTATGGCAAAATACTGCCCCCTAGTGTTCAGTTCATAGCATTGCAGCCACTTTTAGATCTTACACTGAGGCACTGCTTTAGTCTGTCTGTTAAAGGAATGGAAATGGTGCCCCCTACTGTTTGAATGAAAAAGGACAACCATGAAATCTACACTGTGGAGACCCAGAGTCTTGCTGCTTTGTGGTTAACCTTGTGTAGAGAATCTAAGAACTTGTGTTGCTTTTTTATTTTTTTTTATTCTTTACCCAACCTTATTAGTCAATTTAAATAGGCAAAAAGCAAAGGAATTTGAAGTCGTTCCTTGGTGTGGTTTTACTGCATCTGGGAAACTGAGTGTCGGATCATTATTTTCTCTTATTCAGGCCTGAAGTATGCACTGGTAAGACCAGCCGGTTGTATCTACAGAGAGACACCACAGCTGCACAGAATAAACATTTTGCCATTCAGGCCCTCAGATTTAGAAACCACACCCATTAGCTGGAGAAACGGCTTTTTTTCTTTTGGAACGCTACTCACAGAACGCCCCGTTAAACTGCTGCTGGTAATAAACTCATAACATGAGTTTGAACAAGCAGGCATGTTTATTACTTCAAAACAAATTATACAAAACAATGTTGTGACATTTATGTTGGTGTCAAACCTTTGACAAAAGCACAGATCTGTCAAAACATGTCAATAAAACAATAATCATGTAGTTTTAGTCTGCCTGGCTTACTGCATTAGGGGTGTCAAAGAAGTCCCTCTTCTTAAGCAAATAATAAACTGCATTTCTGTCTGATTCCTGATCTTCCTGCCTGTATGTCGCTTTTGTCATCATATGAGATATTAAAATCTTCCGTCCGTCTCCAGCGCAGGCGTTAACGTCCTCCTCCTTTCTCCTCTGCAGGTAAAGAGTTTCCCAACTCGTTCGAGTCTTTGGTGAAGAAGATCTGCCGGTACCTGTTCCACGTGCTGGCGCACATCTACTGGGTGCACTTTAAGGAGACAGTGGCGCTGGACCTGCAGGGACACTTAAACACACTGTACACACACTTCATCGTCTTCGTCAGGGAATTCAACCTGGTGGACCCTAAGGAGACGACAATCATGGACGATCTGTCTGAGGTCCTCTGCGCCCCGCTGCCCCCCCGGCCCCCACCCCAGCCCCTGCCCCCGCCCCCGCCGCACACAACCATGTGACAGAGAGATGAGCGGGTCCCTGGAGGGGCCGTCGCCATGGCCACAGGGGGAGGGGAAGGGGGGCGGGGGCTCGGATGTCTGCAGGACTTCATCATACCTTCTGCTCTCAGAATACCGCTAAAGAGGGACTGTGCAGTTTTGGGAGGTGGTGGGGGGGAGGGCTAGCACACCAGCAGGAATTGGTGTGAGCTACCCCAACCCCCTAAAAAAAAAAAAAAAAAAAAAACCCTTCTCCACAACCACCCCCACCCCACCCCCACGCAACAAGGCACATCCTGCCTGCCTCACCCCCCCTCCCTTTATCTAGGAAACCAACTATGACTTGGTTTATTTCTCCTTTTTAATTTTGTTTTTGTTTTCATTTTACGTTTTATGATTTGTTTGTTTGTTTTTGTTTTGCTTGTTTATTTTTTTTCCCCCGGGGGGATGGGGGGAGGGGGTTGCAGTGGGTGGAGCAGGGGGCACAGAGTTTGTTTTTATTTTGTTGTTTTTGTTTTTATTATTTGTGTTTGCTCCCCCAGGCTCCCTGGGAACCCCCAGTTGGGCTGGTGGTGCCACCTCTTAGGTTTGGTATTATGATCCCATTATTAAAAACAGGCAAACAGAGAGACACTTTTTCACCATAGTGGCTGCTGCGTCCTTCCCGTTCTGGTCGCAGTGGTGGGAGGGGTTTTGCTGGTGGCATGGCGGCTGTTCTGTACCTAATCCCCCCCACCGCCTCCAGGCCCACTGTCCCCGTTTCCTTTATCACCTGTATTTAGTTTTTCGTTCGGGAGGTGGCGGGGTGGGGCGGGGCTTTCCTAAAGCTTCAAGCCTGAGGAAGGGATGGGCTCAAAAACAAAGAAAAAAAAAAAAAAACAAAAACAAACAGAAAAAAAATTGCCGCTGTCTTCATCTTTAGC
Organism: Albula goreensis; assembly: GCA_022829145.1. Lineage (NCBI taxonomy): Eukaryota > Metazoa > Chordata > Actinopteri > Albuliformes > Albulidae > Albula > Albula goreensis. Next base: position 2,888,630 of record CM040741.1, on the reverse strand, counting down.
ATCGCTCCTGCGCAGTCGCAGTCAGATAACCTCTGTAAAGCCCATCGGTAGAGCAGCCTGGAGCCTAGAGCCAGCTGCCTGCAGTAACCAGCCGTAACCAGCAGGGGGCCTCAGTGGGAGCAGGGCAGGGGAATGGGAACACCACACGTCCTTACCGAAGGAGGGACAAACGCTCCATGGCTGCACCAATGAGGATAAAGGGGGGGCTACATGGAGAGAGACCCGCCCCTCAAACTACCTCCCTCCACCCTTCCCCCCCCCGAGTGAATTGGTGTGTTCTGGAGGGCCTCTATGTCGCAGCTCGTCCCACTGGGACAAAAACACACACAAACGCACGCACACTCGGCCCGCTGGTCAGCAGGTTTATCCCTGTTCAGCATCCGGTAATGTGCCCCAGAACCCCCCAAAACAGGAGTTTGTGGGAGCGGAGGGTGAGGAGGTGGAGGAGGAGGGTGAAGAGAGGAGGAAGGGGAGGGAGGAGAGGAGGAGATGTTTAAACTGCAATCATGGAGTCGGCCCTCCCTGTCCTGATCTAAGACGCTTCCATCCTTCTGATCTCCCTGTCCTGTCCCTCTTGGTTTTTTTTTTTCCTGAAAGAGTAGTAGGTCAAGAATTATTAAAGATAAAGGAAACGTACACACATATATAAATATATATATATATAATATATGCACACTTGACTAGCAATGTGGGAAGGCCAACCCAGGAGAGGAGGGCTTTTTTAGGCCAGCGCTGCGTCACTGTTCAGAAAATGTTTTGCGCGTGGTTTCTGTAGGGAAGACCTCTGTGTCTAAAGAGGGCTGGGTTTTATTTTCCTTTTTATTTATTTTTAATTTTCGTTTTTAATTTTGATATTTGCAGGGTCCTTCAGTTCTGGCTTTCATTTTTATGTATTTTAATTATTATCTAAGTTAAAAGCAATTTAATATTTTATGCTCTGTGAATTATAACCTAATAAAAAGAAAAAAAATTCCATTTGTGGTCTCTCTCGTAGTTATTGGCATGCATTTGACTGGTGTGACGACACTTAGCCCACACTTATCAGCAGTACATCTTACATTTGTCATGGTGCAGACGTTGAGGAGTTCAAATTTTCGAAACTCTTCTTGACCCAAAATGCAAATCATTGTACTTCCGCTCATATCCACTAGGTGGCGGCACAATGGTACAAACAATGGAATCTTCCATCGGGAGTGGCCAAAACGAAAAAAAAAAAACCTATCCACTCTGCAGCATTATAGGAATTCGAGTTTTTTTTGCTTATAAATAATTTCTATGGTCTTATGAAATATAAAATTTATGGTTTGTATGTAATAAATGTCTTATTTATCTATACATTTACAATACTGGTATCCATGTATTTACATGCTGTTCACATAGGCTTCACGATACAATTAACTACCAGCCAGAAAAACTGTGAACGTTGAATTAATCAAATTTTAAAATCAGAGAAGTAAGGGAGTCTATGTTGCTGCCCTGTAAATGGATAGTCGCCAGCTCCGTCTCGTCTTGTGTGTAGAATTAGTCATGTCCACTAGGTAGAGCCCTTTCACCGCTGAAAGACCATGATGATGCACAAAATCCGTGGACCCGTCCTGCCCTACCAGTGTATGAATGGCCTGCTTCTCTCAGTCACCTATACAGAACAAACATAGAGGATAACACCAGGCTAGTGGTTCCCAGACTTCATCCTGGGGTTCCCTGTGTATGCTTGCTTTCATTACAAAAGTAATAACTTCTGCACTGAAACAAGCTGTTAATTTTTTTATTTGACATTTGATGTCAGTTGTCAGTTCATGGAGGATTTCTCAGTAAGGTAAATTTATCGAACCTGTAAATCATCTTTCTGGATTTATCTAATGATAAATCAGTGTAAGTTAAAGAATGTGAAATGCAGATTGCTTTTTTTTTTTTTAAAAATCAAAATGACACTTTTTCTACTATTGTCCTGTGTATTGACCTGTTTTTTTCTATTTTGCCATTGCTCTGAAAGTGTTGAACTGTGAATGAAAACAGCACCCCGTGCTTCCTCACTCCCCCATTGGCATCGCTGAATAGTGTTACAGGTGGCTGAGCAGTTTTACATAGGGCTGCATGCAGTTTTAAATGCAGATGTTGGCAGATGTTGGCCTGTTCTCTGGACATGTGAGTTTAAGGGCCACCTGCGCATGGGTGCAGTCTGGAGGCCGGACATCAGGTCGCACAGACAGACAGATGGAGAAGTGCAGCTGTGCAGGTTCAGTACACACCTGGGTAATGTCAGCTTTCATTTATCTCTTACCATCACTTCATCCAACTGCTCACTTACCCCTCTCTCTCGCACCTCTCTTTTGCCTCTCTTGCCCTTCTTTTGTCTGCCCATGTCTCCCTTCACCCACCGCACACACACACACACACACACACACACACATGCATGTATGGTTGTGGAGTTCTCACACACACACATACACACACACACACACACACACACAGCTGTAAACACACGTGAGCATATGTACATATGCACATGCACGCACACATACACATACACACGTGAGCATATGTGCGCACACACACACACACACACACACACGTTTGTAGCGCACACATGCACTTCATGCATGACAGTTAGAGAACACCACTGCCCCAGGCAGACACATGGCTCGTCTGTTCAGTTGAAGGCAGCTTTAATGGAACATCACAATTTGACTGTGAAAGCTGGCGAGCCGTGCACTACAGATCCACCCGAGCCTTCGCCTGTTTTCCAGTCAGAGGAGTGAAACCGAGCTCTGTGTGAGACCGAACTCAGCTGTGTTTCCTGCCCACGTTTCACAACATGAACATGCTGCAAACAGGGCAAAGAGACAGCCAGCCTGCACAAACACTGCTGTTCCTATTCAATCGGGCAAAGTTGCAGCTGATTCAAGAATAATGCATTATGGGTATTACTTGTAGCGTGCAAAAAAAAATAAATAAAGTTTGCAAACCACAACATGTCACCTGCTATTGTGGTCAGTTAACTGAACAGTATGAACAGAATTTGCCATATAGGAAAACATTAAATATTGTATTAAAATTACAAATATTAATGATATCTGTCCCACTGCATTTTTCAAATGGATCCCACACTTTATTTCAAATGACACGAGACCCACTGTCAGAGAACGTTCGTCTACATGCAGCTCTGTCAGACGATTATTGCATACGATTATCAGCGGCGTTTTACTTCTAGCTGTGCACGGTGTACTCACTGATGCACCCTGAGATATGTGCAAATGAGCACGAGGCTTTTGTCGCGTGCGTTTAGCAGGGATTCCATGCAGTTTCCCTCCGTGTCAATAAGACGCTTCAGCACGAGTACATTTACGGTGCAATCTCACTGCTGTGCATATTTAAACAGTGCAATATACATATATTTCCTTATTGGTTCCAGAACAGTTTTAAGTTTTAAGGTATTATACAAAATACACGGAAGTTATAGATCTATCTAAATTTATCATTCAAAACCAAAAATTAAGTAAAATGAAACATTACCTGAATACTTTTATAAAAATACGTTCATCTTTAGAAATTATACACAATTATTTCCATAAATAAATATGAACGTTTAGGGTAGCAAAACCTTTAGAAATAATAACAGCCATCCTGGTCAATAAAATTACTGGCAGATGCTCTGTTGCTTCAGTTTTAAGGAGAGATGTCGCCGTCTGACAGAACCGGTCGGCGAGAAGTCATGGAGTTTGAATCTTGGGGGCCCCCCGTCCTCGTCCAGTTTCTTGGCGCTGCAGACTGGGGTTGGCACTTTCACCGTGTTTCCGAACTTGGAGTAGTCCACGGCGTACATTCCCTCCTCCTCAGTCACGGTGGACACAAAACGCTGTCCCCACAGGATCTCTTCCGACAGGTAGGACGTCCGCGCCTGGGTGGTGATGCCCGTGGTCTCGACGACCCCTTCCAAGACCACAATTACCTCTATGTCCTCGTGTTGCAGTTCCTCGGCGGACAGCTCGTAGAGGGGGCTGTTTTTATCTATGATGTGACAGATTATGAGAGGAGACACTAGGAAGATGCCGTTCGTCCCGACGGGGTTGTCGATTTGAATGTCTATCTGGTCGAGGGGGACAACCTCGCCCTCGTTGGTGGCGGTGCGCCGCACCACCTGCATTCGGACCGTGGCGCTGATGATCATGCTCTTGCGCAGGTCCCCGATGCGGATCATGAAGCACAGCTTGCCGTTTCGGACGGCGATGACCGCGTGCTTGCTGAAGATCAGCGTCTCCGCGCGCCGGTTGGCCTGGGCGGTCTTCATGAAAATGCAGCCCAGCATGATCGCGTTAATGACCAGACCCACGATGTTCTGGACTATCAGGATGATGATGGCCGAGATGCACTCCTCCGTCACCATGCGTCCGCCGAAACCAATGGTCACCTGCACCTCGATCGAGAACAGGAACGCCGAGGCAAAAGAGTGAATGCTGGTGACACACGGGACGAAATCATCACCTTTCTGGTCCAGGTCCCCGTGAGCAAACGCCAAAAGCCACCATATCATACCAAACAACAGCCAACTACATAAGAACGACATAGTAAATATGATAAGCGTGTGGGTCCATTTTAAATCGACTAAGGTGGTGAATACGTCTTGCAGAAACCGTCCTTGCTCTCGAATGTTCGTATGTGCCACATTGCAGCTTCCATTCTTGTCCACAAAACGAGCCTTCCGCTGCTTCGCTTTATATTTTGGTTGCAGGACATCTTCCGCCAAACGTGTCAGCACATAGTCTTCAGGAATAAGCCCCTTTCTGGACAACATATCGCTCCCATACTACACACATGCGAAAGGTACCTTCCCTCCGCGGACGCAGGTTTACCACCGTGTTGTGAGTCCAGATTCATAACACAGGGGATAGCCCCTCATGCGTTTCCTTTACAAAGCGACTCACCCGTGACAGCGGTCGCCTCGGTGACAGCTGACTGGAGATAACCACTGTCATCTGTTTTCTAAAAGTGTGTGTGTGCACCGCTCGACTCGCCCGAATCAGGCGGTCCGCTGGCACGAAATTCCTGGGAGAGGATTCTACTTTCACTTCAGCTGCCGCTGCCTGTCACTTGCAACCGGATAGCGAGTCCGCCCTGTCCTGTCCCCTGAAAACCTCCCCCGTTAAACGTTGCTGGAGCCACGGCTGCATGAAGCTAGTAGCCTACTTTCAGCTCGAGAAGATTTCCACCACTGCAGCACAGCCCAAGACAGAAAAGTGTGTTCGGTTCAAATGTCCGCAGTAGAGAAGAAATCTCATACGACTGCGGTATCGCGCATGTGGATAGGCATGGAGTGCAAGGGCCGTGACTGCACTCCTTAGCAAGTCGTTCACTGCTGATACAAGTTACAAAACCAGTCACTACTTCCCTATTAAAGATATCTAACACCGTACTGGAATTTTGCTTTGAGGATGTGAAACAGCACAGAACAAATTGATTAGTTGACATGAAGTATTAATTAGTGCTAGCTGTGTCACAAAGCCACAAGCGCTGTGCTGCTTATGTTCTAATAATTATTAGTTTCGTTACATTGGATTCCTTTCATTTATTTCAGGCAAAACATTTTGTACATCTTACCGTTTCCAGTCTTCACATGCTGCGAAATATATCATAAGAACACATAACTGTCTTCACTATTCGCTGTCATTGTCATGAGCATCTGTTCTGCACCTGGGGGCAGTTTTCCACTCACTGTTGCTAAAAAAAGGTTGTATGAATTTTATCTTTACTTTTTCAGTCATATATATAACATTTTTTATTGTTCTTTGTATGTCTGTGATAGATATGAGACAACAGAAAACTTCAGTGACCACTTATGTTGTGAGAAGTTTATATCTCTCCTCTCATTCATAGCTGGTGAACAGTTGGTGTAACTCAACAGGAAGAGACAGGTCACCATTTTCCTTCAGAACTAAGATGGCTGACCTCTGTGTGTCTTTGCACTTGTGTCACTACATCCCAGAATGTGGGAGCTTACCTTTTGGTCATTTTAAGTTATTTGAGAGGATTTATGTTTAAAATATTAGATCTTGCAGGTCATATGTTATATGTTATATGTTTCCACAAAGATTTACTTCCCTCTTACTGTGTATTAAAGGGAAACTGGTGATCTTTTATGTATAAAAATCCTTACCACTGTTTACCTCCCAGAGGCCAGAAGGTCTGAATGTATTATCTACTACCGTCAAAATCAATTGAAAGGAGACTATTTCCATATTTTCAAGGAAAACATAAGAAAGCAAACATTAGCTTTTTGATGAGAATGCATTTTTTATTAATAAAGAATTAACATTTTATATACAAATATGATACATGGTTAAAAAATAAAAATCCCTTGTACAATTGCACTTTGAAGGACCACCTCTCCGCTCATTTGTCTGCCCGAACGAAAGAGGCAAAAACGCTGTCTTCCCGGTCAAGCAGAATGCCAGGCTTGTCGTACTCCAGAATGATCCCACGCTTCATCACTATGACGACATCAGCGTTCAGAATCGTGTGGACTCGGTGCTGAAAGCGTGAAAAGAGGCAAGTGAATCACAGGGGGGCAATTTTGTCCTCAACGAGCAAACACCAAAATGTCGGTAATTCATGAGTGCACAGCCATCATCTCTGTCATCATCGCGTGTATCCTGCTGATTCGTGATTATGAGAGCAAAGCGTTTCATCAAATCAACATCTATTCAAGGCACACTTTTTTTCCCCTACATTTCCCCTGTTGTAATTTCCATGCACTCAAGGGCACGGCATTCATGTTCCCGGAAAGCTCTAATGGATGCAAGCTTTATCCTGCCTCAATTTAGGCCGAAATTTCCTTGTTTGGATCAAATCTAAAATACTAACCCATGGCCTGAATGTGTTTTGTTATATAAGGCAAGAAGTAAAAAAAAAAAAAAAAAAAGTAAAAAGCATTTAGGCCCTGCAGAGACAGAGGGCGCACAGCCAACCCGAGGCGTGCGTTACTCTCTGTAGAATATAAACCAGACTCAGCTTTGCAGGTACATGCAGAGCAGCTCTCACACAACGTTGTATGCACTGATATGTACACAATATGTACACAAAGACCATATGATGTCCCTCCAACATATGAAAATGGGCAGCCTGTGGTCTAGTGGATAAGGTACATGACTGGGATCACCAACTTGAGGTTGGTGGTTCAAGCCCCAGTTAAGCCCCCTAGTTGTGTTTGCCACAGCTAGAAAACCACTGCTGTTGGGCCCTTGAGCAAGGCCCTTAACCCCACATTGCTCTTAGGGGGGATTGACCCTTGGTTAGCATAATTAAGCATCAGCCATATGACTGCATTTGTGCTCAGGGTAAAAAAAAAAATGTAAAAAAAATTGCGCACTGTGCATGTGTATACAATCTCTGTGATACTCACTGTCATGGTAACCACAGTTCGGTCTCTGTGATACTCACTGCTATGGTAACCACAGTTTGGTCTGCAATCTCTGTGATATTCACTGCTGTGGTAACCACAGTTTGGTCTCTGTGATACTCACTGCTATGGTAACCACAGTTCTGCAATCTCTGTGATACTCACTGCTATGGTAACCACAGTTTGGTCTGCAATCTCTGTGATACTTACTGTTATGGTAACCACAGTTCAGTCTTTGTGATACTCACTGCTATGGTAACCACAGTTCGGTCTGCGAAAGCGGTCATCACCACTTTCTGTAGGATGCTTTCCTGTAAGGCAAAGGTGGTGTTAGAAAACGCACCAATCACACGTAAACAGCACGTTCCCATTCTGCGCTGTCCAGGGTACTGATTTACTCATGTTGAGCGCAGTCAGCTCCTAGCTCATTTAACACTCAAACACAATCTTAATACGGTGAATTCACAGTCTGTGTTTCCGTAAAACCCTGTTTACATTTTAGATCCCGGTAATCTCTCTAACGATGGGGAAAATCAATAGTGGTAAACAGAGAGTCCCATTCCCGCTTCCTGATTGGCCTTTAGTCCTGTTCCTGTTTCCTGATTGGCCTTTAAGTGATGCGTATTAACATGGTATATCATGACTACAAATCATTGTATGGGAATATCACTGCTCAATTGAGTATTAATGGAGTTAAACTTGCTGGAATCAGCTTGCTATTTACAGAGTCTGACAACCCCAGAATATGACAGTGAAGCACTGCTGTTGGCATGGCCAAAGGGTGCCTTATTCTTAGACAAAAACACTTACCTAAAATATTGTGGAAAAAAATAGGGATTACAGTAATGTCATTCACATATTGAGCAATGAAACCTAAGTTTTAAATGTCTTTTTTGTGTTTTTGAAAGAGAAAAAAAGAACATTTATATTGCAGAAGCGATAAGGCACAAGAGGCTACAGTTTTATCACCAGTATTTGCTCTGCTGCTGTATGTGCACTTGACAGCTGCACAGATAGGAATGGTAAACCACAGCCTCCCGTGTCTTATCACTGTGAGGTGAGAGGCTCTCATGTGCAGCAAAGGCAATCTGGAATCACATGTTCAAAGCAAAACAATCCTTAGACACAAAGCTTTAGTGGGTAACATGGAACAGAGGCACCCTGAAACTTAAAACCTCATGTGAATCAAACACAACCACTGCTGTCTGTCACTCAGGCCTGTCAACAGGAGGTCTTATCCACAATGTGTGGGTACGATTTGAGCATCCCTTTAGGAAAGACCATGCTTCACTTCTCAAGAGGAATGTCACAGCAATGAACTCATTACAGAGACAGGAAGCCCTGTGTGTGTGTGCGTGTGTGTGTGTGGGTGTGAGTGTATGTGTGTGAGTGTGTGTGTGTGTGTAAGTGTGTATGTGTTTGTGTGTGTGTGTGTGTTTGTGTGTGTGTGTGTTTGTGTGTATGTGTGTGTGTGTGTGTTTGTGTGTGTGTGTGTGTTTGTGTGAGTGAGTGTGAGTGTGTGTGTGTGTTTGTGTGTGTGTGAGTGTGTGTGTGTGTAAGTGTGTTGTGTGTGTGTGTGTGTGTGTGTGTGTGTGTGTGTGTGTGTGTGTGTGTGAGTGTGTGTGTGGTCATTGCTGAATGACTGGAGTCTTTCTGACTGACACCTGTGGAGGGTCCCCTCCTCCCGCCTCACCGTTGCCATGTCGATGGAGGCAGTGGCCTCGTCCATGATGAGGATGCTACTCTTGCGCACGAAGGCGCGCGCCAGACAGAAAAGCTGCCGCTGGCCCTGGCTGAAGTTCTCCCCGCCCTCCGTCACCATGGCCTCTGCAACACAAGGACAACATGTCTTACACACACACACACACACACACAACACACACACTTACACACACACACACACACACACACACACACACACACACACACACACACACACACACACACACACACACTGCCCTCTGTCACCATGGCCTCTGCAATGCAAGCATGACATGTCTTACACACACACACACACACACACACCATGGCCACTGCAACACAAGGACAACATGTCTTACACACACACACACACGCACACACTGCCCTCTGTCACCATGTCCACTGCAACACACGGACAACATATCTTACACACACACACTCACACACACACACACACACACACACACACACCTCTCACTATTAAAACCCAGCTTTAGGATGGTGGTCACAGGGTCTAAAAAGGTCAGATTTTTTTCAGATTTCTGTGTAAATATTTGTTTCTTCAATGTTGTCAGGAATGTACAGAAATGGTACATGTGGCTAAAGGCTTAAAATATTTCAGATAACCTGCACAGATATAAAAATACATTCACAATAGTCCCCATTTCTTACATATAATGTAAATACATACGGCCCAAAGTGCCTCAAAATGTTGCTGTGGGGAATGTAAGAATTACAGGTTTTTTGTTGTGCCAAAGGCGACTCTGGTGAACAAACTGAGCAGAGGTGTGTAACTCCAGCCCTAGGGGGCCAGTGTGTATGCTAGTTTTTGGTGTGTTTCAGTGCTTCAGTACCTAACTTATGATTGATGTCATTGATTGGCTGAAGAGTCTACACCCTGTGCTTCCATATCCAATGAAGCTCTGCTCTAGCATTTGAATCAGGGCTCAACTTTGACCTGGGGTGCTGTGAGGTCAGCTGGTTTGTACTGTCACCCTAAAATCAGCCATCAGTGAAAACAGTTTTGGGGGTGTCAACAGAAGTGAGCAACTGCAATCAGCTGCTGTAATGATAAACTAAGTGCTGAGTAACCATAACAGTAGCAGACCCTCCAGGCCCCAGGCCCAGGGTTGGGGTTAAGCTGTTATCAGCAGGCCTGCTCTGGAGGTTCTGCCCCAGGGTGGAGGCTCTTACCGAGCCCCCCAGGCAGGGCCTTCACCACAGGCTTGAGCTGGGCGATCTCCAGCGCCTCCCACAGCATGCTGTCTGTGGCCTTCCTCTCTGGATCCAGATTAAACCTGCACAACAGACACACAGACAGACAGAGATGGTCAGCACAGACAGACAGACAGAGAGAGGCAGTCAGTACTGACAGATGGACTGACAGACAGACACACAGACAGACAGAGACGGTCAGCACAGACAGACTGACAGACAAAGGCAGTCAGTACTGACAGACAGACTGACAGACAGAGGCAGTCAGTACTGACAGACAGACTAACAGACAGAGGTGGTCAGTACTGACAGACAGAGGTGGTCAGTAACAGGCAGGCAGACAGAGGCAGTCAGTACTGACAGATGGAGAGAGGCACTTCGTACAGACAGACAGGTAGACAGACAGACACACAGCAGAAACAGTGACAGGCAGTGGAGACAGTCAGTACTGACTGACAGACAGACAATCAGACAGACACAGGCAGTCAGTACAGACAGAGTCAAAGAGTACAGAAAGTCAGTACATACTGACAGACAAACATAGGCAGTGATTATAGACTGATAGCTGATAGCTGAGTCTGTGAGTATAGAAAGACAGATAGAGACAGTGAATATAAGTGATCAGACACAGCAGAGACGATGGGTACTGAGAGACAGAGACGGCAGACAGAGTTGCAGTCAGCCCCGAGCAGAGGAGCCGCCCTGCAGAGCTGCTTAATAATGGAGGTGGAAACTGCAGAGTAACCGGAGCTCGGGAGGGGCTGGCGTTCCCACCGCAGCCCGCTCCTTCTGAATGACACGTGCTAGCGAGCGGAGATAACATCCCGCAACTCTCTGCGGGTCAGAGGGCTGGCTGTTCTGGGGTCAGCGCGGGTCGTCAGACACTGTTACATAAATAATGCAGCGTTTATTACACCCTCACCAGGGGCGCTTGTGCCACTCACAGTGAACCCTGCTCTCGTCTCCTCGTTCAATTCTCCAGTTACATTCAGCCCTGTCCTTATCTAACACTCTCATTAGGAGCGACTCGCACAGCGTACATTTTTTATACACTCCTCAGTCATACGCCCGGATATTTTACTGAAGCAATTTAGATGAAGAAACTTTCCCAAGGGTCTGCTTGGGAATTGAACCTGCAAGGGTTCAGAGGTGCTGATGGGACTGGAGGGATTGTCTCTCCAGAAACACTATTCTATGATGGAGCAAGTGGCCGCAGTCTCCCTTGGTTCATGAATTTAATGCGTGTGCTGAATTGATGACTGGCTGTGTTCAGCCATTTAGATGCTCTTACCCAGAATGCCTTGCATGGTTTACATTTCTACACACTGTTTACATTTCTTTACTGAAACCATTTGGGTTAAGTGCCACGCTCAAGTGTACACCAGCAACACCCTGCGTGAGAATCAAACCCACCACCTCTGAGTTACAACATCAGATCCTTAACCATTACACTACAGTGCTACCCAATCCCATTTTTTAATCGTATGTAGCACATCTTTCATTCGGGGTTTGTTGACCTGACTTAACTCCCCAGCGCTGTGCAATTCCGCATTCTCCGACTTCGGCTGAACACATTTTAATTGGGTGTTTTATAACATGGTACGATGCGTTTTTATAAAGGGGAGGGGCTACAGTAAACGTATTCGCACAGTATCTGGGTCGTGTACTCGGAGTCGTTGAGCCCATTGGCTAACGGTTGATCGGAAGCCGCTGCTCTAAAGCGTACGTACGTACGGCGAAAACCCAGAAGGCTTTCAGAGGATTCAGTTCGTGGGATTTGGGCCAAGCGATGCTTTTTGATGTTTCTCTCCGCTTTCTTGATGACCCAGATACATAAACCGCTGTGGAAATGAGGGAACAGTGACGGCTTGCCTTTGTGTTTCTAAAACGAAATGCGGCTAAGCTTCAGTGTTCCAGACGCAGCTGGCCGGATTCAGACATCACCAGCATCAGTGGTCCGGACATACTCAGATGGACTGAAGATATTTTACTTTACTATTATGGGCTGTGCTGCTCCATGAAACAGCCAGGAAGAGACAAACGGGCCTGTAAGTAATGTGTTTCTCAGGAGATATGGAGAAAAGGCTGCAAAGAATCTCTCTTTGAAGTGAGTGGTACAGAGAAATGTTTTTGGCATGGCTTGCCTCGTGTCTGGATGGCCTGGTTGTTTGCGTGTGTTCTTATAAGAGATCTCTAAATGTTACACTCTGGTATTGATTTTTTTTTCTTTCTAAAGCCCAATGGTGGGCAGAGCAGGGGCCAGCCTTGTTGCCTGACCCAGACCCCAGGGTGCCCTCACCGGATGGTCCCGCTGAACAGGATGGGGTCCTGTAGGATGATGGAGAATCTGGACCGGAGGGTCTGCAGGGGCAGCTTGGCGATGTCGATGCCGTCTATGATAATGCGCCCTGTCAGGAGAAACGAGAACAACAGCTATACTGATTGAACGTTTTTCTGCCATCTTTTGAAAGAATGATGAGATTTGTGTATGAAAATGGCCACCCTACAGGTACCCCAAATCAGTCTCAAAGCTTACCCTCAAAAGTGTCCACCATTCGGAAGAAGGCCAAGGAGAAGGACGACTTTCCACTTCCTGTCCGACCACATATCCCAACCTGTGAGCAGAAGAGACACTCATTCCAGTGAGGGCTTCAATCACAGCGCCCCCTTCAGTACAACAACCCAACTGCAGTTACAAACCAAATCAAGGGTATTGGTGCACTGCATTTCACAAAATGTTTGCCACGTTACTCTTTACAGAAGATCCTAGCCTAAACCACCTGAAAATGAAACTATAGGATGACAAAATAAACCCTATATGGAAAAGCTTACTAAATGTTTATAGCAAGGGTAGAAGGACAGCGCAAGAGGTAGAAAAATCCACAGACAAATTTAAGTCAACTTGGTTTAAATCATGAGCAAAATCAAGTGTATACATGTATAATCCACAGCTTGAGGTTATGCCTTTCAGTATATATTTGAGAGGGGAATTAAGGCAGAATTCCTCTGCCCTCCAGGACATGAGTTTAACATCTCTATCCTGCACAAAGGGGAGTGGCCTGGGGACCTGGCTCCACCCACCTTCTGCCCCGGGCTGATGTGGGCGTGGACGTTTTTGAGGACGGGTTTCAGGGTGCTGTCATAGCGCACGCTGACGTTCTGAATCTGGATCTCCCCGTGCTGAGGCCAGCTGGCAGGGACCTGAGACGGGGCTGCTCCGGCCGCAAGCACGCGGAGGAACAGGGGAAGAGAGGAGGAGGGGAACAGGGGAAGAGAGGAGGAGAGGAACAGCAGAGCAGAGGAGGAGAAGAGATAAGGAGAGGAGAGAGACACAGGGAAGGACAGAGGAGCACAAGAAAGAAATGACAGAGATGGAAATACAGGTGATAGAGGGGAGAAGAGGAACAGATGAACAGGAGAAGTGAACAGTGATGCAGAAAAGAACAGGGGAATAGAGGAACAAAGGAAAAGAGAAAACCAGAAAAAACAAAGAGACAGTCGAGTGTTAATTAAAACACTAGGATTAAAAATGATACATATAGAACCAAAAGTTTTGCAAAACCTCGTTTCCAGAGTTTCTCCATCTGGGAGAGGGGTGGGGTTAATGGAGAAAGGGGTGTGGTTATTGGGGAGAGGGGCGTGGCCCTAATTTAGTGGGGCTCTGGGGGATGAAGGAGGAGGTCTGTGAGAGATTGGCAGGGGTTGGGTTTATGTGGCATAGGTGCAGCTTTGTAGCCAATGGGTGGGGTTACACAGGAGATGGGTGGGGTTATGGGGGGTGGGCGGAGCTCTGTAGGAAATGGGCGGGACTCACACAGCAGACCCTCGTAGTTCTCGGGCTCGGTTTGCAGCAGGCCGTTTATCCTCTTCACCGAGCCCAGCTGCACCTCCATGTCCGCCAGGTTACGCACCATCCAGTTCAGGTAATTAGACACCTGCAGTAGGGGCAGGGCGGGGCGGGGTGCAGAGGGGTAAAACAAGGTGATGGGGGTGTGGCTGTCCTGAGATGAGCCCAGACATCCTAGAGCCACATATAATGCAGTCTTCCCCTCGGGATCTGCATCCTGCTTCTCTCCACACCTGACTGTCTGCAGCAGTTCCATTAACTTGAAACCAAAGAACGTGCGACCTGGTTCCTAGCGTGATGGATGTTCTATGTAATATTGATTTAATGCTAAACCAGCTCACATAAATAGCATGAAAGTGTCTTTCTGAACACTTTTCTCCAGAATTATAGGGTCTCTTAGCAGACCATCACTGTAATGAATTCCAACACACGATGGGCCAGTTTTAGTAGCCTGTATGTAGCAGCTGCCATTAGCAGTTAGCTGTCAATACAAGGGGGTAACGTTAGCTTGGACTCTTAGCATCAGTTATAGGCTCCAACCATAAGTTAATAGCTCTTAGCTTGAGTTAGTAAACTTAGTTTTAGTTGGCAGCATTTAGCGTAATTTGATCACTCTTAGCACGAGTTATTAGCTAAAAGCATGAGTTAGTAGCTCTTAGCTTGAGATGACAGCACTTAGCATGAGTGGAAAGTCTTAGCATGTGTCGGTAGCTCTTAGCTTGATACTGGTTCCTGCCATGGGCCAGTAGCTCTTACCATGAGAGCATAGGTCAGGCCCAACCCCACCAGGCCAGTGGAGAGGTGGTTGTACAGGGAGTTGGTTATGGAGGCCACTGCCGCGATCAGAACCACACAGGCACCGATGTACTCCTGCGAAAAACAATTCCAGTTACACATAACAGCATCTACACCAGCTTCAGCGCTGCTATGCTAACCGCCCCTAGATCAGTTTTATTCTTATGCGGGATGACATTTCAGCTGAACCAATGTGGGCGCAACATCTATATCAAATGAACATCAATAATTCATAATGTCAGCATTCATAATTCATTATTGTTAAATCATTTAGTAATTCTCAAATATTCCCTTTTAATTTAAAATTTAAGCGATATGTAATTTCCCTCTGTCCTACAGAGGGTGCAATAGCTAAGTTTATTTGTTTAACAAAAATACATTTTAAAAAATTAAATGCAAAATTTGATTTAAGATGACTGGGCAGAGTTTATTACATAAGAGGCAGGTCTGCCACACTGAGTTACAGTTAAACAGTAATAAAAGCAGGTACCTCTATGAACAGCCCACCACATACACATGTGACTGCCACAGTGTCTAAACGTTTCCCTGAATACGACTCTCGCCAGCAGCTACACAAATCTCCCCACCCATGAACAATCAAATATTCCACACTTTCATTATTTACAGGTGAGCAGTAAGGATTTTTTACAGCGAGTATTTTTTTTTACAGTGAGTGTTTTTTTACACAGAGTTTTCATTGCTTGGAACAGCTTGCAAAGACCATTGGGAAAGACCATCCTACAGTCAGGGGTACATAGAGGGCAGGGGGCAGTAACTCCAGCAGTGTGGGGTAAATAGAGGGGCAGGGGGCAGTAACTCCAGCAGTGTGGGGTAAATAGAGAGGAGCAGGAGATGGGTAATTCTTGCAGTCTGGGGTAAATAGAAGGGCAGAAGGGCAGTGACTTGAGCGGGAAACAGAAAGCTCATCTACAGGAGCGTATGCCTGCCCAAAGTTATCCTCACCCTCTAAAACACAGTCGCCAAAGACACACATCTATAGCTCAGGACTTCACATGAGCAAGGCCAGAGGAAATAAAAGACCACAGCAGCTCCATCACAGAGAGCAGAGGCTGGCACAGAGTCTCATTAAAGAACAGCCCTTGCTGTGCACCTCTGATCTAGACGCTAAGTGATGGGCTAAATGGCCTGCCTTATCTTAAGGTTCATTGCCTATCTATTTACATTTATATTAAGGCATTTCGCTGATGATTTTATCACAGTGACTTACAAAGGTTACATTTTTATCCATCATGTATTCATTTACACAGCAGGATATCTACTTATGTGATTTAGTCACCTTGCTCAAGAGAGCAAGGGCAATGTCCTACCTGGGAATTGAACCTGCAACCTCTCAGTAACAAGCCCATTACCACAAGACCTATATTACTTCACAATTTAGAGACAGGGCTGGAAGTGAAACGGATGCTATCAGTATAACAAAATAAAAGCAAGGTTCACATCCAAAACTGTACTGAATAACCAGCAAAAAAAGTCAAAATCTTTGATAAAACAAGCTAAGCTTTCAGTCTGTGGATTTTCATCAGAGCTTCACCAAAGCCCAGCTCTCTCAGCCTTATGTTGGTGCTACACAGAAATTATATCGTTGCCACCGCTGCACAGAGAAAGGGCTGAAGGTGAGACTGGGGTACTTGCCATTCGGACCTCCAGCCAGCGGTTGGCAGCAGTGAGGAAGAGTGAGGCGATGTTGTTGGCGTCGGTGTACTCTAGGAGCCTCTGCCTGAACCGGGCCTCGTACCTGCGGGGCCGAGAAAATGGCGGAGCATGTGATCCAGTGAGTACAACAACACTGCGGTCAGTGGGACATGATGATAAAATGCTTAATAAAAAAAAAAAAACTGTGATTGGACTGTTAGAGACTTCTAGCAAACTACTTACAATTGTAATGGAAACATCTATTCTTACCAATAATCAGAACAAAAATTCATACATCTTATACAATTGTTTTGGTTAGTAAACCATTCAGTTTGACAATTCTGATGGATCCATTGAAGATGTTTTTCACATGTTCTCTCACTCAGCAGCTCATCTGTAGTGAGGTAAATAACTGCTCCTGATTGGTTAAAGCTGACAGTGGAACTGAGCAATATGGCAGCCGAGGCTGATTCAGCACAAAGAGCTGTGCCGCTCTCTCCCTGTGCCTGCACTCTGCCCTGATGCTGGTGTAGCACAATCTGCTGTACCTCCAGTGTGTGTGTGTGTGTGTGTGTGTGTGTGTGTGTGTGTGTACCTGAAGGCGCGGATGGTGGTCAGGCCCTCCACGGTCTCAGAGAAGTGGGAGAGCAGGGGCAGCTGGGTACTGTCATCCAGCTGCTGGAGATCCCTGGAAGTCATATTTTTATTATAATCTCTTTGCATAACTCCATAACTTAATATTTAAAGATGTTAATAATGCATGCACACACACACGCTGTCCTCATACACACTCGGACAGTGAGAGACCCACCGAGAGGCCACTCTGAAGTACTTCTGAATGAAGTAGCAGACGACGGCGAGGGGGACCAGGGTGATGAGGAAGACAGGGGTGACGAAGGAGATGACCCCCAGCGCAGACATGCAGAGCAGGGTGGAGCGACTCAGACACTCCAGCGTGGCCGGAATGTGCTGAAACCAAACACAAACCCAAGCTATAACACATGGAATCTGCTGGAACCAAACACAAACCAAAGCTACACCACATAGAATCTGCTGAAACCAAACACAAACTCAAGCTATTACACATGGAATCTGCTGAAACCAAACACAAAACCAAGCTGTAACACATGGAATCTGCTAGAATCATGCATGTAAATAGAGCTTAGATGTTTTGAATGCTACTTTATTAATTCACGTTTAAGATTGCATATCGTTTTGGCTATTTTCCCTGTCTTTTCCTCTTTTTTGTGCCATATGAAGGTATTCAGGTAAACATTTTCCTCATGAAAAAAATAATATCAAAAAATAATTCAAATATTTTACATGCCAGAACCAGACCATAAAACACACGGTCACATACACAGTGAACAGCTGCCAACTCAGACACAGGAATGCTTGTTAGAGGTTTGGATAGTGCCTTATTGTGACTTTCTATTTCATCCTGAATAGATACCTAAGCCTCCCTGTGTTTGAGACTCAGGTCCCACATTCCTCCCAGCAGGCCGGTGAGAGGCGTACCTGGTCGATAGTGTTGGTATCAGAAGAGAATCTGTTCAGAATGCTCCCCAGCGGGGTCGTCTCGAACAGCCTGAGAGGAAACAAACAGGAAGCTGACAGGTCATTCTTACAGGTGACTCAAAGTGAGGTCCATTCAGGTCCCTCCTTCCTTCCCTCTCACAGTCCCTGGTTCAGAAACACGGTGTGTGGGTGAATTATGGGTTTGGCCCTGGGAGAGGCAGTCAGGGGGGCAGGGGGTGATTTTGGGACCCTGAGACAGAAGACAGAACCTGCAGGGGTGAGGGGCGTGTTTCGCTCCATTTGCTCCAGGACCTGCAGGAGGTCTGATACAGGAGCCTGCCATACAGTGCAGCTGTGCTCCAATCAACCGTAATCATGCAGCTTCTCACACACACAAACACATTCAACACACACACACACACACACACACACACACACACACACTCTCACTCACACACACGCACACACACACACACGTGCACACACGCACACACATACACACTCACACATACCCACACACTCACACACACACACACACACACACACACACACACACACTCACACACACTCACACACGCACACACACACACACACCCACACGCACGCACACACACACACACACACACACACACACACACACACACACACACACACACACACACACACACACACATTCGCATTATAATGCCACAGCAAATTTCCCTAGGCTCTTGTAGCGAAGCAATCACTGAAATCTGCACAGAAAGCACCCAGAGGCAGGCGTCCTCAGATTGCTTTGAGTCTGGAAGCTCTGCAGCGTGATTACAGAAAGACCCACATGCAGGTGGCAGCGAGGACGCAGTTAATCTCTCACATGTGACTCTCATGCACTTACATACAGACACACACATACTAACCCACATATGGACAGACACATGCACACTCCCACACACTCTCTCACATACAGACAGACACACCCACACACACTAGCAGCGAGAGCGTGCCCTACCTCATCGGGGCCAGGATGATCTTGTTGAGCAGGGCGTGGTGCAGCTCTTTGGCCACACGCAGGCCCGTGCACTCCACCGCCACGCAGGTGACCAGACACAGCACGATCCCCAGGCAG
This sequence comes from Albula goreensis, assembly GCA_022829145.1. NCBI lineage: Eukaryota > Metazoa > Chordata > Actinopteri > Albuliformes > Albulidae > Albula > Albula goreensis. Next base: position 2,869,403 of record CM040741.1, on the reverse strand, counting down.
CACAGCACGCTGAACACCAGCAGGTACGATGAGTGGCTGAAACCACAGTCCTGGGACAGGGGGACACGGGGACAGGGGGTTGCAGGTTCAAATCCCATATCAATGGACAGGGGGACAGGGGACAGGGGTACAGAGGGATGGGTGGACAGAAAGACAGAGGGGGAGTGGGACAGGGGGTTGGGTGTACAGGGGGGACAGTGGGACAGGGGGACAGAAGGCGAGAGGGAGAAGGGGACAGGGGGTTGCAGGCTCAAATCCCATATCAATACAAAGCCATTGCAACATTGAGTTACTTCAGTGTGTGTCCCTGCCCTTACTTCAGTGAAATATCCAGCTGAGTAAATGGACTTTATGAAAAACACTGAGCCATGCTAGTCACTTTGGATGAGTACATCCACTAAGCAAGTGATGATTGGATGAACACTGGTAGAAACGCAACCAATTAGTCACCATGTTCAAATCAAGCCAGCACTTGAGGCAGCATGAGATTGGGTTAAAAGAGCATGAAACACCCCGTTTAAAATGGAGCTATAAAGCACCAACAGGAAATAAATGAACCAAGGCTGAGAGACTCCTCGGGCCAGGAACATATCCATCAGGACTCTAATGAGAGCTCAGTCATGGGCAGGGAAGTGTGGTGGAAACGGGCAGACAGGCAGGCAGAGCCAGCCTGAGAAAGAGCAGCTCAACTGGGAGATCAGCCTTAAAATAGTCACAGCACTGAGTTCAGTGGAAAGTGAGTAATTCACTGGAGCTGCTCTTCCAGAGTATCACCACAGCCATAAACAGAGGAGAGACAAAGTAAATGCCACACACACACACCACACACACACACACACACACACACACACACGCACACACACACACACACACACACACACACACACACACACGCACACACACACACACACACACACACACACGCACACACACACACACACACACACACACACAGACACACACACACACACGCACGCACACACACACACACACACAACAAAACACACACACACACACATGAACACACACAAACACACACACACACACGCAGAAAAACAAAACATGCACACATGCACAAAGCATGCTCATGCACATAAATAGATGATATTCTAAACAGATACAAACACACACAAAAAGATGAGAAACAAAGCAAAACCACACACAGACACACAAAGAGACAAAACAAAACACACACATAAACAATAATACAATAATACAAAGCAAGATATACATACAGGCATATACACACGCATACACGCATACACACACAGGTGACAGAGACAAAAAGCAAAACATATGCACCCATACACACAAACAAATGACACCCAAAGCAAAATACAAACTTGATACAATGACAGGGTTTTCCAGCTATTAGCAGATCTTTGGGGGAGTGAGCTGAATCACACAGAGCAGACGGCTCTGCAGGGGAGTTTTTTTTTACTGCAGAATAGAACAGCTGTGCTTTGAGCTCAGGGGGAGATAGAGACGAAACAGCAGCGGAGAGAATTTACTCTGAGCAGTGACAGACTGGGGCTGAGGGTACTGGCTTTACGTTTATATTCTGTACGTTATTGAAAGTTTTGTTTTTGGTCTTCACTTTAAGGTGAAACCCTGCTTATATGGGCATGGTCCAAATGTGACCCAACATTTATAGCAGAGGACAGCAGACGTCAGAGCGGCTATCAACACCAGCTGTGTTATCAGGGTGTTTGCTGCTACAGTCACTCTCAGCACACCGGCTCTGCCCCTAATGGCATTGTAAAAATGACCTTTCTATCTACCTTTAAATCCTGACAATCAATGTGCCTGCAGGGCCTTTACAACAAGCCATGACTTTAACAGCCACTTCCTGTTGGGTTGAAAATGGTCACTGAGATAAATGCTACATGACCAAACCCCCCATCCCCCGCCCCTCCCCTTTCAGGTCTATTTTCTGATCCTGGTTTTTAGTGCAGAGTGAGAATCAGTCATGAACTCTGACCTCACAGCCGGTCTGTCACCCGCCCAGGGGGTCACCGGCAGCCAAAGCGAGTGTTTAGTGAACTGCGCAGTGAACCTGCATCCATCTGTGACAAAACTGGAGGGAATTCTCCCCATATTCAGCAAAGAGGTGCTAGAATAGCGATTTAGCCATCGAAACCTCTCAGCACTTTGGGGCCCCAGATGGGATGGGAACTCAGAGTAAATTTTCGTGTACATCCTCCGGCTGGATGCTCAAGTCCCTGCTGCACCGTTACCGGCTTTAGCCAGAGGTTCACATCGACGCGGCAGCAATTAGCCCAACATTCCCAAGCAGATATACACGCTGAGCCGGCTATGGAATCACTAGTGTCATTGGTCTCTGTTGACCTTTCCAGCACCAGCTGATCACCTGCAGCTCTGTGACTGAAAATACGTTGATGTGTTGCGTTTATCCGAAGACATGGGTGATATGGGATTGGTTCAGCAGCTGTAGTGTGAATAAATAGCCACGGCTTATCGCCACATTAAACAGAGTCACGCGTAGCTGCTACCTCTTGGATCCATGGCAGAGGTTCATTGTTTAGGGCTGATAACGTATTCAAACTGGAGCGGGTAGAAATTGGAAAATATTTAAATGTGACATTTACAAGACATTGTTATTATAGTCAGCTGCTTTTAAACCAAAGTGACAAGTGCTTTTGAAATGGCCCTAAAACGACCCCCATGAGCTGGAAAAACCATTCTCTAACATCTGTTTGTCCTCATCAAATATTTATTCTCATGGTCTGCTCTGGTGATGCACATGAAATCGCTGTAGAAATAAACAACCATAGAATGATAACTGATTATAACAGATAGCTGTACAGCTGAATAAAGGTATCATTCTAGTTCTGTGGTACCAATGCAATAAATGCTAATCCACTATGTACCCAGCTGTGGCAATTCTCATGGTAGCTAGGGAGCTCTCTAACCCTTTGTGTGTGTGTGTGTGTGTGTGTGTGTGTGTGTGTGTGTGTGTGTGTGTGTGTGTGTGTGTGTGTGTGTGTGTGTGTGTGTGTGTGTGTGTGTGATCTGCAGATATTTTTCTCCCGGTTAAATCCCTATGTATGTGTATTTATCTGCTATTTTAACCACAATGTTACCTTTAAATGTTTACAAATCTTAGCAGATGCCCTTATCTGCAGTGACTCATGAAGCTCACATTTTCTCAGACACTATGAACTCCCTTCAGATCTGAGTGGCACATAAAAGTGTCCAAACTGAAAGGTAAGCAAGTCTTGTCAGCGAAGCTCAGTTAGATCCCAGCGTGACATGGCAGGGGACAGTTCTCTCAGTAAAACTAAAGAAGGAAAACACAGACATGTAAACACAGCCCTGAAGAGGCCGCAGTTAACCTCTTGCATCTATGTGGCATCTTAACTTCACCATGGTCACTCCCTCACTCCCTTTGGTCTCAACGCGTTCCTCTCACCTGCCTCACCTGTCCCATGGTGCAGTTGCGTCCGGCGGCCTCGATCTTGCTGGAGATGACGTGGGAGGTCCAGTAGGCCAGCCAGTAGTCGATGGCTACCATGAGAGAGTGCTTTAGGAGCTGAGAGAGGAAGAGGAGGGGCAGCAGAACCAGGCCGGCCGAGCTCAGGTAGGCCCCACACGACCTCCACGGGATGGTGGCCCTTTGACGCAGAACCTGTGACATGTTGTCGTCGTCGTCGCTCTCCGAGCTCTCCTCTGAGATAAGAGAGGGGGCATTCAGAACTGAAACGCGACAAACAAATCTACCACATCCACAGCCTTTTTCAGGCGAGCGAAGCTGGCGCTACATACAATGAAAGCAGCAAACACCTAAAGCACAGCTGCCTTATCACCTAATTTCAGCTTAAGCCAAAAACAGGATGAATGAATGAGAGGAGAGCACCTTTTTTCTGAAAAGCCATTTATCTCTTGTCACTGGGTCTGTACAAAACGTTTCCCCTCAGTCACCCACAGGAGCTTCAGTTCTAAAAGCCTCCCTCTGCTAATTTAATGATGAGTGCTTTTAAAATATCTATTATGAAGCTCTGCGTGACAACCTGTTTGTCAAAGGGTGCCATCCAAAAACAACAGGCTAAAGAGGTAATTTGAAAAATTATTAAAAAAATCTTGACCCTGCAGAGGTGGAAAACAACAGGAAATCAACTACGGCAGTCCTTTTATTTCACTGCTAGTGAGAGGAAACGGATATAAAACTACAACATAATCTCTGTGGTGTTAGAGACAATATAAGCAACCTATGGAAGATATACTGTATATGAAAAAAGCAAGACAAAGATAAAACTTGTCAGAAGTGTATTCTTGGGGAGATGGCCTCAACCTATTGGCTCTTTTATCCTGTTTCACGTTATCAGATTTTTTTCCCTGTGTAGCCAATAATGTTCTGTTTTCGCCCTGCAACCAATTCCTTCCATGTCAGTTATGCTAAGGCTGCGTTTATTGGTCATTTTAACTCAAAACTCTAATAATCAAAATAAATGCAGTGCAAAAGAAGCTGACTCCTGAAACAAGTAAAAGAAGTGGTGAATCCAGGTCGGGAGTGGCGAGGTGGTTGACGCACGCTGTCAGTTTGTCGGCCATGGTTGGATATGAATAATGAAACACAGGGCTGGCAGAGACAGCACCATCTGTCCTAGTGCTGCCCAGTCTGCTGAATTCATCCGGCACCCACTGTGGAGGGTGTTCAATCCGGGGATCAGGTGCTGCCGATTGGATCGGATATGCACCTGTCACCCAGCGTGTCCGGACATCAGTCCAACCAGTGTTGACCCTTCACACAGCCTGTCCTAGCTCCGGGTCATATCATGTGTTTAGTGCTGAGTAACAATGGGGGTCATTCTAGGTAATTAAAATGTCTTCCTCCTATGGGCTGTACTCCAGCGATTCAGACCACACCCCCTCTCTATTTGTATTGGTCCTCAGCCCTGGTCCTGGATCGCCATGGGATACTCTGTACTTCAGCCATCAGGTGACGCACCCGGTTACACTCAGGGGTGGTGCCAGTAAACCTGGACCTCATGAAAAGTTATGACACCGGCCCTTCGAGCTTAACGATGACAGTAAAGAGCATTTTAATTGCCCCTGTCCAGCCCTTGGCCTCCTGAATCAGGACTTTCCCCTCTTTTACAGCGCCTGTGATTACATAACAATTACTCATCACTTAGTGCTACTCACCTCCTCTGGCTTTGTGAGTCTAAATTGTTTGTGATTTTTAGGTCAGAGAGAAAACAGCAGACCCTGTGGTTCTCCAGGACCAGGGCTATGACCTAATGATCTATGTAAATATATGTGCAGGAGCAATGCAACATGACTGGAGAAAGTGGGAGGGGCCTTCTATGACAGTAACATCTCTCTGGCCAATCAGATGCATTACTGTTGGAGGAGGGAGGGGAGAGAGAGCAGGAGGAAGTATGGTCTAGAATTCTACATGTTGATTCATCCCTAATTTACTAACAGGCAAAGCAAATGCTTATACGAATGTGTGAGGAAAGGGGAAGGGGAGGCCAGCAAAGAGAAGACACATCACAACACTGCTTCATATGGCTCTGCAGCTCTCCACCAACATACCACATCTAAATATATATCATGCAGAAATCCAAAGTGCATACAGTATGGAGGCGTGTGGCAGAGAGGAGGAGGGGAGATCCAAACAGAGAGAGAGAAAAAGAGAAAGAAAAGATCATTCTGATTATGTGATGTCCATTTTGTATACCCATAAAATTTATTGTGTTTATGATCATAATTATTGTCATTGCCAAACATTATTTTATTATTTTGTTAGTGTTATTATTATCGTTTTGGTTTATGATATCATTGTATCAGTTACTTTTGCTAACTGCGACTGTTATTATAGTGTTTACTGGTGATCTCTTTAAGTTGATGTTTATATTTATTGTTCTATTACAAAATATATGATTGTATTTCAGATCAAGTAAATTAATATTAAAATATATAACTTTTTATTCCTTTTTATTTATTTTATTAATTTATTACTTTTTTTTTTTGCTTTGGCAACTTGTACCATCTGTATTTCATAATCATAAAAATTAAAACTATTAAAGAACTATCATGATAAAAAACTCTCATGGTAAAACTACTTGATACAGGACAGCATCACTAAGCTATCTGAATATATACGCAGTGATGTAATCATTTCGCCTCTTATTTCTAACCTTTGCTTTGACAGCACAGCGTAATGCTATTTTTGGAAAGGGCCTTTATATTGACTTGAGGGGACAGATATACATATAGAGAAAACGTGAGTATGCGAAAGGGGGAAGGAGACCTTTAAATTCATTTTAAAAGATGTACAGAGAGAAGGCAGAGGCGGAAAGTCCTGGCTTCAGAAAGTACAAGCAGCATGTGGTGTAGTTATTCCGTCCACGCAAAAGTCATTTCATAATTTAGCTCCCCTAGCTGGCTGAAGATTTGTGCTAATTAGAATTAGCTGGTTTAGCATATGGTACTTTCTGAGGTCAGGTTTTTCTCCTCTGAGAGACAGTCATGGAGGCATGGAGGGAGCGTATATATGTGTGTGAGATAGAGAAGGGAAAAAGCAGGGAGAAAGAGAGGTAGAGAGACTGAGCCAGCCACACAGAGCCCAGCGACAGGGTCATGCTGGTCAGACACAGCGAGCCGAGCCCAGAGCAGAGCTGTGGCACCAGAGAGGAATGGAGCATGGACAGTGCACGGGCCGCAGAATGCTTCACGCAGGCACAGCCAATCAGAAAACCATGCGGTCCACCCACAGCCAATCAGAAAACCATGCGGTCCAACCACAGCCAATCAGAAAACCATGCGGTTCACCCACACCTGGATCGGCACTAAAAGCAACATCAGGTGCTGGAGATATCCCATAAGTCCATACAGGGGTGCCACCAAGATACAGAAAACAACACAACAGATAAAGAACACTCCCTCTGCGGCAGTGGGAGGCATAATCAAGCATTCTGTTATGCAGTCCGATACATCGAGAAAACAGCGGCGAACAGTACTCGATGGAAAAGACGACATTTACATCACACGGTATTAAGATGATGTATTCACTGAACATACTGTATGTTAGTGTGACACAGCTGACGGAAACGAGAATGATAACGAATAACACGGCCATGTGCTGACAAAGGGATCTGACACGAAATGAACCTTGCAGCGATGAGAGAGTGGGGCTTCACGAAACCAGAATGGGCGTAGCTGTATCGTATGTCTCACTGACAGCTCATTGAAGCTCCAGACATTAAAGGTGTTCATGAAACCTTACTGTCCCATGACTAGGTAGTCTTTGCTTCGGAGATCAGGGTAGTGAACAGACTTGGGTTGAATACTATATACCAACTGCTTATCCCTACTTATCCCTCTAGACACCAGCGAAATTTCATGAACGTGTTTCGGTGGAAATCCGTAGGACCGAGCTCAGTCTGTACTGGCGTTTAAAGAGCTGAAGTATTTTACACACATAGCAGGGGCGGCAGGATGCAGGGGCCTGGTCTCACCTTCATCCTCTTCCTCAGTCTTCAGCGCCTCTCGCGAGTACATGGCCCTGCGGAGATTCTTCCGCTCGATCGCAGTCACGCTTTCAGCCACCGTCTCCTGTTGTCGTTAAACACATTGCAAAATTGTGATGGCTAATAAAAAAAAAATCACCTCACCGAAACTTGAATATCTCTAAAATGCACAGCACCACAAACTGTGTTGTTAAATTTGGTCAATACTTGATGGGGGCACATTTCTGCAGACAGACAGACAGACAACAGCATATATAGACATACACAGACAGACCTTTAACATCCATTTGTGGATATTTGTCCTCGCCAGGTTTCACAGACCATAAAACCACAGCACAATAAGACAATAAAAATACAACACAGTGAAACTCACAACACATATTATTCTATGATTCACAGTCCACAAAGGCGCATGCTCTCTGGGTCCACTTTAAAGGCTCACCTCACTACCTTCTCAAACTCTTGGTCTTCTCGATGCATCAGAGTTTTCCACTGCTCGAACAGCTCGGGCTCGGAGTTCTGGATGTCCTTCAGCGTGCCCTCGGCCTGGACCGTCCCGTCCTTCATGGCGATAATCTGGGGGAGCAACAGGATGGAAGTGGGGGTGGGGGGTCTGTCGCTTTAAGAGTCCCTTAAAGAGAGACAACACTGGCTTCCTCCAACACACACAAAGATAACAGCTGGTTTGGACGCACACAGCATAAAACAGATGCCACTGAATGCACTTGAATGCACTTCAGTATTGTTTACAAATACGAAAAAATGATTACTGCCTTCCATGAAACTATTAATCATTTGGTGTTCACGGTAGGCAAGGCAATTTATCCATTATTCAACACCTGAAACGAAGCAGTGGTCTGTAAATGATGGATGTTATTGATTGTCACTGGAGGAGAGGGAGCGCAGACCCAACTAGCAATGTTTGGATGCCAGAACAGAACATTCTCAGAACGTTAGGCCCAGTGTTTCCATGGCACTGGGAATTTTGTCCAGCTTCCTTTGTGTCCCTGGAACGTTACTTACTTGGAACGTTCTCTTGTGACCTTGGCAGAACTTGTTCAGGAAAACATCACCTACATTTTCCCGTTTCATGGGAAAGTATTCTGTTAGTTGGGGAGTAGCAGTTGTACCAAAATATTCCACACCCTGTCTTTCATTGCCCACTGCCCACCGTACTGCTTCTGGGGTGATTGGCCCTTTAAACTGACTTACAATCCAAGCTGTTTTGAAATGCCGATAAAGAACTGACAGTTGAATAATGTATAGGTAGTACAAATTGCCCGGCCTATTGTTAAAAGCAGGTGATTTATGGTTATGTTGAAGGCAGTATACATTAATAACGGCTGCCATTAGTGTTTATAATTCACACTTGGGATGCATTCAGGTACACTCAATGCATATTGTATTATACATGCATTCAGTCCCTATTTCTGCTGAATATATCACAGAACCTTTCTGTCAGAGGACAACGGAAAATGCAAAGACCTCAGACTCTGCTACACTTGATGATGTGAGCTAGCAGGTTTGCACACAGTGCCACAGTTTATGAGGTCCTTTAGGAGGGGCTGACTACAGTTTAGACTGATCCCTTACTGCATCTGCATAAAGGCCTCCATCAGTGAGAGAGGCCAACCTATATGAATGGAAAAGCATTAAAAAATAAGACCGACTTTGATTATTTATTCAACAAAATGATTCAACATTTACTTTACTTCAGAAAGGCGTGGGACCTCCATCAGAAGCAATGTCGTAAACAAACCATTTCCAGTAGCTGGGATACATTTGTCTTGTATCTGCTTGCATGAGCAGTTTTAGCCCATCCTTACTTATAGAAATTCTTCCACTACGAGATGTACACAAGCAGCTTACATTATGTTCTTTCACGATACTTGAACAGAATCCTACAGATAAATATCATTCCACTCATGGCATTCTGATGAAGATTTGCATGAATGTTTTGGATGGATATTTGTAAAGATGATTCATTTCTGGCACAGCTTGAGCTCACAGAAGGTGACCTGACACTTTTTTAAAATGCCACTCTATGAATATTTAAAACTGTCAAATGGAAGTAAAAGCGAGCGCAAAGTTCCCTGGTTCCCTGGCTGCTCCTCAGGCACGCAGTGTGTGAGTCAGACATGAGTGCAGAAGTATTGATTGTGCCTTGTTTTTAACTGGCACAGCCAATCAGTGAGACTCGGTGCCCATCGGGCACGTGCCAGCTGAAGCCAAACTGAAGACGGGATGCCAAAGAATAAGAGCTCCTGAGGAGATCGAGATGCCAGTGTGGCACTGTAATTCAAGTGCTGACCCAAACGGGCTGGCACTGCCAACATATTTCTGCACTCCATCGAAGCGCACAGAGCTTGCAAGTCTGCCAGGCAACAATGGAGGTAACGTCCTGTAACTCTTGCCCGATGTTGCCTGATGGTTATCCTGCACTTTTGTCTGCAGCTCAGTGAAATACGTGTTTGGAATACTGCAACTCTTATAATGACTTTAGAAAACTTATATTCAGATACAGTTGTAGGGCATAGTTGTAGGGCACAGATTGTGGTATTGTGGAAGGGTACTGGCATGGCCTTACTAGTAGCTCACTGGGGTTGAGTTTTGTGATAGGGTACAGGAGAAGTTTTATGGTAGCGCAGTAGAATGGTCTTTGCAGTATGTCACTAGGGTTGAGAAGTGGGTAGAGAACAGGCTTAGGACATAGGGGTTTGAGACAGGAGTAGGGCACAGAGGTTGTGGGTCAGTCTCCTACCCAGTCGGCGTGGGGGAGGTACTGCAGCTTGTGAGTGACCAGCACCACCGTCCTCTTCTCCTCCCTCAGGAGCTTCAAGATGCCCTCCTGCATCAGGTGGTCACTCAGGTGGATGTCCAGCGCGGAGAAGGGGTCATCCTAGGACAAGACAACAGGGTGCGCTGTCAAATTAGGGTGCAAGGCTCGAAAAGACCTTCACCGAGGCTGCACCGCTCAGACCTTCAGCATCACCGCTCTGTCTGCTGGAGGTGCAGAGAGCCGAGGTGCAGAAATGTAACTCCTAATTACTTTAGCAAACTTTTAACCATTAAATGTGCTCTGGATAAGATTATCTGCCAAATGTCAAGCTGTATAAATGGGCAGATGTTTAAATGTATTAAAAACATGCCTAAGTCACTAAGTCACTCCAGATAAGATTCTGCTAACTTCCTGCAGTATAATGTAAATGGACAGAGCCAGCACCTGCTGAAACCAGAGCACAGACAGACAGCTGAAGGAACGGAGAGAGTCACAGACCGCAAACAGCTGAGAGATGACATCACTGATCCTGCCGTTGGGGGGGGGGGGTGTTGGTGTGAGATATACAAAGAAGGAGAGGGAGAGCATGTGAGAGAGAGGGTGAGAGAGAGAAGGAAGAAGGGAGGGAGAGGGCGAGAAAGAGAGAGGGATGAATGGATGGAGATGGTGCCTCTACTGCAGTAGGAGAGCAGTGGAATCTGAACTGTGCTTTCTCGCAATCTGTGAGAAATGCAGAATAATTCAGGCTCCGTATTACACCAAACTTACGAAAATCTGCTCCAAATTTCCACATCTTACAGATCAGAAACATCTCTTTTGATTGGAGGAAAAGACTCATTCCTGCATGGCAACGGCGGACCAGTGTATTTGCTCATGCCATAAACTGATGGACAACGAATGACTATTACTCTGTTATATCAGCAGTCACGTACTGTTTTTGTTTTTGTGTTACTGTTTCATTACTGTGGGCATGTATTTCTTTTCGGAAGGTGGTTTTCATTATGTCTTGTTGTCTGTAAATAATACCTGTGCTTTGGCAATTTAAGAATTATCTTGCCTTGGCAACAAAAAATTTAAATTTGAATTTGACAGAGGGGGAAGAAGGTGCAAATGAAGTGTGGAAGAAATGCAGATATAAAATGGGGGGGGGGAGAGAGACAGCCGCTGTGGAAATAAATAATGCTATGAAATGCAGTGAGTGAGTGAGTGAGTGAGTGAGTGTATGATTGAGTGAGTAAGTGAGTGAGTGAGTGTGTGAATGAGTGAGTGAGTGAGTGAGTGAGTGAGTGAGTGTGTGAATGAGTGACTGAGTGAGCGAGTGAGTGAGTGAGTGTGTGAATGAGTGAGTGAGTGAGTGAGTGAGTGAGTGTGTGAATGAGTGAGTGAGTGAGTGAGTGTGTGTGTGAATGAGTGAGTGAATGAGTGAGTGAGTGAATGAGTGAGTGAGTGAGTGAGTGAGTGAGTGAGTGAGTGAGTGAGTGAGTGAGTGGGTGAGTGAATGAGTGAGTGAGTGAGTGAAAGAGTGAGTGAGCGAGTGTGTTAGTGAGTGAGTGAGTGAGTGAGTGTGTTAGTGGGTGAGTGAGTGAATGAGTGAATGAGTGAGTGTGTTAGTGAGTGAGTGAGTGAGTGAGTGAGTGAGTGAGTGTGTTAGTGAGTGAGTGAGTGTGTGAGTGAGTGAGTGAGTGAGTGAGTGAGTGAGTGAGTGAGTGAGTGAGTGAGTGAGTGAGTGAGTGGAACAGTGGAATAGAGGGAGAGATGGAGAGAATGAATCAGTGTGAAAGGAGGAATATAAAGCAGGGGCAGTGAGATGCTGAGGCCTTCTTCCCTCACCAGAAACACCACATGAGTCTGCTGGTACAGAGCCCGCGCCACACTGATCCGCTGCTTCTGTCCCCCCGACAGGATGATGCCCTGGGGGGGGGGAGAGAGAGAGAGAGAGAGAGAGGGAGAGACTTTGAACTTTTTATATCTCAGTAATTTCACAGTACAGCCAAACTGTGTAAAAGATCAACAAATAACGATAAATTGGCCACAGAAGTCCTACACACACTCACAGATCACAAAAAATAAACATAAACAACATAAAATGAGACAAGAAACAACAACTGATTAAAACCAAAGGAAAACAATTTATACAGAAACTAAATTATTTAACTTATATAAAAAAGCTACAGTCATTCACAGCACAAACACAAACTCAAACTCATTCGCCCATTCCCCATATCTCCTGTAAAACTGTTCGCCATTTTACAATACTCCAGCTCTAGGAGGGAGATGGGGGTGGGGGGGGAGTAGCAAAAGGGAGGGGAGAGACATGGACCTGGGTAAATATATCAGCATTTCAAACCCCACACAATAGTCTGCTTTGCTATTGATGTCCACAGCAGCACCGTATTCACAGAGGAGTTCCATTTCAAACTGTATATAGCTTTTGTATCCTTTGGCAATACGACTACAGTAGCTGGCCAACAAAGCATCGTTAAATGGCATTAAGAGAGACAGAGAGACAGAGAGAAGGGGAGAGGGAGAGAGAGAGAGAGTGTCAGTCATAATAAAGCCATCCTGTCTTATTTCCACAGGAGCAGAAAAAGACAGACAGGGTGTGAGATAAAGAAGCTCAAACACGCTGCTCAGGCTGGCTCCCTGTCAGCCCATCCCTGCCGGCTCTGGGCCTGACCCTCCGGCCCTCTGTCTCCCTGAAGGAGCTTGCTGCAGGACGCAGGTCATCACTGAGCACAGGAGAGCGAGTGGGACCCCACCCCACCCCCCCTACTGAAGAGGTGACATCACGTTAGATGACAGAGGCCCTTCTGACCTCTGCTTCCTGTGCAGCGCACCCCCGCAGGCAGAGAGTTACTCCCCCCACCCTCCTCAGCCGCACTGTGAAGGGTCAGTGAGACGGAATAATGTACTTCTAACTATGAGAGAGCATGGGGCTGCCACAGGAGCACGGACATGCACTTTCTGTATCCCTGGAGTCACTCCACTCGCGCTTTCTCTGCGCTTTCTCTGTTGTTCACACACTGCTACTAGCTGTCCCCAGTCCCAGAATAACCAGCTCTCAGTCATGTCGAGTTTATATTTTCCATTAATTTAAATGAGATTTGCAGGAAATACATTAGAGATAAGTAAATCACAAATGCTCACCTACAAGAAGCTGTTTGATTGCTTCAATCAAAGGTTTTGCTCTTTCCAACAAGGAACAATGATTACCTCCAGGTAATGAGCTGCTGGCACTATAAGGTAGCTCAAACCATTTCAGATTCCTCATACATTCATTGCTAAGGTATGTAAAATACATTTCAAGGATTGTTTTGGTTCTATATGGATACGTCTATATGAGATTAATATATCTCTTGCAGCATATCACTGTCAAGCTTTTTTTTTGTGTCTACAAAGGCTCAAACTTTCCTCTCCACCCAGAGTGTAATGGCTTGTGCAAGTGGAATTATTTACAAACCAGTGAGCTGCAAAATGTGCAACTTCACACTGATATCACAAGAATCAAATGCATGTGACACGACGCTAGCTCGTCACCAAGGAAGGTGGATGCATTTTGTTTGCCACAAAGGATCTTCCAAAACATGTAACCAATATTTTGTGACCTTCTGAGGACAGTAGGTTATTCGATCAGTGTTTGATCGTGCCTTTTAGACATGAAGATATTGTGTGGGAGTCTGAAGGGTTGTGAGAGCGTGCCCCACCAGTCTCATGAATAACACAGCGTTATGTAGACCTTCACCCCAGTGTACTTCTCCTGTTCTGTTCTGCATAAAAACACACATCTCCACTGCCTTTTCCCACAGCAAGTCAGGTGATGTAACAACACACTAACACAGCGTAGCATGGCTTTGTGACCGCTCTGAGTAACACGCGGTTTTTTAAATCGTATTTTAAAGAAAGGGTTCAGCTCGAAGGGTGACTCAAAGGCCAGAACATCCAAGGCCACAGAGAAAAACACGTCAATAGTAAAAATCATGCATAACAGACAAACAGACATATTGACTGGCAGGCAGATATATTGACAGATATATGGGTGAATAGATTAGACGGACCCGCTCTCCTATCTCTGTCTGGTCCCCTTGAGGCAGGATATCAATATCAGGCTGTAGAGAGCAGGCATCGATGACCGTTTTGTACCTGAAAAACACAAACCTCATCCTTAACACAGAAAAGTCCACAACATAGAAAAGAAAAAAGACAACCATCTTAACATCTTAAACCTTTTACATGGGGAAACCAGCGACTTATACCAGCTACTAACATGCCCACAACTGCATAATGTATTCAAAATGTTAAATTATGTAGTGTAGTGGTGTATTAATATTTTATTTATGGATCAATGGTTGACCGCTGAATATTTAGCAACACAGAACAAAGTCTGGTGAAGACAGAATCAAACCGTTCATATTGCTTTCTTATTATAAGAATCATTAATTTGTAACACTGTTATTATATTATTATATTCACACAGATGTAGCCTGGTAGCTATGGAAACATTCAAGATATGGCAATACCAACTCCAGGTTTTAATCTTAAAGTGGTAGCACTTTCTGACTCTGCTTGGACATGGCCAATAGCACACGATTACACAGACACCCAAAATTATCCAGCTTGTCTCTACAGATTAAACACTAGCGGATTTAAGCCAAGAATTATCTTCTGCACTGTTTTCAGCCATTTGAGTAATTAAAATTAAATATTTTGTAATACTATAAACACTGAAAAGCTAAATCTTAAAGCAGATTGTGGCCTCCAGGAAAGGTCAGCTGGAGGTCACACTGCAGCATATCCAGGTAGCACATTTGGGTCAAATAATTTCATTTGACGTTTCCCCAAAAATCGAAATAAACTGTCACAGATCCCTGAAACCGATTAAGTAAACATGTCACTTACAAAAACTGAAAATCATAGACCATAAAGAAGTTAGTTCTGAATGTTGTTGAGAATTTTTCTGCTAAAACTGTCAGTCATCTGCATTTCTCTGCTGCCCTAAAGGGCTTTGGCATTTGAAATAAGGTGCATTCTCAGGTCCAGGCCTGGCAGGTAGCCTGGCAGGTAGCAGGTCATGTGCCCCGCAGGCATCTTGGCATAGGGACTCTGCTGGCACGAGCAGGAGAGGTACATGGACATCCCATAATGAGCGGGCTGCAGCCAGGGCAACCGGAGGCCATTATGTCACTGTGGCGACATGGAACTTATTGTTCCATAATGCCATTTTTTTCCAAAGCCAGGGCCCATTAGGCAAAAGGTAGCGGGCCGCGACTGCAAATACTGGAGATGCTTTCTGGGAAGCCATTTGTTATTCGGTCCAAAAACATGTGGCTGGTTACAGATAATGACGGATAAAAAAACCAGGTGGCATATGGTGTTGTGCCTTTTGCCGCACGTGTGTTTCTCTGGACGGAACGCACCAAACAGCACCATGGCAACGGGCAGTGAGGCATAATCCTCATTGGTCCATTATTCTTCAAACAAGATGGACACTGGTGCTTTATTATTGTCCCATTTAGCGAGGGTATTTTCCCTACAAATAATAATCTTACATGTTCATTGCAGCGAAATAAAAAAGTAGGATTACCAGCTGAGAGAGAAACTCAAAATCCTGTAGAATTTGTACATTATCAAATTTGTACATTATCCTGTACATTATGTTCCCAAAACAACAGAAGGAATGACTGCTGTTATGACCCACTAGGTGAAATTAAAAGAATAAAACACAATAAAAACATGCTGGGAACCATTTGATTACCTCTGCTTGTTTAAGGGCATCTCAAAGGTGATGTTGTCCACTACGGAGGTGTTCAGCAGCCAAGGCTTCTGGGAAGCGTAGGCCACAGAGTCCCTCTTCCTGCAAGGGAGGACCGCAGAAAGCAGCCTGGTCACTTCCCCCATTTCCCTTCCCGTCCCTACACTCCTCAGCTGATGAGTGGGGAGCAGTCTGACACAAAATGGCCGCCGTACATCACCCAGGTGAGAGCTGCATGTTTTGCTGATTAAGGTGAGTGAGTTTCTGCCCCTTCGATAAAAAGCACTTCACAAAAGGAGCTACAGAGATTGTGGTTATTACAATTATTATGATGATTGTTGTTATTATTATTATTATCATCATCATCATCATCTGTGGACTATAGCATAAGGCTGAAACACTGGTCTCATGATTAATTATAAACAAAACTCCCCCCTTCATGTTCCTGTTTCGATAACGCTGCATTGAGCATTTTACAACTCATGATCTGCCAGTCTATGCACTGAGGCATAATCACAATTAACTCTGATTTGGCAGTAAATGCAATGTGCTTCAGCAAACTGACTCTTCATTATGGCGGAATAAGCAGCGTTCATTAGAAAAATAAGTAACTCAGTAACGAAGTGAACGGCATCTCTTTAGCAGCAGAAGGTTTATGTCCTCTAAATTAGCGGGAGCTCAGTGTGACGTACCCAATGTCCCCTTCTCCTGCTGCGTCCTTATCTGAGGGGCTGCAAACACATAAGAAACACACATACACATCACAATACAGCTATATACACATAATTATATATGTATCTATGTACGGTTCGCTGCCTCATATCTATCTATCTATCTATCTATCTATCTATCTATCTATCTATCTATCTATCTATCTATCTGTCTGTATGCCTGTCTGTCTGTCTGTCGTCCGTCTGTCTGTACATATAGGCATATGCTTCAAAACAATCAGGTAAAATACCTTACATGAGGGTACATTGGCATTCCCCTTGGGAATTAAATCTGCCGCCCCTGAACCTCAAACCTATGTATGCAAGCACATAAGTATTTTCCTCATTTTGAATAAAACGTCTCCTGCTTTTTAATTTTTTTTTACAACTCCCACAAACTCAGCTTCCTTCCAAGTCATTATGTTATTGACAGTCATTATGCTGACAGTCTGAATGCCTTCTCCAGGGAGCTGATAGAGG
The DNA here is from genome assembly GCA_022829145.1 of Albula goreensis. NCBI lineage: Eukaryota > Metazoa > Chordata > Actinopteri > Albuliformes > Albulidae > Albula > Albula goreensis. Next base: position 2,852,189 of record CM040741.1, on the reverse strand, counting down.
GACCCAGAGAAGAGCCTTAGAGCCCAAAGCACTTTTCCCCTCGTATCAGCGGCCTGAGTGGCCGCTGTCAGATAGAGTTTAATACCAGGAACCCGCATGGTCGAAACACAGATCAAGCTCTGAGTACTTGAGACATCAGGGCTCCGCCCTAGCCCGGTCCTGATTGGGTGACAGGACAGCAATTGAGTTGCCAAGGGTAACAGGACCTGCCATGTCCTTGGCTTTCATCCTGCCAAGACGAGAGAGGATGAGTCCCTGGATATTTCGGGACGGGGAGGTGCGGGCCGGGGGGGATGTTTTGTCCGTGCACTCACGCCGGCCTGTCTGTCTGGTTTTGCTAAACACCCCCGGGCCGATCTTTCACATCCCGGTCCCGCTGATAACTTTAACTCTGACAGCGGAGCGGGATCCGCTTGACCGGGGTCACATTCTGTTCACACCAAACACCGCAACAAACACCGTGCTCTAGCTTCCAACTTTAATTCAACTTGTTTTCCACAACTCATTTCAGCCTGCAGGCTCAAGGCGATAGAGCTTCATCACGCTCTCATAGAGATGGGAGTCCCCCCTCTGACATTCATTTATATACGGCACAAAATCTCCAGGGGCCAACCCACACCGCGGCACCCTGACACAGTCACATAAATCCTACCCGTATACAAAGGCCAAGGCTGTGGCACAACGCTAACCGCTAACCCAGCTACTTTCACGAAATCGTAAATTTCCCGTCAAAGCACTAAGGGGTCTCTCAAGCCGACAGGGTTATTCATTGGGGGTGGATTTTCAGCTTTTGGGAGTAATTATTTTGGGATTTCGAGAGGGCCTCCCCTTCGGTGAGTGTATTTAGAGAAAGTGTCGGAGCAGAACAGGGCCTAACTGAAGATTAACACAGGATTACTTCGAGTGAGAGCCACTTGTCATGTACTGAGAGCTATATTAGTTAATTACTTGGAGTACATACCTTTCGTCTCCTTCTGACTCTTGGTTTGGAAGGCTGAACAGAAAACAGAGCAGGATGTGATTACATTCCAGTGAGATTACAAACACAATCACCATTATGTAGAGGACATCTTCACATTGAAAAGTAGTCATTTGCAATTCAAAGAGGCAGAAAACGATCTGTCTTCACTGGGGAAACTGTGACTGAAGTGGAATCTTATTTATACATAGCCTCGAGGAGATAGAAACAGGGTGCTGAGAATAAAATATTTCTGATCTTAAGAAACAGCAGTTTTTTTTAAACATTTGCAAATTTTCAATCAACCTTTGTCTTTAACTTTGGCCTGAGGCCAGTCAACACAAACTGTGTCTGTATTGAAAAAAGAAGCTTTTAATAAACTGTTAGTCAAGTTTAAGCACATACATTTTTATGAGCCCCACACACAACAAGCTGTTTTGGGAACAAAAATTAAACAAGCATCTGAAAAGAAGCAATTTAACTGCGGGTAAAGGTTCAATGAAGTTCGGGCAGCCTGTGGCCTAGCCACACCATTGCTGTTGGGCCCTTGAGCAAGGCCCTTTACCCCACATTGCTTTGGATTAAAGTATCAGCTAAATTACTATAATGTCATGAATAAATGGTAGTTGACTTCAAGCCAGTCTCTGCACACACCAAACAGACAATATTTTTAGTTTTGACAGATGATATTGTGTGTAGAGTCCCTGACAACATATATTAAATTCTGCATTGTAAATTCTTCAAAGGTTGAGGTTGCTTAACCCCATAGGGTATTAAAATGGCAACAGCAAACTAGGCTGGGCATAGAGAGCAGCTGCAGAGGAAGAATCCTGGCACTGACATTTCCATGTACCTTGGCATAGCGCAGGTTTCTCTCTGCCACAAATTGTCAAGTGGATTTAAAACAGAACATCACTCATTTGACTGAAGTGGTGCTAAGTCCAAAATGACGTGTGAGGATTATGCGGTTGGGCTTCCCGTATGAGGGTAAGTTTAGAAGCACAGCAGTCTGTGGAGTAAACCGCTCAATGTCAAACAACAACAATGACAACAATGATAACCTTAAAAAATGTATCCTTTTTGCCGATTACCTCACATGATGATACATAAGAATGGATTATTTTTTATCTTGTTTTTCTATGGATATGGTTTTATACCATCATTTTTTTTAAAAACCAGATTAACATTCAATATTAGCGTAAAAGCATACCAATAACTTAAAAGATTAATAAATCATCCATACGTATATACCATCTTTGGGCCAATGTCAAGTGTATTTGCAATCAAATTAAACTCAATTGGTGCTTTACTGACATGACTATCTCCTTGTTCTTGTCTGTCTAAAAGGTATTACTCTGCAGAAAAGTTTCTTTGCAGATTTTCACAAGTAATATGTATTTAAATAGTGATGAAAGCTCTTCCTGAACAAAATAATGGATAGAATGTTCAAAGCGATGGCACAGAAACTGAAATGGGCTTTGAAGGACCGCTGAAGTTTTGTTTTGTTTTGTTTCTGTTTTGAGGCTCACACACAGAGCATTGTACACGTCTACTTGCTCTTAGCATTGTAGCTAATGAAGAACGTGCTAACCAAAACAGCATCCCTCGGTTGACAGCACTGCTGATAAGTAAAAAAATATATGCAGGAATCAAAACTGCTCAGGCAGTCCTTTCAGACATGCCCCATCTTGGGGGAATGTTTATCACCCAGACATGGAAGCTAATGACCTGTGGCCTGACATACCCATTATGGCTAACCAGGTAATGACCACGTTCACGTTTCCCCAGCACAAACACAAAATAATCAAACGATTACAGATGATGACAGCCGGCTTTCATCCCCGCCCATCCCTAACGATCGTTAAGGGGCCCATTTGCCGAGACCCGAATGATCGGGATCGCAGGAAAAAAAAAAAATTAAGAAGCCGTTCGTAAACAGAGGACAGGGTGTGGAGAGAGTCGCTGACACTGCTAGCGGAGCGAGAGAGAGACAGACATCGCCCCTCCTCCGACGCCACGCCTGGCCAACACTCGTCTGTCATTTCATGCTCACGCACCACGCTTAAGAGATCAAGACAGCTATTTGCGCTCGTCCGAGTATCCCTGCACTGAGAGACCACTTCTACAGAGATTTAAAATAGTCCCAGCAAACGGCTGGGACTTTGCCGGAAGTTTCTGAAGGGAGGGTGTTGAAACTGAGGCCTGGCTATTTACACGTAGCAATGACCCCCTGGGATGATTTTAGCAGCTCTGGGTGTGTGGAATGGCCCCACTGGAGAATGAAGGGAGGTTCTCCTGGGGGGTAGTTTTAGAATGGGGGGGTGTAGGGCATGCAGGTCAAGCAAGGGGGGAAACCTTACACCTGTTTTCAGTGAGGCCCTGTTTCCTGTAGCTGGGTGCTGGAGTTCCCGCCGTTTCATTACTAGCTATGGCCAGAAGTCTATGTCACCTTGCCAACACCTTGGTCAGCCTAACTGGGGAAAGTTAAGAGTTAAGCAGTCAAACTCATCAGCCTCATCGCTCTCCAGTGGCCTCTGCTGGCTAGTCTCAAACCTAAACAATGGGTGACCTGTGCTTATGGTTAATGTGAGGTGCTTCAGTGGCATAAACAATGTGTTATTGCTGTCGTATTTGCACTGTTGAAAGAAGCAAAGGCAGATCGGCATGTAAATCAGAGGATTAAGGTGTGCCCATCTTCCTCTTCCTGAATCTGGGGGAGATGGTCGCTCGTTAGGATCGGTTTACAAGTGGTCCCGTAAGGATAGGAAAAACGGGAAGAAATACAGAAAAAGGGGCCTGTAGCAGACGCCTAGCTGGGAAAATAATTCACAGTTTCTCCCTTTCACAACTTGTGTCAAACCTCCTGTGAGGGAAGCCGAGCAAAGCAGCGCTCAAGACAAGATGGCGCGTCGGCTGGAGATCGATGGGTGAGAATGAGCAACGACAGAGACAGATGTGCCTGCTGTGAAAATGCCATCACTGGGAAAAACAGGATGTGAGGACGGCATTAAAATACTGTCCACTGTATTGCTTTTCTTCCCCAATGCTTCATCCCATTCCCTTGAATTATATTTTCTTATTAATCTGACAAATCTGAATTATTGTGTTCACCCTTGAGACCACCATTTTTCACTCACAGGAAATAAAAACTCACAGGAAGTGAGAAATGTGTTCATGTTATTTTTTGCTCTGGTACAGGCAGAGAAAATGTAATCTTTTTATTCTTATTCTGATAAATTGCCTACTGATGGAACATCATCACTCATTCACAGGAAGTGAAAACATACAGGAAGTAAGAAACGTGTTGCAACATTGAACACCACAAATGTTTTATGCAGATTTCGATATGTTATGTCCAGCTTTGCTTCAACCTGGTACTCTCTACCAGTTTCCAGCAGAGAGACAGGGCTATAACTCCTAATTACCTGGGTCTCACTGACTGCAGAGTTTAGCCAAAGATGCAGGAAGTTATTCATTTTCAATTGATTTTATTTATTCACCACAGATAGCACACAATGACATGCGTGTTCCATGTGATGAATCTCGCATCCTCAAGTTAGCACACAGGCTAATTTCATTGGTAGCATGAAAGAGGTATTCAGTGCTGTCCTTGCTACCATGCTATAAACGCTGATAGGACAGTCGTAATCACTAAGTGCATGTGTACATACACCCATCTTCCGATAAAGATGCCCCAAACCGCCACACCCTCCTCATACTGTAATTACGGACACACCAAATCCCCTCCCCGGTAATGGCTGCGGTCTCTTACGCCCTTCCGCTCTCTTCACTCCTGGTGCCGCTTTCCCATAATGAAGGGGGTGAACACACCCACAGGGCTTCTCTGAATGTCAAATACGTTCAGATCAAATAAGGCTTCATGCTAATGTGTCTTTGGGGGCTACACCGATCACGATAAGAATAAATAGCTGGTCTCCAGGGCTTTTGCCGCTGAAGTCTTTGGAGATTAGAGGCATCACAATCAAGACCAAAATGTTTGTGTAATAAAAAGTTTTTTTTTGTTTTCTGAGCACATACAGTGACACTGACAGGCCTGACATTTACGGGGTTTACTTTTGTGGAAATTCAGTATAATTACATATGGATTTATTAAAAGTTTGCCCCAGTGAATATGCCATGAATTCCATCACTGCTAATGCGATAATGGGTATTTGTCTCAGCATGACCACAGATAATTCAGTCCCTCCGACAGCTGGGCCTGCTATATGTCCCTCCAGACGAACGAGGGAAGGTGTAAATTAATGGTTTCTGTTTCTCGACCAGGCGGCCCTACACAGAGGAATCTCGCTGAAATAGTAACTCACGCGGGTATTGATCGGCTGTACCAGTTTGGTAATTGAAATCTCCACGGCCAGTTCCTCCAGGGTCCTCTGCGTGGGTAATTGCTATGCACAGCCATCACCGTAGTAACCCGCCACGCAGACAGAGAGAACCCCCCGGAGGACACTAAACACGCGCAGTACTGATTTATGCCCTGCTTCATTTTACGCCTCCATTCTACTTTACAGCTCGGGATAAAGAGGTAATTGTGTGAACAACCCGTGTTAGCAGAGCAAGGGCAGGCTTCAGTCACCTCAAGTTCACCCAGAGTCTGCAGCTTCTTCCACACAGAGGCTAAGTGTTATACTGTGCTATATAATATAGTGCCTTAGTAAATGATGTATAAGTCAGTAATTGGCAAGAAACAATGGGCTATTACATGGTAACTAACACAGGCTCACAACTTCTATGAAATCAACAGAGTCTTATTGAAGTCTTATTTCAGTAGGCACTTTTACATGCATTAGCAATCGCTGCTTATTGTTAATATTCTAAACATTCAGGATAAGGTTTATTCCATCACAACAGAGTAATCTTATACCGTTTTACAGCATCATTTCTGCTCTGCAGTACACAGTGAGTGTACTGTAAAGTGTAACCACACATTTAAGGACGGTTGTTAATTGTTGTTATTACCTGTTCCAGGTAACGGTGCCTGAGATCTTCTGCATCTCTCCCAGCGCTGCCAGCAGCAGGGACGACTTCCCACAACCCACCTGGCCCACAATCATGGTCAGCTGACCTGCGACACAGACACACACACACAAGCACACACAAACGCACACACATACATGCACAGATACACCACAAACACACACACATACAGCCAATCAAACACAGATACACATACGTGTACACGCACACACATACATGCACAGGGGCACCACAAATACAAACACACACATACATACGGACACAGCCAAACAAATAAAGACACACACACACAAACACATATGTGTGTACATGCACACACACACACACGCGCAGACATGCACACACACATACATAAACAAGTACACCACAAACACACACACACATACACACACACAGACACACACACGCACACTCTCAGTTAGGCTTTCATCCTCCCTTCAGCACAGGGTCCCACAGCAACAAAGCATCAATGAATGCAGTATACTCACCAAAAGGAATCTTTATATCTACATTCGACAGGGTGGGGGGTCCGTCTGTCCAGGTGAAATATCCGCTCATAATCTGTGGAGACCATAGAGACAAATATGCCATCGTAGCTAAGCACCAGCGCTGTGAGGAGGGGAGACACCGCTGTGGGGGGAGGATGTCATGTTCAGTTAGAGGACAGGAGCGCAGAGGGCAGTTTACAGGTGGAATAGAGACAGATTCATATCTGCAGATATGACCTTTAATAGGATAACAAAACACGGCAGGGATTTTCAAAGCAGCAAAGCACACATGGTAGTCACCTTTTTTATTTAACTGCATCTGAACACATTTTTCTCCATGATTTGAAATGTTTGTCACACAAATGTATGATTCTCCCACTCTTCTAACTACTGCTTGTGCTGGGCAGCCCTGGAAATATGTTTGTCCTTGTTGTTAATTTTACATTTTACACCAGGTCTGTAATCAGAGGGTGGATTTCCTGATGTCATGTTCTTGTAAGAATGGACATACAGACAGAGAATAAATATGGGATATTACTAATTTTATACAAGGCCTCACCCATAAATAATTAAAATAAAGTAAAAGACATGATCTCTCGACATTATACATCTGCTATTCCATACTTCTTTTAAATTCACGGTTTATTGGTTTTAGTGAAACCGCCTCATTTTGGGTCTACTTTATATGAACACTGTGATATTGCTTCTGCGCACTGCTGACTGCAGTTCAGTTCTACTGGAAAATGGATTCCTGGAGATGAAAGCAGAGTCCCCTCTGCCTGCCTCACTGACTGCTCTAATGAGCGTCAACTTCGAGATGTACTTTCGCAACATTGCCTCAAGCAGACACTCCCCACGTCCAATTCTGCCGTCCAATGTACATCGAGCAAGAAATGAAATGGTTTGCGGTTAGACAATGGTTAGACAGTACCTCTAAAGAGCAATAATATAAGCATGTTCCCTCAAGCCCTTCACCTTCCGTCCTGTGCAGTGCCTGACTGGAATTATTTTCCTGGCTGTCCATCTCAGTGCCTGACGGAAATGATACTCTCAGTTGTTCTCTACAGTGCCCGACTAAAAATAACAACCATGGAGGTCCTTTGAAGGAGCTGACGGATTTTGTACTCCTGGAGGTCCTCTGCAGTTCCTGACAGAAATAATATACTTAGATGCCCTGCAGAGTGCCTGAATGAAATTACACCCTTGGAGGTTCTCTACAGCGCCTGACTATTTAAAAAACAGTCACAGAGGTCCCTTGTGTTGAGGTATCCTGACTGTAATATAATTACTAGAGGTCCTTCACAGCGTGTGAGGCAGAAGTAGCTCGCTGAGATTCTTTAGTAGAGATACGTCCCTCAAGCAGTTTCATAATGGTTTATAGCATATGAGTTGCTCAGATTGGTGCTGAGAGACAGTGTGGAAAATATACTCACTGAACGTAAAGTTTTATGACAACAAAAGAAGCTTTTAAAATCCAAAACTGAAATTAACGGCCAGTTTCCATCAAGCACAGTTATCCAGCTGTCTTACGCTGCCAACACAAATGAAGTAAATGAACGTGTGAGTTTGTGAACTCGATTTTGCTTATATTTTTCAAACTGATTGATATATATGTTGTGATGGTGGTCTCATCTCCATCAGTCAGCTCCTCTTTGGTGGTGGTGAACTGCCCGATTGGGGTCACAAAGCTGCCCAATCAAAATACAGGTACGCACTGCATAATGTCTGGTCGGGCAACGTCCGACTGCATATACATCTGTGGTCCCATAAGGTTAAAATAGAGCTCAGAAATTCTGATTGGAGAACGGGATGTAGCGGACGTACCCTATTTAGCCCATATATTACCTTGCCAGATACATTAGCTGAAATACAGTACTGTATGTGCACAATACCTTGGCTGTTTAGTCAATACAGGTACACTACAGTATCCCACATAGCTTTGCTAAGTATATATGATAATATGGTGTTCGCACAACGTCCAAATCACATAACGTCCTATTTCACAGAACGTATCGTGGACTTTTAGTGACGCATACCTGTACCCAAAGTTACCCGTGTCACACCTTTACATTGTCTGGCGGCTCAGGTGTCCTCACCTTGATGCAGATGTCCTCCTCCTGAGCCCTGGGGGCAGGGCCCTCGTGATCCCGCTGCGACCCGTAGCTGTTCCAGTCCTCCTTTGCCGGCCTCTTACGGTTCACCACCTTCAGCGGCTGCAGCCAACACACCAACCGGACATCAGGTTACTTTAAGGAGACTTTGAGCATGCAAATGTTGACCACCATACGGGTAATGAGTCACAGCCGAAACGGTCTTTGGGGGCGGTGAGGGTGGTGGGAAAGCAGAGGACACTGGGATACGTACACACCCCATTAGGCAGGCCTCGACATGGGCAGTGTGTATTGGAGGTTTACGGAATCTAATCTTTCTCAAAATGAAAAACTGTAATTGAAAAACCGACCACCAGGAAAACTTTCAATTTGTTCTTATATAGTGCGCTTATCTCCTGAGGAAGGCAAAGCTAACCAGCTGTGTCCCTTTAAGAACTCACTGTGGAACTGGAACTGAGACACCATTAACTCTTCAAATGCCAATTAGATTTGAGAGCACTCCCATGTGTTCCTTATGTTTTTAAATCTTCCATTATTAACCAAAACATACAAGCACAGGAAAGAATCATGTAGCTCTGACAACTGAGGATATGGAATGTTACTCATAAATTTGTCAGCAGCAGAATTTTATTTGTGTCTGAAGAGTTATTCAACCAGTCCTAGCTTGACAGAGATAGGAGGGGTCAGCAAATATAACTGGAGAAAAGTGTACTCACGACTGCCTGGTACTTGTTGTGGTTGGTGCTGATGGATGTAGTTGGCTTTGGGTCCTGCTCTTCACCAATCTCCTCGCTGGAGAAGAACTCGCTCAGCTTCTGCACACTGCAGGAGAACAGGATTCAGCCATGAGCACAGAAACACAGATCAGGTAAACTGTGCCAAATTTGCTCTGCTTTTTCCTTTATTCAATTCAAAAGATTAACTCAAAAGATTTTACAGAATGAGTTCTGTCAGCAGAGCAAGGGTGAATAAATGGAAGTTAATTATGGTTTTATGATTTTATTAACTCAGAGAGTAGTCAGTGAGTGGAGAGGCTTGCCGGGTCCTGTTGCAGTGATAGAGCACAAACCCGTGGAGTTTTCTCATCCAGTTTTAACGCAGTGATTGATAGTCTCAAGACATCAAGACAAGGTAAATGACAAGCCTAGACTGACTGAGTGGCCTTTTCAATTCATTACAATTATTAGTTTATACTGACCAGGCATAAGTCAGAAATTGTAGCATCGGATAAAAATTCACAGCCATTGCACATGATTTAGTCATTTTAACATTGCCACCTCCCTGTCAGTTCTGATGCCAGTTTTTGTTCAGATAACCATGTGACAGTGGACCCCCCCAAGAACGTGCGTTCTGTTTTCAGCAGTGCTGATTGGACATTCACTTCAGTCCGCCATGTTTTGACCCGCATAACGGCCCCAGTTATATCTCACTCATCCTAACCCCGCCCCCCCAACCCCCCATGAGCGCCACAGTCTGTTCCAAAATGGGTGAACGATGATGAGGGTGGCAGGTGTCAACACTTAAACTGACCCAGGAAGGTCTTGTGTGTGTAGGGGGTTGGGGGGAGGGTTGGGGGGTGTGGGAAGGTATTCTCGTCAAGTTTCTCACATGGGTGGAATAATCCAGATTTATTTCCCCACTGGGATCCAGTAATAAACAGACCCTTGACTGAACTCTGGCCACCCAGGGGTCAGAGGTCAAAGTTCAGCCTTGGCTTTGAACATTTTACTGTACGGAAACGGGGTGGTGGGGGTCGATGGGGGGGGCCATGAGAGGGGTGTCCGGGCCAGCCGAAAAAGACAGCTGTGCTCAGAACCAGGTCTCCGGCAGTCCCACGCGGACACATGGGAACAGAGAGGCGCGCGTTCCCGGCGTGAGACTCATTCCCACTGGAACGCCGTCTTTGGAATTTCGTCATGACATGACAGGGACAGTTTGCACAGCACTGGAGCCCTGGAGTAAAGCCTGGCCAGGCCAGGCCTCACAGAGCCGTGCAGCTAACACTGACACCCCAACTTCAGCCTGGGAACCAGTGACGTAATGCTCAACTCACTCCAATGAAAAGCACAGCCACAATAAAGCATGGCTAAGAACCAGATTCATTAATATTAATACGCACGCTTTTGTCCCAAATAATGAGTCATTCCCAGTAAATTTACAATATAAGGTTTGCTGGTGGGCTTGCTAATTATGTTTACTCAGACGCTCGATTTATCTCAGACTTAATTAATCCGGCCAATTACAATCCTGCCTTTTTGAAATCTGGAAGCAGACCATAATTAATTCATCACTTAGCAACCAGCAGATTTCACCACTTACTGAAACCCAGCGACTGCTGTGGAAAACAGGATATGCCTTTTCGAGCCGGGAACACTGACAGATACTGAAACTGACAGTTATGCTATTCTCCGGGTTTCTTACGGAGCAGAAAACTCAAATATCATCTGCTTTTCCTCTTTGGGAAGCTGGTCACACAGTCCTTCAGAGGTGACTAAATCCGATTTGTGTGTTCTGACAAGCGCCTAGCGTGTGATTACTCTCTGAATTTCCTGCACCTGTAGTTATTGTTTTTGGCATGGAGTGATGATGAAAGTATCTGCTGCATCGCATTGGGAGCACACAAAAAAAAACAATCTGATCAGTCAGACGCACGTCGCTCACACAGTCATCAGATTTGTATTGGATTTGAAGCACATGCGAGTGCAGTCCAAATCGGATCTGAAAAAACTCCACGTGACTGTCTGCTGTTTAGACCTCAAGAAAAATGAAAAAAAAAAAATCAGACATGGTACAAAAACAAATACATCCAAGTCACTCGGTTGTCTTAACGGCGATAAAAATTATATTTAATCTACATAAATTACATTTAAGGCCACTTTTTTATTGAATACAGGTCTGCTTTATGTATTCATGGTTACTGCTGCGGATATTGCTGTTATCCTGTGAGACATGTGCATTTAAAGACAGGTGTTCGCTGAAGAAAATTGCCTGTGGGAGTGATGGAGGTGGCTCACCTGGGATTCGAACCTGCAAACTTTGCCTTTAATTGACCCTTAACCTCACAACAGAACAGTTACTTTAATTAATGGATATTTTGCATTTTTCAGGACACTTTGGACCCACACTGCCTCACAATCTGTCACGGAAGCTCCCAGGATAGGTCCCCTCTGTCTCCCCACTGTCTCTTCTCCCTCCCCCCTCTCTCTCTGTCTCTCTCTCTCCCCACTCTCTCTCTGTCTCTCTCTCTCTCCACACTCTCTCTCTGTCTCTCTCTCTCCACACTCTCTCTCTGTCTCTCTCTCTCTCCACACTCTCTCTCTGTCTCTCTCTCTCCACACTCTCTCTTCCCCATCTCTCTTACTCTCTCCGTGCTCTCTTTCTGCAATCTCTCTCCCTCTCCCTCCACACCCTCTCTCATCTCTCCCTCCTCTCTCGCTCTATTTCTCTCTCTCTCTCTTCCTCCCCCCTACTCTCTCACATCTCTCCCACGTCCTCCTCTTTCTCTCTCTCTCTGTTTCTCTCTCTCTCTGGAAGAGGGAGGAACAGCTGGGCACAGTACCCTTGTGTGAGATTAAAATTCTGGCACAGGTTTGTGATGCACCTGTGTTTCCCACAGCTGGGCGTGACGGTCCCAGCT